>NEWO01000322.1:212037-259662 GCA_003013225.1 Phalaenopsis aphrodite | reverse complement strand
TTAAATTTTTCTTCATTACTTAAAATTTTAACTAAATTTTCTTACTCATTTCTAAAATTAAATTTTACTTACCTAATATAACTTCATATACATAATCAATTTTTCTTTTAAAATCAAATTCACTTGTATTACATTTGAGAACAAATAGAATTCCAGTTTTGAAAATGTTTTTCATCCCCCCAAACTTAAATTTTTAACATATTAAATAGTTTAGCATTAGATATATATAGGGAGGAAATGAAAATTGAAATAACATGCAAACAGGAATTTTAACATCCTAATTATACATTTATAAAACTAAAGAGAGGAGTAAAATTAATTTTTGATCAAATTTTCTAACATTTTATTTTAGTTTAACATGTGGAGATTCAAATAGACTTCTAAACAGTGGGTATAAAAGCAAATAACACACTAACATGATAAAAGAAAAATATAGGGCAGTAGTTTCTAAATTTCAAGTTTAAGATCTAAGCTAGCAAGACTTTCTACTTTATAACAAATATGAAATTAAGTTTAAGTTCTAAACTAACTAAATCATAGTACTAAACACAAAACAATAGCTACTACCCTAAAATTTAAAAATAAAATGAAATACTATCTAACACAATAATCATAACAACATGACATAAAAATTCAAAACACAACATAAATCATAGTCCAAAACAACACACAAATGTAAATGTAGTGAGCTAAGACCACATTGTTCACATCATATTACAACCATAAAATGAATCTCTCAGCTCTATTCTTCATCCTCAGAATCACTGCTGTACCATTTTTCTATAGGTTCATAATCAGGATATCAAGGATATGGAGGGAATTGCACTCCTGGTTCACCTCTAATCAGGCTCTCTAAAGATGAGTGCAATTTCTCTTCATAATCACTCTTCCTTCTATTATAACTATTAGTATGATCTGCAAAACACTCAAAATTTTGTACCTTATCAGCGACAAAATTGATATTGTCCATCACCTTCTACAATATCTCATCCTGAGTCTTGGTATCATCTCTAGATGTAGAAGCACAAGAAGTAGATGGTCGTGAAGATGCAACAGATGTAGATGCAGCAGACGTCTCTAATCCATAACTTCTGTAAAATCCTCCTCTCCAGCCAAAAATCGAATGCTCAGAGTAATTCTTCACATTCACCTTTGTAATGGGCTTTAGAGGTAACAAAACTTCCTCCCAACTATCATACTTCACTCCAGCCTGCTTGCATAACGAAAATATCAAGGAAGCAAATCTCATACCTACAGTAGTAGAATCAGCAGCTAAACTGATGATAGTATGATAGATCAAAGCCACTATATTGATGGGTTTTCCCTTCTGAATACAATAGTTCAATGTTTATCTCTCTCTGGTCACTTCATTGAGATGATTGGTCAGAAGCACACGAGCGGAAATGAAATAGTGTCAAGCCTTCGTAGGTGCACATAAGTTTGAAGTTGAAAAATTTACTCTCCTCTCATTGGTGATCTTGCAAAGTCCTCTCCCAATAGTCAAATATGAAATAATCTCATCTAACTCTGCTTTACTAGGACTATAATTCGCATAAAAACATAAAGTCTCATGTGGTAAATACAAAAACAAGTTGATTACCTTTGGAGTAAAAGATTCCAACTTTCCTCTAACCATAACTCGATCATCTTCAGCCTCTGGGAGATTTGCATAAAACTCTCTCACAATGGAAATCATTGCGACGACAGAGAAACAACAGAACTGTTCCCACTGTTGGCGAACTATCAGGTCTTCTACATCTCCACCTGAACTCTTGAAACATCGATCCTGAATCAATTTTCATGATTAAAGAGCGTCACTATAATGATAATGAGCTTTAGAACTGACAAACTTGCTCAAATTGAATGGGCTCTTTCCTCTACTCCTTTTCATTCTTAGTGTCGTTCTACAAATTTATTAAATTCCAAAAATAACTTTAAAAATAAAGTTTAAATCACTAAACTAAACTTCCAAAAGAACTAACTGAACTTTCTAAGGAATTTCCATAGATTTTTCTTCACTTTTCACCATGAATAGAAATTTTCAAAATCTTCTAAATGTGCTAAAAATATATGGTGAAAATCTAAATTTTTTGCATAGAAGCAAAGCTCTTACCTTAAGAAACTGGGATCTAGCAAATCTCACTCGATTCCACCAAGAAATCTTCAAATTTCACTTGCCCTAGCCCTTAAAATTGTGATTTTGAGTTGGGGAAAATGATATGTGGTGTTAAAAATGGTATTTTCGGGCTTAAAATTCACTTTTAACCATTCGCAAACCAGTTTTTGTGAACCGGCGCTTAAGCGCGAGTAAGTGGTGCTTAGGCGCCTGCCTCTCGAGTTGGCTCACGCCTAAGCACGAGATGTGGCGCTTAGGCGCCAGTACACAATTTTTGAAACTTTTAATTAGAAATAAAATGAATTATTAGCCTAAGTAAACCACCCTTAAATTGTCTCATAGCACTTAAATGACTATTTTTACTTCTTATAACTCTCCTCTATCTCAAAATTCTCTTTAATAACTATTTCAATTTGAGGCTAAAAATAACACAAATTTACACAAAAATAAACTTTTATTAATTCAAAAACGAGTACAAAAACATTTAACACTTATTTCTCTCTCCAAATAGTCTTGGATGAGAAAATTTTCATAAGTAAAAAACACTTAACACACATTTTACAATTAAACACATAAGTGACACAAACACTAAACACAAGACATAAACATGAACACACTTAAAAACATGACTCCAAACACGTAATTCCTAACATAACTTATTGTCACTCTTCATTAGAAGGAATGAGTTCTTGTCTTTCAGTAGTCTCTCCAGGATTATAGAGTTGATAAAATGAACGGTGGTTACGAGCTCTATTACTATCATCTTCAATCCACTTCTGCTTAAGGAACATCAACTTATCCTCTTCCTCTATATAACTGGTATGGCTGAATTGCATCTTAAGTTGCCACCCAATATGTTCTAGATGAGCATGCAATTCAAGCACCTTAGTCTATAATACAGATATAGTATTCTTTATCTTGTTGATCTTCTCAAATATCCCTTCAATACTAATGGCTAAGAAACTGTTATACATCTCCTGTGCACTTTGACGAATGAACTTCTTCTTCATGGCTCCTTCCTTCTCCTTCAAATCCATCTCCCATGAAGACATTTTCTTTAATTCTCTCACTTTCTTAGACTTTTAGGGCTAAATATAATCCAGAGTGAAATTCCTTCACAAACGCCTTCTATTTATAGGCCTAATTCCCCCTCATAACTTCTAGGCACGGCTAGAAACTGTCAAGACACGTTTATTCCAACTAAATTGCAATTATACCTTCTATAAATTGAAATTTGCACATGTGACTAATCTGTAGCGCTTAAGCATCGAATCTGGCGCTTAAGCGCCAGTGTATATTTTTGCACCAGTCAAATTAACATCCAAATTCTTATTCTAACATGTCTATGTTACTAAATAAAGTCTAAAAATCATTGCTAGCATATAATAAATTCAAAAAATACTACCCTAAATTTCTTAATCAGACTCAAAATAACAATCAAAGCAAAAACACCCTGAAAACTATGGGTTTCCTCTCACAAAGCGCTTCGTTTTATGTCGTCAGCCCGACATAACGAGTGCTCATTCTAGTTGAACCAACATCATTCCATCATTATACTTATGATGATCCCCTATATAATAAGGTTTCAGTCTATGTCCATTCACTTTAAAAATTTTCTCATAATTTGGATCTTTAATATCCACAGCTCCATAAGGATAAACTTTTATCACAACAAATGGGCCCATCCACCTAGACTTAAGTTTGCTTGGAAATAATCTTTACCTTGCATTATATAACAAAACATGTTGCCCTGGCTAAAAATTTTTAGCAAGAATCTTTTGATCATGCGACATTTTAATCTTTTTTTATAAATCTTAGTACTCTCGTAAGATTCATTCCTTATCTCTTCAAGCTCATTTAATTGTAACAATCTTTTCTCACCAGCATCTTTTAAATTATAGTTGAACTCTTTAATAGCCCAATATACTTTATGCTCAAGTTCAACTGGTAAGCGACAAGCTTTCCCAAATATTAGCCTATATGGGGACATTCCTATAGGAGTTCTATATGCAGTCCTAGAAGCCCACAAAGCATAGTCAAGTTTGAATGACCAATTCATTTTTGTTGAATTCACTGATTTTTCTATAATTCTTTTAATTTCCCGATTGGACAATTAAGCCAAACTGCTTGTCTGAGGATGATAAGCTGTAGCAATCCTATGATTTATATGAATTACTTTAATAATTTTTCCATAATTGCATTTTTGAAATGACTTCCCCCATTAGTAATGATAACTCTCGGCATCCCAAATCTATAAAATATGTTTGTTTTCAAAAATTTTGCAACACTTTGAGCATCA
This sequence comes from Phalaenopsis aphrodite, assembly GCA_003013225.1. Taxonomy (NCBI): domain Eukaryota; kingdom Viridiplantae; phylum Streptophyta; class Magnoliopsida; order Asparagales; family Orchidaceae; genus Phalaenopsis; species Phalaenopsis aphrodite. The sequence goes on along the minus strand of NEWO01000322.1, from coordinate 255,247 downwards.
CATCGAGGTAAAGCAACAGCTTCTATCCATTTGGATACATAGTCCACTACTAACAAAATATATAAATTTTTGAAAGATGGTATAAATGATCCCATGAAATCTAATCCCCAAACATCAAATATTTTAATTTCTAGCATAAATTGAGGGGCATCTCATTTCTTCTAGAAATATTGCCTACTTTTTGACATCTATCATAAGTTTTTATATAAGAATTAACATCTCTAAAATTGTACGCCAATTAAATCTAGATTGAAAATTTTTGTATGTTGTTTTATCAACACCAAAATGTCCCCCAAAATCAGAATTATGACATTTTTAGATAATTTCATAAGTTTCTTCTAATGGTACACATCTTCGAATGATCACATCATTTCCTTGTTATATAAATATGGGTCATCCCAAAAATAAGTCTTAGCTTCAGAAATAAATTTCCTTATTTGTTGGTATGTCATTCCATAGGGTTTAAGATCACTAACAAAATAGTTCACAATGTCGGCCTACCACGGAACACGCCACTCATTTACAGTGAACAATTTTTCATCTAGAAAATGTTCATTAATTTCTTTTTCAAAACAGAGTGGTTTTTCTAATTCAAGCCTGGACAAATGATCAGCAATTTGATTTTCAATTCCCTTTCGATCTACTATTTCAAAATCAAATTCTTTTAAAAGAAGAATCCATCTTATAAGTCTCGGTTTAGTATCATTATTTTTCATTAAATACTTAATAGTAGAATGATTTGTATGCACTATACAATGAGTTCCAATCAAATATGATCTAAATTTATCAAAGACATATACTATTTCTAATAACTCTTTTTCAGTTATTGTATAATTAATTTGAGTTTCATTAAGAGTCTTACTAGCATAGTAAATAACTTTGAAAATTTTATCATATCTATGTCCTAAAACATCTCCAATAGCATAATAACTTGCATCACACAACAATTCAAAAGGTTTTCCCTAAATTGGTGAAACTATAATTGGTGCAGTGATTAATTTTTCTTTTAATAATTTAAAAGCATTTAGGCATTCTTCATCAAAATTGAAAATTGCATTTTTCTCTAGTAAATTGTATAAATGCTTAGGAATCTTAGAAAAATCCTTAATATATCATCTGTAGAATCCAACATGTCCTAGAAAACTCCTAATTTCCCTTACATTTGTTGGAGAAGGTAAATTAGCAATCACTTGAATTTTAGCAGGATCTACTTCCATACCATTTTTTGATATTTAATGACCTAATACAATTCCTCCTGCTACAATAAATTGGCATTTTTCCCATTTAAGGACTAAATTTATTTCTTCACAGCGCTTAAGAACTTTAGATAAATGTTCTAAACATGAGTCAACTGAAAAGTCATTCATAACGAGTTCAATGCCTTTTTCAATTAAATCACAAAAAAATACCATCATACATCTTTGAAATGTAGCAAGGGCGTTCTTCTAGAAGGAAAAGTACCATAATGACTGGTAAATGTTGTTTTCTCTTGATCCTCAGGAGATATTTGAATTTTATGAAAACCGATATATCCATCCAGAAAACAAAAGTATTTATGCCCAACTAGTCTATCCAGCATTTGATCTGAAAAGGGTAGTGGAAAATGATCTTTCCTAGTTGCAAGATTTAATTTTCTGTAATCAATGCATATTCAACACATTATAACTTGTCTAGTAGGTATTATCTCATTATGCTCATTCACAGTTACAGTTACTCCTCCTTTCTTAAAAACAAAGTGAATTGGACTAACCCATGCACTATCTGAAATGGGGTAGATAATTCCAGCATTTAAATACTTTAAAATTTCTTTCTTAACAGCATCTTTCATAACAAGATTTAATCTCCTTTCTGGATCAGCCCTGGGTTTGCAATTTTCTTCCAAATTAATTCTATGCAAAAAATTGAATGACTTATTCCTCTAATATCAGCAATTGTCCATCCAAAGGCTTTCTTAAAATTTTTTAGAATTTTCATCAGTTTTTCTTCTTATTCCTTTGTTAACTTCGAGGAAATTATAACAGATAAATTAGAGGAATCTCCTACAAAAGCATATTTTAAATGTTCATGAAGTAATTTTAACTCAAGTTCTAAAGGTTTTTCCAAAAGATGGACAAAATGATTTATCTTTGTCTATCGTGTCAAAAATTTCAAAACTTTCTTGAACATAACTTGAATCTTCCTTAAAAAGGTTTACACATTGATCTAATTCCTCTTCTTGCTCGTGTTCCAAATATTTTTCTTCAGATTTTTCTTCATAAGTAGTCTTAAAATGACATTCGCTCAGATATCTTGTAACATCCATTCTATAGCATTCATCATCTTTACCTTTTGCGGGGTATTTCATTGATGTTAAAATGTTAAATATAACAATTTGATCATTGACACACATTGTTAATTCTCATTTCTACGCATCTATCATTGCTCTTCCTGTGGCTAGGAAAAGTCTCCCCAAAATGATAGGTATCTCTTTGTCTTCCTCCATATCTAGCACAGTGATATCAACAGGAAAGATAAATTGATCCACTTTCACTAGTACATCTTCTATAACTCTTTTAGGATAGGTTATTGAACGATCTGCTAATCACAGAGTTACAATAGTAGGGGTTTTTTTCTCCTAATCCTAATCTTTTAAATATTGATAGTGTCAAAAGGTTAATGATTGCACCTAAATCACATAAAGCTTTCCCATAAAATACTCCTATTGCACATGGAATTGTAAAGCTATCAGGATCTTTAAGATTTTCAGCAAGTCTCTTTCGAATTATAGCACTGCACTCCTGACTGAGTGCAACAGTCTCATTATCTTCAAACTTCCTTTTTCTGTTGAGAATATCATTCATAAACTTTACATAGCTTGGCATTTATTTTAAGGCTTCAATAAATGGAATATTGATTGTAAGCTTCTTAAATATTTCAAGAAATTTTGAAAATTGCTTATCCAACTTCTGTTGTTGAAGTCTTTGATGAAATGGAGGTGGTGGGTTTTATAAATCAATTTTCGACGGAGAAATAGGTCTTTCAGAATCTTTCAGAGCGTCCTCTTTTGATTCTTCAATTTCTTCTCTCTCTACTTCAATCTCTTTTTGAATCCTACCTTCCAACTCTCTTCCGCTTCTAAGTTGTATAGTTTTAACTTGCTCTTTATTCTGGTCTTTTGGATTTGATTCAGTATTACTCGGAAGTGTTCCTTGGGATCTATTACTTAATGAACTTGTAATTTGCCCAAGTTGATTCTCAATATTTCTAATTGTAGCTCCTTGACTTTGTAACCGATTACCCATTTGTAACACCACTTCTTCTATAGACAACTTTTTTATCCTTAAATTGTGTATTATAGTTGATACCTGGAGAATAAGTAGATCTATAATTATTATTCCCTTGGTTGTTCCAGTTTCCCAAGGGGTTTACTTGGTTTTTCCCCCATTGCTGATTATTATCACCCGAATTATTATTTCAATTAAAGTTGGGATGGTTCTTCCAACCTGGGTTATAATATTTAGAATATGGGTTATTTTGCTTATTATTTATGGCATTCAAAGATTCTAATGATGCTTGAGAATCTATCATTTGACCTGATAAATTATCTTCAATTAGGGAAATTGGTTGAGAAAAATTCATTCCAATTTGGTCTAACTTCCTTGAAATTGCAGCAACTTGATTTGCTAACATAGTAAATGCATTAGTTTCATGAATATTGGCTACTTTCTTTGGATTTACCCTCTCAGAAGGCCATTAAAAACTATTGGTAGCTATTTCTTCAATTAAAGCATAAGCTTCATGAAATGGTTTTGACATCAATGAACCATTAGCAGCGGCATTGATAATAGATCTAAGAGAACTAATTAATCTATTATAAAAGGTTTGAATTATTAACTAATCTGGTATAGCATGGTGTGGACACTTTCTTAAGAGTTCTTTAAATCGTTCTCATGCTTCATAAATAGATTTCTCTTCAAACTGATTAAAAGATGTAATATCGTTTCTAAGTTTCACAGTTTTTTATAGTGAAAATATTTAGTAAGGAATTTTTGTGCTAAATCACCCCAAGTTCAAATAGATCCAAGTGCTAACAAATTCAAATACATCTTAGCTTTATCCCTCAATGAGAAAGGAAATAACCAAAGTCTTATTGCATCATCTGAAACACCATCGTATTTAAATGTAGCGCACAATTCTAGAAAATTGGCAAGGTGTAAATTTCGATCTTCAGTTGGTGATCCCCCAAACAGATTATTTGATATCATTTGGATAATAGCAGGTTTAAGCTCAAATGAATTAGCCACTACAGAAGGTTTTTGAATACTACAATGAAGTTCATCTACAGTAGGGTTGGCATAATCTCTTAAAGGTCTAAACTCTTAATGAATTTCAGCATTTTGATTATTTTGATTTGTCATTTTTGTAATTTTTTTGATTTTTTAAAGATTTTTAACTTTTTTTGGTTTTTCTAATTTTTCTAATAGTTCTTTCTAATTCAGAATTGTCCATTAGTCCTTCAGAACCTGAACTACACATACACTAACATAAAATAAAATAAAATAAAACAAACAAAAATAAGCTACAATATTTAAAGTTTAAATAATACTTTCTAAAAATAGAAATTTACTTAGTTTTCTTTATTTCTCTCAAGGTAATGCCGCCAAAAACTTGATCCCGATATTTTGTATACGTGAGGATGTATGAAGTTGACACAACTACTTGAAGATTTTAATCCCCGACAACAGTACCAAAAACATGATCCCTGAATACTTAATGCTTATGCATAGTATTGCAATAGTTCTGATGATATTTTTCACTTATATTTCTTTTTTTTTGCAACAAAACCAAAAAACTTGATTCTCAAGAAAAATAAGAATTTAACTTTTTAATATATATATATGTACTACGCAAGTATACGTATCGTTATCAAGTAATATAAGACTTTTTGATTAAGACCTGAATATCGAATCCACAGGGAAAATTATGCAATATGCACTTTTTAGAAAATTTTTCTATTTTTAAAAGGATAATTAATTAAATTAAAAATGATTATTGCAAAAATTTAAAATTTAAATATTTTTGGTATTTTTGATATTTGAACGAAACAATAATAACTTAAAAAAGATAACTAAAGCTTTTGTAGAAGAAAAATCTTTAATATGAAAATATCTTTCTTCTTATCATGAATCAGTAATAAGTATAGGAATTCTATTGTGGAGGTATGCAAATAGTGTTGTGTCAAATATGAGCAATAATATTCTTTACCTTTACTGGAGATGCTATAAAGAACATTGACTAATTTAAAGTTTGAATAGTTCTGAAGACCGTTTAGGCAGAGAAAATACTAGCTCTCACTCTAGAGTTCCCTCGATTCCCTCCACCTAGGGGCTAACATTCTTGTATCCAAACCTAAAATAATAAACCAAGTTGGCGGCTTTAACCTGTCACTTTAAAGTCCTGCAACTCTACACCCATCAATGAATATTTTTTTATTTATTTGCACTCAATCATATGAACTACGTTCTCATTCATACAACCTCATGTGATTCTTTCCAAATGTTGATTGAGACAATACCAGCTCGGTTCTTACATGTTCTCACAATAAATTTTAACATCTGGATTGGCCAAATCAAGAAGTAAATGAAGTGCATGGATTTAAATCATCACAACCTCTTCCAACATTAATGATTAATGCTCTTCACAACTTCCATCCAAAACTTAATTACTTATCATTTTAAGAAGAAAGATAAAGAAAAATACTTAGAATCCATGGAGAAAACAAAACCACACTTTAGTTTAAACGAAGAAATCATTGTCAAACCAACAATAAGTCTCGATTAAAACCAAAATAGTCTAAAACAAAAAGATTAAAACTTATCTCAAGTCCTCCACCAAACTCTTGAAGTTCCTTTGAATATCTTCTCTTTTACAATCATTCAAAACAAAATAAAAAAAGGATAAAGTAAATAAAAAGTTGTTCTTGAAAATCTCTCCAAACTAACTCCCGAGAAAAGAACTTTCAAAATTTGCCAATATTTTCAGGACTCTTTCTAAGTCCTCTCTTCTTTCTTTTCTAGTTTTTCAAGAGGTGCCTTGGGATCTCTTCAAAATGTGTCTTGATTTGATGTATTTGTCTAAGAGATGCATCCTTTCATGATAATTTTTGTCCATGGTGTTTACAAACACCTATTAAGCCAATGGGTGCCTCAAAAACCTCTTCAAAATTTGTGAAAACTGATTTTACTCGTCAAGTAACTGTCACTGACGCTTAAGTGCGGGGTCTTGGTTCTTAGGCGCAGCCTTCTCTGTTTAACCAGTGCTTAAGCGCCAGATCTGGTGCTTAGGCTTCTAAACTCTTTTGCACAATTTTTCACCTTTTTCTCCAAATTTGATCATTTTTCACTCTTTTAAGCATTTTTTTCCATTTTTTACTTGTATCTGCAAGAAAAACACAAAAATATCTTCCATTAAAACAAAATATCTCAAAAATAGGTATAAAAATGTGTCTAAAAACACTATATATTTTAGGTGTATCAGCTTCTAAGACAAAGTGGGGAAAGTGAAAGGAAACTTTCAACAATGTCAAATTTGTAAATATAAAAGCACAATTTTGTTACAACAATTTTGCATTGTCAATGAAGTTTATTATAGAGTGAAGCTTCTACAGATCCGGTGGAGCTATTTAAAATGTTATTTTGGTTTAGCAATGGGAAAGCTTTTGTTATTTTACTGCTATTGTCATCATCGCTATTTTACGAGAGTTTTATGCAAACTTACCTGAAGCAGATGATGACGAGGTCTTTGTCTAGGGAAGAGGAGTGAAGTTCACTACTGAATGGATCAATGTGGCATATGGTTTGTGACCTGCTTCTAATTATTTCTATTCAGAGAATACTCCATCTGAAGCAGAGTCAAATAAGATCATTGCATATTTGACTGATGGACGTGGAGCTTGGAAGATTTAGAATGATCTTAAGGTAAATTTTTACTCTTCTAAGCTCAATGCCTCCTCAAAGGCCTGATATTATTTTATATCTGCTTGCTAATTCCTTCAAATCATTTTAAGTGAGGTGACAAGAGAAAGAGCCATATTAAACTATTGCATTCAAGAGATGAAATCTATTGATGTTAGATCTCTTATTTATGAGATTATTTGTTCATATGCTAGAGCTAATACTACTTCAGGTCTTGAATTTTTATGTTTGATATTTACTATTTGTAAGGACTCTGGAGTAAATTTTGAACATTGGTAGGAGCAGTTGAAGCCACTCAAGCCCATTGGGAAGTCCAATGTAGATGTGTACGAATGACCAAGAGATAGAGCTCATAATGCACCTTCTACTACTACTTCTTGGCCTTCTACTTCTAGACTTTCTACTTCCACTACTACTGAGTCGTCATCTGGTTTTTGGGATGTGTTAAGTGAGAGATATTTGGAACACTAGAATGATATGTTTTTGATGCAGTGTCATATGGAAGATATGGAAAATAAATTTGATCACATGACAAATTAAGTTCAGAGAAAAAGTGATTATGATTCATATTATGAGGAGGCATTTGTGAAACTCATGAAGGCAGACCAGTCAGTTGAGTTTTCTACTTACCCTCGATTTACTCCTTATGCAGAGCCAAAATCTATGGATGAAGATACATCATTTGATTTAGATGATGTTGAAGGAGATGACTAAGCTTTCTTACTTTTCTGTTGTAGATCTATTTATTGATTCCTATGTTTGGACTTCTGATGTATGACTATGTAGGATTGCTTGGTGTAATTATGTTTTATCACTGCTACTTTTGATACTCTTTTATTTAGTATTGGAGATGTGTTAGAGTAAGTTTTATATTTGCAAGCTTTTCATGATATACCTGTTTTAATTTAAATTGTCTACTACTCAACACCTAATTTTTATTGTACATGTATTGTTCTCCTGCTTAAAAATCTTAAATTTTACTTTTTCTTCATGTTTATTATAAACTGAACTATTTTAAACTTATTTCAAATTTAAGTTAGGGGGAAAAAAGAGAGTTTAAAAAAAAAAACAATATGAATCCTTTTAAAGATCAATTCTGATAATAAAGATCAATTCTGATAATAAAGATCAATTCTAGATTTTAGATATTTAGTAAACTTACAAATTAAAATTAAGAAAATTGTTTTTTTAAGATCTTGGATTTTTATTTGAAAAGAAAGAATTGAGACTTACGAAAAATCTTTTTCAAGTCTAATACACATTTATGAAGTAAGGAAATGTGGAAGGTTTTTAACTTTAAGAGGAGGATGGGTGAGTTCAAAATCATTAAGGCTATCCAGATATAGTAGTCCTCATATGTCATAAAAAAAAGAGGATTGAAGATGATCTTGAAAGAAAAAGAAAAGAAGAAGGAAAAGAAAAGAAAAGCAAAAAGGAAAAATATATGTGAGGAGAAGCTTGAGGAGATGCCTAATAAAAAATTGGCTTCACTTAAATCATCTTAAGCGATTACATTTCTAAGCTTATTTATAAAGTATTAGCATCCTTAGTACTAAACTTCTCATGAAATTCTTTTTCTTGTAATTCTTCTGAGCATCTTTAATATGACAAACTACAGTTATTCTTGAAATAAATTGGAAATCAAAATTCTTATACTTGACTACTAAATATTTTTACAATTTAGTTTTAACCTATGTTATTAAAAATTGTTCTAAAGTTTCACTATTACATTTATATAAAAAAAAACTATAGAAATCTTAAAGTAAAACTCACTTTCGTAAGTTATACCTTTTACATATAGTAAGAAAGGTTACTTGAGGACAGGGGGAATTGATCCACCTTAAAATTGCCTATATTTTATGCACATTTAATGATCATTTTTTTAGGATATTATGCATTAACAAAAGGTATTTTTATGTTTTTGTTTGCAGGTGCAAGGAAAAGAGATTAAGAGTAAAAAGGAGCAAAAATACATTAAAAAAAGCAAAACGGGCTAAACTAAAGAAAATTACTAAACCAGTTGAATTGGTGCATAGGCACTACCAGTTTGGCGTCCAGGCACCACAGTTATTTTCTAGAAGATTCATTGAATGAGGCTGAATTTTGAAGAGGTGTCTGAAGCAACTCTTGATCATTTTTGAAGCTCTATAAATAGGAATTAATTCCAAGAGGCTAAGGGGATTAGATACATATAGAGTCACATAATGTGTGAGTGTGTTAAAAGTGTGAGTAGTTTTCTTTGTGATTTTTTGTGATTTTTGGAGTTTGTGAGTCCTGTAAATGTCCTTGGAGTCAGAGAATTCAGAGAACTTCAAAGGAGTGCTTGGGGAATCATTTAAGATAAGTATTTGTATCTTTGTCTTTAATTCTTGTACTTTGGATTTGAGTCTTATAAATATGTTTTGTTTTCTTATCCCCATGTGTTTTTAGTGGTTTTCTCTCTTTATCTTTACAGTATGAAGTAATCAAGTAAGTGATTTTGATTTTGTTTAGAATTTCTTTTATTCCTAAAAGTTATGATGATATTTTTACCGTTCCTTCATTTACTTTACACATTGGTCACTAGTAGTGTTAAAATTTATTGAGGAAACTTATAGACCTGAGAGGGCAAAGATTTATTGATTTGTAAGTATCACATTTCACTTTGGAAAGAGCAGTGGCAATCTTTAGAGGGGGAGTGCAAATAGATAGGGAGATAAGATTTGATGGGTGTAGAATTAATTTTTATAGAGTAACAGGCTAGATTCTTTTATCAATTTGTTCTAGTGATTGGAACTAAGGGTCACTGGTAGGTCCTATAGAGAGGGTACAACCGATAATCTTGGAGTGAGAGACTAGAGCCTACCCAGTACTACTATATATGTCAACACCAACTTTAGATTAGTAAATGTTTTTTACAAATTGAAAGAAGTAAAGAATAAGTATGCTCCTTTCTGTCATACCACATTTAAACTTCTAAACATTTGAAATCCTACACTGATTATGAATTATTTGGAATGAGAAAGTCTCTTTTTATATATTTTTTAAAAACATTTCATTTACTTTTACTTGCATTTGCAGAAATTAGTAAATTAATTTTCATCATTGTTAATTCAGATATTTGTTGCAACTTTAATTAAAGTTCTCTTAAAGTTAATATTCATGAACTTCATTTCTTTTCTTTTTGTTTATGTTTCCCTGTGCGATCGATACTGGGTTTTTATAGAAAATCTTATATTACTTGAAACAATATCTATACTTGTGTAGTACTCCTAGTGAGAAAACTATTTCGTTAAATTTTATGATATTTATTTTTTTCTCACTAGCCCTTAAATATAATTTTGGCATGTTTTGGCATATTAAGAAATATAAATATCTACGTAATTGTGGGTAAGGTCAATAGTGTCATATTCCTTCCTCAAGTCAAGCTTTTAGACTATGTTGTCACCTCAACATGTTTTATCTAAATTTAGAAGCATCTCTTGAGCCAAAAGAACATTATCAACAATATTTCTTCCTTTCACAAAGGTTGACTGATTTTCACATATGAGGTATGGTAAGTGAGGTTAAAGCCTGTGAACCAGGACTTCGCTAATAACCTTGGTGATAACATTTGTCAAACGGAGTGGACTAAATTGTTCCCAACTCCTTCTAGCTTTGTCTTTAGGTATGAGTACCATAGTTGAAGAGAAATAGTTAGGAGGTTCAATCCCCATGAAGAAAATCTGCACTACTTGGATGACTTACCTTTTGACAGTATCCCAAGCTTTTTTGTAAAATTCAGAGGAGTACCCATTAGGCCTAACTATTCTGTTGTTGTCAATAGAGTTAAGAATAGAACAAATCTCTTCTTCATGAAGAATATAAGTGATGTAGATGTTTTTGGTGTATTCATTTTCATTAATGAAAATATCAGGGTTGATTTGAAGTCTGTCACCATGGGGCTGGGTTAATGAGTTCTTAAAATAGTTGACAACATCCCTAACTATGGCATTAACACAATTAATCCACCCATTAGAGGCACTTTGAGTTTTGTGAATTGTATTGCATTTTCTAATGTAATTTATGCATGCATGATAATATTTTGAGTTTTTCTCCATCAATAAATCTGGTCATAGCAACTTTTTGTTTTAGAAAAGTTTCCTGACAGGAAATGACATTGAGCAAACTTTCATTAGCTTTAATTAAGGTTGTTTCAGAGACCCGACCATTCTTGAAATCATCCTCTAACATTCTAGCCTCTATTTCAGCAAGTTCCACTTTAGCGAAGACATTGCCAAAATATTCCCAAATCCAAATTTTCACTTGTTTAGTGAGTTTTTTTGTAGCCCCAAAGTTTGTACCATGGATTCACATTGTGTATATCCTGCAAAGCCTCTGATAAAACATTTTGAAAATCAAGATGAGAAGACCACACATTTTGGTTTTGAAAAGGTGATGTACAAGTATTCAGAGAACCAGTTATTGAGATGATTAGGTGTCTCTGATTAGACCCAGCCACAGACAGGTGTGTGATAGTAGTGTAAAGATAGTTATTAATCCATTAATCATTGATAAGGAATTTATGAAGCATTTCCCAAAGCCTACCTCTTCTCCTGATATACTGGTGGTTCAGCAGGTTGCTGCATAATATCAACTAGGGGCTGCAGTTATGCAAAAAAATCAACAATTGTGTCCAAAGGTTGATTCACCTACAAAAATTGATTAACATCTTCTTCCAATTTTTTTCTTTCTAATCTTTTTTGAGTTCCATCTTCAATCTCATCATTATTAATTTCTATTGGGGCTCGTGGAACTAGTTCTGGGTTAACCTATTGATTATCAACCATGATAATTTCAGGTTTAGTTTGTAAATGAGGGCTACTTTCTAGTTTATCAAAGTGGATGGGTTTATTCTTCTTTAGCCTAGGATGGAGTCTATAACATTGTTCTAAAGTGTTCCCAAGAATTTTGCAATTTCCACAATACCAAGGTTTTTGTTCCTTGACTACTTATTACCAGTATCCATTATGGATTGTACCAATCCAAATCTCTTCAACTTTTGGTATTGTCATTTCCCTCTCAACCAAAATTCTTTCTTCTGAAGGTCTAGGTTTCTTAAAGATTGATTCATTGGCTTTCCCAAAATGAAGCCTAAAGAGAATAAGATTTGATGATAGAAAAGATGGAGCTTGTGGCTGGGAAACTTGAACCAAATTGGAATAATAGGAGGTTCTTGAATGGGTTCAAAATCAGCTGACCATGCGATATACTTTCCTTAAATTTTGATAGGAGAATATTTTGGCATAGTATTCTTCTTGGGCAAGTTGATTCATCACATAACTGCAATCAAAATGCCCAACTTTTCATGTGTCAACCAGTCACATATCATCAAAAACTTTTCTAATATGCTCCATCTTTCGGTGACAAATCCAATTGAAATTTTCTAATTAAGGTGAACATGCAATTTTCATCCAAAGGGTTAACTTCATGTTTAGAGATGAAAAGGGTTAGTTTCCCTACCTTGCAGCCGTGTTTCTTAACAAAGGAACACACTTCTTTGCCTTTAAATGCATCTTGATAAGTTATAGGAAAAAACATACTATCTCCAACAAGTTCAGAGTGAGCAGCATTTTGAGATACAATATCAACAAAGGAAGCCTTTCTTGAGGCAGAGGGTTGGTTGGGAACTTGAGGTGTAGGATCCATGGAAAATACAACAATGGAACAATAACACATATTTAAAAAATAGGTTACCCGGGAAAGGCCAAAACATCCAAACAAGACCAAAAAGAGAAGAAAACACGAAAACACTTGATAAAGAAGCTCAATAACCAAAAAAGGACCAAAACTCTCAACACCAATGACATCGCGAGAGACAAACATTTATATATATATATATATATATATATATATATATATATATATATATATATATATATATATATATATATATATATATATATATATATATATATATATATATATATATATATATATATATATATAAAGTGAATGTGATCAAAATGTAAAAATAATTATGTAAAAAATCTTAACAAAGGTATATAAAACCTAAGCAAGATTTTGTGATCAATCATCTTAATTTATTATTTGTACATTGCTTAATATAAAAATATTCAACCCAATCTAACTTTGAAATGCAATGCAAGTGACCACTATTTTTTTCATGCAGAGAAATATTAAGATTTCAAACAAAAGAATAAAAATATTTCTATATAAATGTTTTTAATATCTATATTCGAAAAGGTTATATATTCCTAAAGTGTGTTTTGAAAAAATTATAAAGTGTCAATAGGAATTACTAGATCTTTGCATGTTATAACATGCTATTGGACTTTCAATTTTATAAAGATCATAATTTTCACAACATAGAGTGTCATAAAACCACTTTATAAATTTTAGTTAAATCATGTGCCAAGCCTATGTTAATAGTGCAAGTTTCCACATGGAATATGAATTAATGAAACTTGGTTATCCTTAATATAAAAGAATTTAACTATATACATAAAAGAAGAGCCATAATATGCTGAAAGAATTAACAAGGTTTATTATTTAGATGACACACCTTGCTTCATCTCCAAAATATATACAACAATGCAATTACAATAAGAAGCCTTATCTCAATAAATGGGGTCAACTACATGAATCCTTTTCCTCCATTTTGTCTTATTGAGTGTCATATTTTCATTTAATTATAATAAAGTAAGATCATTCTTTTTTTACAATATTCCAATGTCTTTCTAGGTCTACCTCAGCCTTTCTTAACCAATTTTGAACCTAAAACATCGATTCTCCTAATTGGATCATCAGATAGTCGACCTTTAATGTGAGCAAACTATCTAAGCCTACTCTCTCTAATTTTTTCTACCACGAGAGCCACACCAACCCTATCACTGATATATAAATTTCACATTTTGAATCTAAGTGTAATGATGCTCATCGACCTAAGTGACATGCCAAAACTTACCCGGATGTAGGTTGGTCATATAATGCAAGTGCATATGTCATGTAGTAATGTGGTTAAAGAGTACCACATATCAATATGACAACGAAATTGTAACAATTATTTAATTGGACAAGTATTTAGTGTATGAATATGATGAACGTAGCTTGGTAGTGCCACAATAAAGATTTAAATCCTAAAATTCTAGCGAAACACACTAGATTTCATGCAGAGAAAGCATAAAGTGAAAAATTATCAAGTATTCCTTCAAAATAATAATGCTCATGCCTTTATAGTTTTAGGATCATTGTGATCATGGATTTCCTAATTGTTTTTCTATGTGATTGTTGTCGATTTGGGATATGTTACTCCTTATGCCTATGTCTAGGTCAAAAGAAGCCTAAAACCCATGAAGTTGAGGCTTCCTAAATCCTCATGACATTCCAGATGATTATTCTAATAACCAAAAAGATTACAGAATTTCACTGGAATATGTTTATTCTCTCAGAATTATATGATTAACCCTTTATTTGCACTACAGATGGTTAGAAGTTGTAGTTTCAGGAAACATTTAACACTTAGTTGGCCATACTACGAGTAATTTATGATTGAGGTTAACCAAAAACATAGGACAAGAAAGCAATATAATAAATGCAAACAAAAAAATCAACTCATAAAATCACAGTTGAAACCACTACCCCTACATCACAAAGACATGAAGAAAAGACTATCCGCTCATTATCAAGAAAATCACATACACAAAATCCATAAAAATATTCACTGCAATAAGTGAACAATAGTAATAAACACAATAAATTTTGTATTCTCGACAAGAGTAGTACCTTTCCCTTTCATATAATAGAACTCTTAAAAGCTCATAAGAAATTAAAGGTGGAAACACACCTATGAAGGTTTCAATCCAAAGGAAGGACAATAACCTAAGTGGAAAGCTTTCTCTGATCAAATTCCTACCTTCTTTATAGCCTCTAATAGCATATGGTGCTCTAAGATTTACCTCATGAGTTAATTTATGGAAAAATCTTGACAAAAGCAAGAAAAATTTGCCAAAATAAGTTTTTTATGAACTGACATCGAAACGTTGCAAATATGGCACAGGTGCACAGAGTTCTGCGCGGATGCATTAAATGTTGAACAAGTGAGGAGATGAGGGCACCTGGGGTCCCGCCCAAGTGTTTTAAATTTTGCGTAGAGGTGTTGAACACAGCACAGTAAGGCCAGGGTTAAAGAGGGCACGCAGTCTTGGCAGCGCAGTTGCACTAGTTTGAAATCCTTGCATTATACTAATTTTCATTCCTTTTTGCTCCATATTCTTTTTTCACCTTGTCCTCACACAAGAGAAAACATACTTTTTGACCCTTAAACCCTAATTAGGTCTAACCCTAATTAGACCTAATTAAATCTTAAAGCCTTACCTAAATTAGGCTTATTAACCTTTAAACCCTAATTAGGTGTAACCCTAATTATGCCTAATTAATCATTTAAGCCTTACCTAAATTTAGCTTAATTAACTTTTAAACTCTAATTAGGTCAAATCCTAATTAGGCCTAATTAAACATTGAAGCATTATATACATTAAGCTTAATTAACCTTTATACCCTCATTAGGTCTAACCCTGATTTGACCTAATTAAACCTTTAAGCCTTACTTACACTAATCTTAATTAACCTTTAAAACCTAATTAGGTCTAACCCTAATTATTTGTAATTAAACCTTTAAGCCTTACTAACATTATGTTTAATTAACCGTTAAACATTAGTTAGGTCTAACCTTAATTAGACTTATATAAACCTCTAAGCCTAATCCAAATTAGGCTTAAGTAATCTTAAATCCTGATTAATTATAAACCACATTAGACTTAATTAATCCCTTAATTCTTACTTAAATTAGGCTTAAGTAACCTTAAATCCTAATTAAGTCTAAACCACATTAAATTTAATTAAACTCTTAAGCCTTACATAAATTAGGCTTTAGTAACCCTAAAACATAATTAAGTCTAATTCATATTAGACATATTAGGTTTAATCTAAGCTTCAATTAAATTAAGCTTAAACAAACCATAAGCCTTCACCAAATTATGCTTACCCCCAATCCTTAAACAAAAGCCCTTCACCTTAAGCCCAAGCCAAATTAGACTTAACCTAAACCTTAGGTTCAACCCAAATTGAACCTAAGTGACCTTAAGCCTTAGGTTCAACCCATTCGGAACCTTATGTTAGGTTAGTTCAACTCAACATAAATTAACATAAAACACAAATGACCTAAAAATTAACCTTAAAAGACACTAAAACGTAAACCTGAACCCTAAAATGAAAACTATTTTAAGAAGATATTTTGGAGGAGTTATGCCATGCTTGCTAATAAAATATCTTCCCATCACTTATGATTAATAAAACCGTGAACTTAATGACCCGGGATGACTGAGCCATGTAATCCTAATTGAGTCATCCCAAATAAAAAAAATGATAAAACTCAATCGGCTAATAAATCATAAATAACCCAAAATTTTTCAACTTTCTAAATCTGTAAAAGACATTAAAATTTAAATGAAATCCTTATAAACAAATATCACCAAACACAACTTGAACCCCAAAGTTCAAATCTACAAAGATCTCTTGGACGACGAAATCTGTGTTTGTTGACAAGAATCTTCCGGTCCTAATTTAACTACCTTTCAAACTAAGTAGATTTGAATACATTGATGCTCTGAGATGATGGTGTGATAGACATCTTAACCGAGTCGTCTAAAAATTACAAATTCAACTAACTAAATCAACAAGTTAAGACATAATGTTATATTAACTTTATTCTACAGGATTGTTGAAGACATAAGGCGAATTGCACTTCTGATTTACTTTAGGTGTTATTAGGGTGTGCTAACTTTGTTTTGCAGGGACGACACTTTAAAGCTTGAATGGTGGATCTCAAGACAACAATACAAAACATCAAAACAAAATGACAAAAAAAAAAATAAAATAAAATAAAACAACAGAAGCAAAATAAAATGTTAAAAATAAAACAAAACAAGACTTTTAGGGTAGTACGGAATTCC
This sequence comes from Phalaenopsis aphrodite, assembly GCA_003013225.1. Lineage (NCBI taxonomy): Eukaryota > Viridiplantae > Streptophyta > Magnoliopsida > Asparagales > Orchidaceae > Phalaenopsis > Phalaenopsis aphrodite. Next base: position 238,302 of record NEWO01000322.1, on the reverse strand, counting down.
TAGAAATATATCACCTTTACGAACGAACATTGGCATTTCTCCCCTTGATCACAACACTTAAAACTTTTTAGAAAACAAATATTAAACTTAATCGGTAGTTTTCACTAAGCAGTTTTAATTACTTAAGATGTAATTAAATATAAGAGCTTGCTCTTATAGAAGAATGAGAAACTCTTAATAGGTATCATACCTAATTCTGATTGCAATATTTTTCATGTGGTTTACCTTGCATGAGAATCTTAAGAGTCAACACTCTCGAGTTCTTTCTGCAATATTTGACAAAGTCAAATTCTTCTCAAACTTTTTTTATTTCTATTTTCATTTGCCCTTTTTTCTCCTTTTTCAAGTTTCTTAATATCTTAGAGTCTTTTGTGTGATATGAGAGAATAAGTTATTTGGAGATTAGAACAATATAATAGATAAATAGAATGGAGACTCCTCGACAACGACGATACCAACAAACAAACGACACTCGACAATCGAGGAGAATTGACGATGGCGGCAGCGACGGTCTGACGACAACATATACTTTGAAAAATTTGTAAAAGTTTCATATGCCAGTTTATTTGATAAGATTAATACCCAAGTATATCTTGAATAACCATCCAATAAACTAAACTATGAATCCTTTTACAAAGAATATCAAAGCTAATAAAGCTAATTAAATATATATGAAGCAACTCTAATATTTCTACTTTTAATGAAATGTTTAAAATTCTTACCATGAATATAAGCATTATAAGCATAATGAGAACAAAAATTCAATTTAGCTAAGCTAGCAACTAAAACAATAAGTCAATATTTGAAATCATATAGAGTGTGTGCATGTTGATATGACTTAGACTTGTATGTCACAACCAATTATCTTCAATGGTGCTTTTAAAACTAAGTTTAAATTGACATCACTTGAGTTTTCAAAATTGGTGAAATACATATTTTTATTTCAATGCCTAATACATTAAATAAATTCATTTTTTAAAATGATATAATGTGGTGCATGAAACCTTAAACATATATCACTTAAGGGGGTAATATATATCAAAGTTATGTTTTAAACTCTCTACAAAAAATACTTTAACAAGATTTATAATATTTTTACTAATAAATCTGATGTCCATGATTTATTTCTTTACTAGATATCCTCATTTGTTTGGCATTAATAAGGAAAAAATTTCCTTACCTCCCTTCATGTGTCTTGATTTCAAATTTGGATAATTAGTTAAATATGTAAGGAAAATTACATTGGATTTTATTATTTAAAAATCCCACAAATTTCACGTGGTAGTTCTCACATATGAAGAATATTTATATGGCATTTAATTTCTTCAGCCAAAATTTTTAGTGTTAATTCTTTTATTGTTTTTACAAAGTTAATTATCATTAAATTGAATTAAATTTAAAAAATATTAATAAGCTAATACTAATAAGTAAGATTTACTAGTAAAGTTAATTATAAAAGCTGATTTAATTTTTTAAATTTATTCATTATTAATAATTCTAATCAATATATATTATTATTAATTTTACTTATTTAATATGTAATTTTATTTATTTCATATTGATCTTTCATCCTCATCTTGTTGTTTAGTTACCCCTAGTCGACAAAGTGAGACTTCTCAAAGAGAATCTGCTTGAAAGGAATTGTTGGGGTCACGACATATGAAAGAGAATAGATATTGAGTTACGTGTCCAAAATCCTCGATAAGAAAAAAGCAAGAAACTCGCAATGTGCTCATACATGTGAATCATCAAAAGAGTTTCACCACCTTCTCTCCCTTCATATGTATTTCTTCACTAAATTCCCTATATCTCCCAAATAATTTAAAGGTAAAATAAGAGTTAAGATTAAAAAATGTCCATTTAAACCATTTCACAAGATTTAGGGGCTTTTTGGTTGCAAGTAAGATTTAGTTTAAATAGGATTTAGTAAAACCTGTGAATCCGAATTTATCAAATCTTGAGATAATTAAATCTTGAAAACTCTTTGGTATGTTAGCCAAGTAAATTCTCATAAATCCTAAAAAACTGTTTTTGCAGCTTTAAAAGAATACGACATGATTTATTAAACATTCAAAGAAAACATATTAAATAAATAAAAATACAAATGAGCATCCAAAATCTCAAATTGTATAAAAAAAGCATTTACATTGATTAATAATTAGTTATATAATTTAATAATTAAGATTTTTTTTTGTGTAAACTAATTATTTATTAAATAATAATTCAGTAATAATCAATTATTAATTTTATAAATTAAGAATTACTTTGAATTCTATAAAATAATTTAAACTTTAAAATAGTTTTAATTTATTAATTAACTATTAAAATTACATATAAATTTAGTAATTATAATTAAGTTGATAATATATAAATTAGTTTTAACTATTAACCAATTAAATTAATAAAACCAGCTTAAATGAATAAATTAAAACCTCAAACCTGTCTCCCTCTTCCCCTCTCTGCTCGAAACCCTCGCCTTCATCTTCCTCTCTCCCAGTTTCGCCCAAACACACTCTCGTCCAAAACCCTCGCTTATGTCACTCTTTCTCTACCGATTCTGCCCGAAACCATCCCTTTGGTGAACAAACATTAGCGATGCAGTAGCCATTAGAGCTAGCTGAGAAGACAACGACGGTTTCGCGGCTTACAGAGACCACCGAAACTCCCATCTTTCTCATCCTTCAGCTACAATCCTACCAGAAACCATTGAGAAAGGTAAGCTTCTTCGTGCCATTCTTTCTCTTCGCTCGTTCCGGATATACTAAATCCGCCGATTCACAGGATTTAGTAAATTACGGATTTATGGCGAGTCAGCGTAATTTTTGTGATTTACGAGAGCTCAGGATTTAATGAGGCATTTTTTTGCCGTTTGGCAGGATTTAGCTTAAATCCTGCATAAATCCTTCTTCAAACAGGCTACCAAACAGTTCCAAAATCCCCCGATTTATGGGATTTGGTATATTCGAGATTTATTCCGATAAGGTGGTAAAGCAGGAGTTAAGATTCTTTGGAATTAAACATGTCCATTTGAACCGTTTGGCAAAACTTAAGTTAAATCCTGATTAAATCCTGCTAAAATCCGGCTACTAAACAACCTCTAATAAGGGTAAACTAACTGGCTTAGTACAATACCGATTTGTTAGGCAAGTTCTATATATAATTGTCCAGCCAACCTCAAACACGACTAAATTTTAATAACTAAATTTTAATTTTAAGGGGACTACTTGCCAAAATCAAGGCAGACTTGCTAGCCTTGATTCAAAGTAGAGTAGATCATTAAGAGCGTAAAGAATTTGCTAGAAAAATGGAGAACTCATTGGACCAACCAAACTCAATAATCTTTGCCCAAAATTAGGGTCTACGTGACAACTTTCACCAAAGAAACCAGCACCTTCCTCCGAACTTGTCGGCTGAGCGCAAGTCCAAGTTCCCAAGCTACCTATCTCTTATATTTTATAGTCAGTAACTATTGAGTTCTGCTTTATATAATTTTTATATATAGCTTATTCTATTGTATTTATTATATTATTCAAACTTCAATCCTTATCTATGAATAGGGGGTTATGAGAGTTGGCGGGTTTATGCAATCATGTGTACTCTATTCTAAATTTTATATTTCATTAAGCATATAATGTGTATTCTCCATACTTCTCCTTCTACTCTTTATGAATCTGATGAATATGTTTATGAAATCAATATTTGCAAGTATTTCTTTATTATAATTCTTGCATATGATATATGAAATATCTATGATGAATGCTTGTTACAGGAAGTATGATTTATGAAATTTCACATGTTATAAGTAGATTATTGCATGGATACTTGCAAGTATGGATGATACAGAATGATGTGATTCTAGACTCCTAGCATTCAAATGGAGACCAAATCTTGAGAACTGTTGGTATGAGACGTGGATGGAATGTAGGAAGTCATTGATACTAGAGGACTATTGATAACTGCTATGTTGGGAGAGACGCAACCTTTATTAATAGTTAATGTTGCCAACAGGTTGGGTAATGACCCAATGACACAATATAACATGAAAATGGCTAAGCCATATACAGTTATAAATGACATCTCTATATTTAGATTGATTACTCTTATGAATATGCTTATGATTACATATGGATTGATGAAATATATGTTTTGTACAACATTCATAATTCCTTGTATTGTATGTCTTTCTTTACATGTTTTATAGGATCATAACATGTTGTGATATGTGTTGTGGACATGTACATAAGTTATACATGAGCATGCACATTGTTTCTTTTTGTTTATAAACTCTTTTTTTAGCCTTGATTATTTTACTGAGCTTGTTGTAGCTTACTCTATATTGTTGACTTTCGGGAATGTGTGAGCATCAGAGCGAGTAGACATGGGTGACTTGTACAACTTTTGCATTTCATTGTTTTGGGACAGTGTAAAGAATTTTAGATATGTATTTTATTATGTTGCATTTAAAAGCTCTGAATAGATATATATATATATATTTGGGTGATATGATTTTTCACGCATCTAAGTATATGAATATGAATAAATTATGAATCGAAATGAATGATGTACATATGTGCTGATTTAGTTAGATTGATTCTTTACACACTGAGTCCCGATTTTGCAAGTTAGGATTGGTGTTGGTGGAATTTGATTTGATCAAATTGTTCACTTTTGTATCGCCATAGTTGACTCGTAAGGGAGTGTTTGGTGGTGGTGGGCAGGGGATAGTGTGTGTGTGTGAGATACACAGGTACACACACTTAGCATACACACAAACATGAATTTAACAAGTTACAAGCATGTGGAGAGTGCGGGGAGAGATGTCCGGATGCAGGCTAGGGGGCAGATATATTCCTATAGAATGGATACAAAACATAATATTTGCACTCTCTCTCTCTCTCTCTCTACCTCAATTTAAACTTTCTCTGATTGAGGTATATTGGGTTGGTGTCATCATGGCTAATCAGACCTCACCTATGATGAGATAGCTCAAATGCCCAAAACCTCCTAACTCTTTTTTTTTTCTGCTTCATGAATAAATCTTTCATTGTTTCTTCCCCTTGGCGAACTTTGTCTCAAGGAAAAGTCAGAACTTCTTGGTACAGGGGAGAAAAAAGGTTACAGTGAGTAAAGTATAGATGGAATCTTTAGGACATGTAGCAAGTCTTTTCTCTGCTTATTTTTCTTATTTAGGTAGTGGAGACTTCAAATTGGACTAAAAAATTGTTTCTTTTTTTTTGGCTTTTGAGAGAGGAGAGCTATAAACTAATTTCCCCTGGTTCTTCCTATGTGAAGGGTAAATTAACTGAGTAGAGTTGTCAGTTGGTATTTGTTTCCTTTAGTTATTCTTCTTTGGAGTGAAAATGAGTTTAAGATGAATCAATTGTTGTATTTGAAAGTAACATCTGATACTTATGTTTTCTGAGTTTCCAGCTCCTGATTTTAGCTGATATTTGGGTTTATTCTCCTGTTGTGGTTTATTCTAAGGACCTTTTAATCATGAAAGGTTGTTCAATTAGACTTAACTGCCATTTTTTAAAATGGTATTTCATAAGGATTTTTTTTTTCCATTTTTACTGAGACGTGTAATCTCATAAATATCAAGGATTTGTGACCTTGTAGAAGTATAAAATTTTAATCTGTCTTTTTGGGTTAGATTAGCAGGATCACTGTATTTTCTTTTAAGCTTCACTTCCTCTAGAGCCAAACCTAAGATAAACAAGAAAGTCTATTCTACAAGGCTCATATCTAATATCTTGCACGATTGCTCTAGTCAGTGTCAACAATCAAATAGAACTTTGTTATGTTCTTTGGCTTATTCCTATTATTGGTGTAGGATTATGGATGTATCATTTCTGACAAGGCTTGTTAGGGATTGTTTCCTCCATTTGAGTCGACAAGAATCTTCAAAGCTTTGATCAGTCTAACTTTCAGTAAGATGGGATCAAATAAATTTATTTTTGAGTTTAGCCACAAACCAAAGGTCTTTATTTGAGATTTTGGACCCAAGGGGCCTTCTTTAAAAATATCTGAGCCAACTCTGAATTTACATTTTTCTTTGTAAGAATGCATCTATACACACCAACGGCCTTTAAGCCCAAATGTGATTTTGGTTGGTTTTGGTCTGACTATATGATTATATAAATTAATTAAACTTGGCTGGTTGGAAGTTTATGATTTATATTTAAACCTGCTTCATATGATTTTGAGAACCTAAAATATCTGCGATGAGGCTAATGATATGGATGATGATCATTTGAGGCAAGGCTGGGCCTAGGGAGCTTGAATGTTATCACCCTTAGCTTTTATGTAGAACTTCTGGATTGATTTAAAATTTTTGTTTTCTTGGTGTTGGCATGTTTTTCGTTTTTGATATGATAATTCCCTGATTGGTTATTTGAAAATGTATGCAATTATTGGAAATATCATAATCTTTATGCTTGCTCAGCAGAAAATATGATATATGTAGCAACTTTTTTGTTTCACACTGTAAGTTCAGGTTATGACTGGATCTTTTCTGCATTGAAATGTTTACTTTTATGTGATAACAGGGTTTGTGTAGCTCTCTCTTAAAAGTTTCCTTCCTATGAAGTGAAGAGACATAATTTCTTTCCGTTTCTCTTCAATTTTCTTTGCATCTTTTTAATTTCTTACAGTTTTATTTTCCATGGACAAAAGACAACCAGGGATTGATATATGAATCATTGTCTCTTGAAATGTAGATGGCTAGATGGGATGAAATTCTGAGTCTTCCCGTGCAGAGTCCACCAAACCTGGAATTCTCTGCAGCTGACATTGTGTGGTCTAGAGTGGAAGGCTGGCGAGAGACCATGGACAGACTAGCTCTAATTCCATTCTCCAGAGTGAATGATTTTGTCAGAGGTGAATCAAACAACAAGGATTGTCCTACCAGATTTCATGTTGAAGCAAGGAGACGACGTTCATCAGATATGGCTAACAAACTTAAGGTTGATGGAATTCTCGAGTATATTATGTAAGGGTCTTCCAAAAAAATTGCTTTGCATGGTTTCTTGAACTAGTAATTCATTCGAGTCTTATTTGTGTCTATATGATGTTTTTGAACTTGGTACAGATGCAGCTTGGCTACTTTTTAACCAAGTAGCAGTAATGATAACTATGCAGATATAAGTGGTTATTGCCTTAGTTTTTGTCGTCCAACCATAACAGTGATGTCGGTAGTTTTTTGAAGGAGCGGTTATTTTTAATTGGATAAGAGTATTTCTCTTAATTATCATTATTTTTTTGTGATTGGTTATGTTGGATGTAGGTATTGGTGCTCTTTTGGTCCAGATGATCATAGGAAGGGAGGTGTCGTTCGCCCCAGCCGAACCTATTGCATAAAGAGAAAGACTCCTGCTGGCAGGCCAAACACGAAAAGGGGTTGTGTCTGCCATTTCATTGTGAAGCGTCTAATAGCTGAACCATCAGTTGCACTTATCATATACAATCAAGATAAGCATGTGGACAAGAAAGGGCTTCCTTGCCATGGTCTCCAGGATTCAAAAGCCGTGGGAACCTATGCAATGTTTGCCCCTTGCATCTCAGATGAGCTCCGCCTTCAAATTATGTCCTTGTTGTATGTTGGTGTTCCAGTGGAAACTATCATGCAGAGGCACACTGAAGCAGTGGAGAAGCAGGGGGGACCGAGCAATAGGGATGATCTTCTCACTCACAGATATGTGCGCAGGCTAGAAAGGAAGATTAGGCGTTCCACATATGAATTAGACTCCGATGATGATATTAGCACTAACATGTGGATTGAAATGCACCGGGATCATGTGTTCTTTTATGAGGACTTCTCTGAAACTGAACCCTTTGTTTTGGGGATTCAAACGGATTGGCAACTCCAACAAATGATTCAGTTTGGCAACCGCAGTGTTATGGCCTCTGATTCAAGGTTTGGCACAAATAAATTAAAGGTCTGTTGGGGTCGCATGCTTACTGCTGCATTTTAGTTGTCTGTTTATTGATATCTGATCATCTTTGTTCTATTTTCAGTATCCCATTTATAGTCTCCTGGTCTTCGACTCAAAAAGGAATGCACTCCCTGTAGCATGGATTATAACACCAAGATTTGCCAACGGTGAGATACACCGATGGATGCGGGCCCTTTTTGACAGGATTCATTCAAAAGATCCAACATGGAAATTGGGTGGTTTTATAGTTGATGATCCTTTAGCTGATTTGAATTGCATCAGGTGGACTTTATGTAATTTTTTTCCTTTCTTTTATTTGTTTGTTTGTTTGCTACAATTATGCTCCGAATAATTGTCAACTTTACTTCATGTAATTCAGGGAAGTCTTTCAGTGTTCAATTTTGATAAGTTTTTGGCGTGTACGCCATTCCTGGCATAAAAATTTGATGAACAAGTGCTCAGACACAGGAATGCAAGTGGAGGTGTCAAGGAGACTTGGAGAGATAGTTTCAAACATTTGCAGGGGTTTCGCTTCCTTGGATGCCTTCCATGATTTCATTGAAGACTTTGTTGATTGCTTGGACTTCTTAGATTATTTTAAAGGGGTTTGGTTTCCAAAATTAGGTAATTTCTTGTTTATCTCAACCTTAGTTCCTCTATCTTCTCTCTCTCTCTCCCTGAACTCCTGATCTATATGATATATTATTACATCGGATCCTCTCAAATACCATGGTAGCTGTATGGTTCAATTGCCCATATTTTAGTCATACAATTCACATTGGCCGATGGGATTAATTCTTTGATCTTTCTCAAGGACTGTCCGTATTTTTTGAATCCATTACAACCACCTTAGCAGTGGATAATTGAACCTTGCATTTACAATTGCAATTACCATAGTATTGAATATGTTTTTCATCAGCCTTATTTCCCTTAGCTCGTTACACCTGTTTTCTTTATTTTACAGGAGCCTGGATTAATATATTGAAAGCACTTCCGCTTGCTAGCACAGAGGTTTCTTCAGCCATTGAGTGCTACCATAATCAGCTCAAACTTCGATTGCTGAATGAGAAAGATTCAAATCTTTACCAACGTGCTGATTGGCTTTTTGATAAATTAGGAACCAAGGTGCATTCTTATTACTGGTTGGATTCATATAGTGGTAAGGATAACTTTGCCAGGTACTGGAAAGATGAGTGGAAATGTGGTTTAACAGCTTGGCGCCATGCTTCGGAGATCCTTGATTCAGATGTTATTTTTGATGACAACTCTGCTAGAGTTGCTCATCATGAAAATCCAGGAACTGCCCGTGTTATCCTGAATCCAGGTTCTGAATTTGCAATATGTGACTGCAGTTGGTCGAAGACGGGGAACCTCTGTGAGCATGTGATCAAATCAAGTATGATTTATCGGGGCAAAATCTCTCACTCGCTCTCAACTAGCATGTTCGAATACAAGAGAACTTTGATGAATGTACTTCAATGCCCCCCACACAATTCTCTGATGCGTGATCATGCCATTTCTATGGCTGCATCTGTTCAGGCTCAGTTGACTACACTGTTTGTCCAGCAATTTTGCAGTTCCAATACTGATAAATCAAGCCCTTTGCAAGAGGAAATAGTTGACAAAGTGTTGGATGAGAATCAAGGAGCTCCTCAAAATAATTCTGAGGTTTTGCAAAGTACAAGAGATGGAAATAACATTGCTGGAGCCTTAATTCAGCCTACTGAGAAATCTTCAGCTGATTTTATAGCTGCTGAGGATTCTCGTGTTTTTGATCAGTTACTGGCAAGAGAAGACATGTTAGTAGATGATAACATTGATGACAATACAATCAACAATGCACTTTCCAGTCCTGTTACTGATGTCAATGAAAAGATTGTTGCTGAGAAAATGAAGAAATCCGATAAAAGCTGCATGGAATGCTCGGACAAATGTGGTAGGAACTTCTCTAATGCTCATGAAATAAATACTGATGTTTCAGAGAAGCCTTCAAATTTTGTTGTAGGCACAGAAAACTGTAGTATTGGTGATAAAATGATTGGGATAGCTTCATCCGTGGATGATAGTTTTAATGATGCTAATGGATTAAATGATTCTGTTATGTCAAGTGGACAACCTCCCCCTGAATTTTCTGAAGCTAGGGTTGTAATTTTTGGAAGTGCGGATGTAAAGGTTTGCATGGACATTGATGTTATTAGTTCTGAAGAAAAGGTATGTGAAAATGGTGATAATGTGAAAGTGTATTAGTAATGATTTTTTACATGCATCTTATCATAATTTTATTTTAACTAAAATTACATAGTAGTTCAGCGGAATATGAAATATTAGAGTCTGTTTGGGGCAGCTGTAGCTTATTGAATAATCAGCTGATAAGCTGATTAAAAATAATTTGTTGATAAGCTAGGTGAGATGACAATTACAAATTTTTATTTTTTGAAAAAGTCAGACCGTTGTCAATAAGCTCCCACCGCACATACATAGGTGGGGTGTGAAAATGTTGTTTTCTACGTTTTGAAAATGCATAAGCTGCCAAAATGCAGTTTACTCCAACCGATCAGGTGAGTTTTTAAAACGCCACCGCACTAAATAAGCTGCCCCAAACGGGCCCTTAATCTAAGCACGATGATATAATCTAATATTAATAAAAGTTGAAACAACTTAACATTGCATGCAAAATAGTTTCATAGTCAATTTGTTTTCTTATGGTCTTAGGCCAAAATTAGGTCATCAATTTTGTAGTAGCCATAGCTAAATTTTAGATTAATTAAGCATCTGTTTGTGGTTATGATAAATTTTATACATTTAGTTGGGTTGTGGCAAGGAGTTCATTTATTTGAATGATAAAACCATCAGGGAGGCAAATGCATGTTTATATCATAATAATTTTATGGAATATTAAAATTAATTTGAAGATTTACGTACGTACCGCTTTATTCCTCCGAATTTCAACCAATATCTAAAATGTTTACGTATTTACATTTCACTTTTTAAAAGTTAAGATAGTGATATTTTTTGGTCATATCAATAATATTTGCATTAGCTTGGTAATTATAATTAACTTATCATAGTATGAGCGAATCCTAAATTTAAAGGCTCGATTTATCTAGTCAATTAACATGCTAACTCAAAGTGGATGCAAATGCAGTTATGCCAATATGAGAGTCAAATTAATAAAAATTCAATCACCTAATCCTTGATTATTAGATTCAAGCGTTTAATTTGGTTCAAGCATGTCAAAAATCATTAAGGTTTTACTATCACATGCACATTATGGGGTAAAAGATATCTAAGTTATGATTTAATTAGATTATCAATTCCTCAGTAGTGACCTACTAAAGTCTTAGGGCCCGTTTGGGGCTGTTTATTTGGTGCGGTGGCGTTTTGAAAACACAACTAACTTGTTTGGATAAATTATGTTTTGACAATTTATGCATTTTCAAAATGTTGAAAACAACAGTTTCACACCGTACCCATCTAGGTGCGGTGGCAGGTTTCTGGCAGCGATCTGACTTTTCCAAAAGAAATAGAAATTTATTATAGTCACCGCACTTAGCTTATTAGCAGATTATTTTTAATCAGCTTAAGCTGCTCCAAACAGATAGTTATTCTATTAATTTTTTTTTAATTTTTTTTAAGTGACCCACTAAGGTTTTGATTTATAGATTGATGTTTAGACAAACATGATGTGTTCAAGTGGGAGAGGAATTTAGATGAATGTGTGCGCCGATATACAAAAAAAAATTAGACTCATAACCACATGTATGCCTATATGGAAAGAATGCCAAAATAATATATTTATTTAGGCCTAAAAATATGAGTTGATATAATTTATCCAAACTAAATTAAATTAGGCTTCAATACGGGTTTCAAAGCTATATTCGTAATATTAACTGATATTTGGCTATTTATATCTTCGAAATCCCAGAGTGATTTGGCACTAACTTGAAGGTTAAGCTGAGGGGTGAAATCAAGTTAAATTCTGAGTGGATAATTGCACAGCTAAAATTTATAATTTTTTTTGATGTAAATAATAAAAATTATTATTATTTTCTTATGAAGTTTAGATAATTTAGTAATTTTTTCCCTATATATATTTTGTTGCCCAATACTTTAAAAAAATTAGACATTTAGTGATTTTTCTCACTCTTAAAAATAATATTGGTTCCGTCCTTAATTAAGCAACAATGTTGGAATAATACATATATCTCAAGATGCAATGAGAATAGCCAGACATGTGCATAGAAAAGATTAACCAATCTACTATGAATAAATGATTGATCAAAATTATAATCAGTTGCGCGGTATATATGCAATGTGAATATATATATCTCAAGAAGAAATGAGAATTTCGAAGAGATTTTTGAGGCACTCATTAGCTTAATAGATGGTTGTAACCACTATGGACGAAAATTATCATGAAAGGATGCGTCTCTTAGCAAATACATCGAATCAAGACGCGTTTTGAAGAGATCCCAAGGCACCTCTTGGAAAACTATAAAAGAAAGAAGAGATGATTTAAAAAAGAGTCCTGAAGATATTCGCAAGTTTTGAAAGTTCTTCTCTGGGGAGTTAGTTCGGAGAGATTTTCAGGAACCACTTTTTATTTACTTTATCCTTTTTGTTATTTTATTTTGAGTGATTGTAAAAGAGAAGAGATTCAAAGAAACTTCAAGAGCTTGGTGGAGGACTTGAGATAAGTTTTTATCTTTTCGTTTTTGAATAATTTGGTTTTAATTGAGACTTGTTGTTGGTTTGACAATGATTTCTTTTTTTAAACTAAATTGTTGTTTTGTTTTCTCCATGAATTCTGAGTATTTTTCTTTATCTTTTTTCTTAAAATGATAAGTAATTAAGTTTTGGATGGAAGGTGTGGAGAGTATTGATCTTTAATGTTGGAAAAAGTTGTGATGATTTGCACTTCATTTACTTCTTGATTTTGCCAATCCAGATGTAAAAATTTGTTCTGAGAACACGAAAGAACCGGACTAGTATTGTCTCAGTCAACAATTGGAAACAATCACATGAGGTTGTATGAATGAGAATGTAGTTCTTATGATTGAGTGCAAATAAATAAGGAAATATTCATTGATAGGTGTAGAGTTAGAGGACTTTAAAGTGACAGGTTAAAGCCCCCAACTTGGTTTATTGTTTTAGGTTCTGATACTAGAATGTTAGCTCCCAGGTGGAGGAAATCGAGGAAAATCAGAGTGAGAGCTAGTATCTTCCCTGCCTAGTCGGTCTTCAGAACTATTCAAACTTTAAATTAGCCAATGTTCTTAATAGCATCTCTAGTAAGAGTAAAGAATATTATTACTCCTATTTGGCACAACACAATTTGCATACTTCCACAACAGAATTTCTATACTTATTACTGATTCATGATAAAAAGAAAGATATTTTCATATTAAATACTTTTCTTCTACAAAAACTTTAGTTATCTTCTTAAGTTATTAACGTTTCGTTAAAATATCAAAAAATACCAAAAATATTTAAATTTTAAATTCTTACAATTTTTTTTAATTTAAGTAATTATCTTTTTAAAAATAGAAAAACTTTCTAAAAAGTGCATATTGCATAAGCTTCTCTATGGGTTCGATATTCAGTCTTAATCAAAAAGTCCTATATTATTTGATAACGATACATATACTTGCGTAGTATCCCAATATAAATCTAAATAAATTAAAAAAATTAAATTCTTAATTTTCTTTAGGATTAAGTTTTTGGTTTTGTTAAAATAAAAAAAATATAAGTGAAAAAAACCATCAAAACTATTGTTATATTGTGCATAAGCATTAGGTACAAGATCACTATACAAAAATCTAAAGATAATGTGAGGATTTATGTTGCACTAGGCAGACAACCTTGAAATCTTATGGCTTGTTATTTAATTGTAAGGAAGGATATGTTGTTGCAGATCCTCTTGTTGTTGAAGAAGGTCGTGCTGCCCACAATGCTAGCTCCAAGCTCTTTATCGTGACGAGTTCAAGTTTTCTAATGTGTCAGTTTTGATGCAAGATCAGATGTCTCTATGATTATAGTTCTTTAAATATTATGGGGGTATATTAAAGATGATTAGAGCGACAGAAGTCCTCATTTGGGTTCTCTATGTACTGTTCTTACCTAAACCCTAGCCTTGGGCTACTGGGTCTAGGTGACCATCTGCATGAGTCTCCCAAAAGATCAAGGGATCAAAGTCAATAATTTTGGGTTTTAGGATTGTGAGTGATTGTGGGTGATAGTGAGTGTAGTGAGTGAACTAGCTCCAGACCAACACCCAGAGACAACCCTAAGGTCAAAAAATCCTATAGGGACTCTTCTTAAGATCCCACATACTGACCCCCCACCTACTAAATGCTAGAGGCCAGGATCAATATGTAGGACTTCAAGTTGAGCAAAGAAGAGTTTAGAGTTTCTAATGTTGAGGGTTCCTTTCTAGTTTTCTAGAAATAGTCAACAAGAAAGTCCTATGGCTAGACTCTAGGACACTAAAGAGAAAAAAAACTAAACCACAACCAAAAGTAAGGTCAATAAATGGACCCCTAATAGGTGAGGTGTGTTGGGCAAGCACACCGCACATATTGGCGTTGACCGAAAAGATCAACAAAAGCAACACAGGCTTTTAAGTCAACAGACATAGAAGGAGTGTAGAATGTGAGTGCTAGTTGTTCCCGCTGGGGAATAAGCAAGTGTATATCTGATTGAAATCAAGGAGTACAAAATCTTGCTGAGGACTGGAGAGTGTGTTTGAAATTATTAAATTTCAGATGATTTTAGAGGATGGGAATCAGTATTTAGGTGTTGACTTCGAGATGAGAATTGAAATTTAAGTATCAATCCCAAAAAGAGAGTCGGAATTTAAGTACTGACCTCGAAGATTGAGAGTAGGATGTTGTGCTCCATTTAAGGGGGTCTTACACCCATCTCAAATATATGTGTATAGAATTGGATGTTGTGTCCTTTTTAAGGGGGTCTTACCCAATATCGAAAGATATATGTAGAGAATTCAATGTCGTGTCCCATTCAAGGGGGTCTTATACCAATCTTAAAAGGTTAAGAATAGGATGTTGTGTTCCATTCAAGGGAGTCTTACACCTACCTCGAAGATGTGTGTAGAGAATTGGATGTCATGTCTCATTCAAGGGGGTCTTACACCAATCTACAAAGGTTGAGAATAGGATGTTGTGTTCCATTAAAGGGAGTCTTACACCTATCTAAAAGATGTGTGTAGAGAACTAAATGTTGTGTCTCATTCAATGGGTTCTTATACTAATCTCGAAAGGTTAAGAATAGGATGATGTGTTCCGTTCATGGGAGTCTTACGCCTATCTCAGAGATGTGTGTAGAGAATCAGATGCCGTATCCCATTCAAGGGGGTCATATACTAATCTTGGAAGGTTGATAATAGAATGTTGTGTTTCGTTCAAAGGACTCTTACACCTATCTCGAAGATGTGTGTAGAGAACTGGATGTCGTGTCCCATTCAATGGGGTCTTATACCAATCTTGAAAGGTTGAGAATAGGATGGTGTGTTCCATTCAAGGGAGTCTTACACCTATCTTAAAGATGTGTGTAGAGAACTGGATGCCCTGCCCATTCAATGGGGTCTTATACCAATCTAAAAAGGTTGAGAATATGATGTTGTGTTCCGTTCAAGGGAGTCTCACACCTATCCCGATGATGTGTGTAGAGAACTAGATGTCGTGTTCCGTTCAAGGAGGTCTTATACCAATCTTGAATGGTTGAGAATAAGATGTTGTGTTCTATTCAAGGGAGTCTTACACCTATCACGAAGATGTGTGTTCCATTAGGAAGGAAAGCTCGATGCCTCACATCCTAACAAAAGAGCGACAGAGATCTATCACTATATTGGGAAGGAAAGCTCTGTGGCCCATATCTAACCTAGGAGGTAGTGGAAAGGAAAATAGTGTTTTGGTGCTGGTTCTGAGAACTACCGGAACGTAGTGCAAAAAGTTTGTGGTGTTGAACTCATAATTGTGTGTCATGTGAAAAGGTTGACATTGGTGAAGAAGATATGTGGAATTTTGTAATGTTTTGTGCAAAATATAAAATTCCGCGAGGATGTGAACGAGAATTAGTACAGACAAGGATAGTCGTGTTACGCGAGCAAAGAGTAAGAGACCTTGAAATCGAGAGAAACAACTCAACAGATTTATTTTCTTTTCTTGTTGTATTTATCACATTTAATTATCAAAATATATTTTTTTAAAATTCAATTTTTTTGTTTGTTGGTTGATTTTTCAAAAAATTATTTTGTTTGAGTTTTATTATTATTAAGTTTTTATTATTTTGTTCTTTGTTCATTGTAGTTTAGAACCAACGTATGGTTCCAAGGCTTTTATCCATCGCATAGAAGGGTAATTGAACAAAGAGACAAAATTCTGAAAGTGATTTCATTAATCTACTTCAATAGGTGTTACGGATTGAGTATAGGCCAAAGCCTCAAAAGGTACAATATGCTTAACGCATCGAAGTACATCTAAAAATATCTCATGCTGGGTACATATCACAGGCTGAGCATATCTTATACAAATGTTATCATATCTGCTACGTCAAAATGTTGTACAAAAAGGTGTTCCTAAGTGTCCATCTATGGTGGGGCAAGCTCCCAATCGAGTTGACCTACTAAGCCACGCTGCAGTACAAGAGTTCCATTTACATGTTCTTAGAGGTGAAACCTTCTCATAGCTCATAAGGCAGTAGCTCTTACATTTTGCTGTCATCCATTCCTCAAAAAGTTACAGACACCCTCCAGTGTCGTACCCCTGGAATGTAGTGTTGGGCGATGTCTGCTCTATTTCCTTTAAGAACCAGCACTGAACCCACTATAACGAAATCTCCACAGATCCTTTGAACTCACTAGGGCCAATGACATCTATTTCTTTCCTAAATAAAATGTTGCTTCTCCTCATGAAAGAGATCGTGCAAAAAGGTCCCACAAAATTATGATGATCTATATGTGGGGGAATGCAGTAACCTTCATCATACATATTGATGATACAGCTATTCATAATACAATCAGATGGAAGTATGCTCCATCGGACCATTCTCTTGATCATCCATTTTATCATGGGAGGTAACAGGTCCAACTAACTGTGTCTCAAAATCCCCGAGGGATTTCCTTGTCTGTCCCTAATGAAATTGTAACAGCTGCCACTTTGTATAGTGATCCTGTCCTTTCCACACACCATTTCTGTGGCTCAGAATAGGTTCTTTTCATCAGAAGGCTTGCTTCACCCCTATCTCTTAGATCAAAGATGCAGTTGAGAATACTTCTTTCATCTCTTTTGGAGAAGACTCTAGTGTACAACTCTAAGCCTTCTAGTATGTTGATGAATCTTCCTTAAACATCTACATAGAATTCAAATTCCCTTTTTTTACTTTACTCATTTTGTAGTATTTTGTCATGGTGATGATTGGTGGCTATCGAGGGTGCTCCCTCCTTTCAATAACAGCAGGAATCGAAGTCGGTGTTGTCTGACCTAAGAAAAATATGTTGAGATTTTCGTACCTATTTTATACTGTTTTTAATGATATTGCACTTTAAAGAAAGGTGTTTTTTATGTTTTGTTGCTGGAATGATGAATTAAACTTCAAATCACTATATAAGAGTTCATCAACAAAGGATTTTCTCAAAAATTTCTCAAAATTTTTTTCATATTTTTGGATCCATGCAATGTGAGATAAATCCTTGGTGAAAATAAACAAAATTTGGTTTAAAGTGTTGCTCTTACCTAGAGAAGATGAAATTCGAAGTCTTTTAGCCTCTAAGTCACCTCAAATCTGACCACAATAAAGCCCTAACCGCCCAAACTGAAGGTTGAAGATGACTGAAACGTAAAAATGCCACAATAAAAATTGTAAATTTTTAGGGGTTAAAAACTGTTGTCTGGTCGAGGGCGCCGTCAGCACTGAAGGCCCAAAAATTTCATATTTTGATTTTTTTTTAATTTTCACTTTCCTATCAACTTACTCTAAAATTTTTAGTATTTTAAACACAAATTTTTATCTAACAATAATTCACAAAACAAAACATTTTGCCAACACAAATTTTCACAAACAATAACAAACTAACTTTAATATATGAAAGTACACTTTTTACAAACTCAATTTTTTAATTACACAATCACACACATTAAACAAACTAATTATAAATCAGCATCGATATCAAGCCAAAACACTAAACACTGTCACAAAACTATACACAAAATAAAAGTTCAAAATTCTAAAGTAAAAAAGAACAAACTAAACCAAATTAAATCCACACAATTACACTAAATATATATAATGTTCTAAAATAGATAGAAAATTTAAAGTCTTCAATTATTATGTCTTTTCTTCAGCGCTTTATCCTCCTCTGATATCTCCCATAGACTGATAATGAACATATAAGTTGTAGAAGGATTGGTATGGGAATTGATCTATCAAATTTTCTTTGATCCACCCATTTTCTTTAAACATCTGAACTAATCCTGCTTCAAAAGTTTCAGTGTGATCAAAATTTTCTTTCTTTCTCCAATCTAGGTGATCAAAAAGGTATTTAAGATCTCCTACTGCATTAATAATACTCTGAAGTTCCTTTTCCATTTTCTTCAATTTCTTTTCCAAAGCAAGCGAACTCCCAACTATTGGTGGTATTAATGGAGTTGAAGCATGTGAAGATTGATCTATGATGGCTTCATTTCCATTTCCACAATAATTCTCATCTATAGGATTTATGGGCTCCCAAGGTAATAAAGTATTTTTCCAACTTTTATATGGAACTTGGGCTTGACTTCAAATCAAAAAGATGGTAGATGGATGCCCAAGTCCATAAATTAGTCCATTAGTAAGGATACCCGTAATAGATTTAAATATAATAGACCCTAAATCAAGGGTTTTTCCATTTGAATGCAGTAATTTAAAATAACACATTCTTTGGTAACTCTAGTAATTTTCATAATAGGGAGTAATTTTATAGCAATAAAGAAATTCCATTTTTTTTAAATTGGATTAAGTAATGAAGTGGAGAATCTAACATATCCTTCATCTCGTATCTCCCACATATCAATTTCATCCGTCAGAAGATTATTCACGTCTTGCATCAAATCTTGTGTAGGAATGAAATTTATATAATGATAGGTTGGAATGTTATCTATCATATACAATTCATTAATCCTTGCAAGAGTAAATGGTATAGCCTTACCTCGTACGAAGACAACACCTTGAGTAATTCCATGAAAGTTTGCATAAAACTCTTTCACCATAGGTAAGAAAACCGCAGACATAGCGTAACACAGAACTTCACAACGCCTTTGCAGAATGATTTTCTCAATCGAACCACTAGGATTGATCACTCCATGATTAACAAATCCCCTTTCCTTGATCAATTTCCTCTTTGTAAAAACTTTATCGTATAATCGTTGCGTGTTGAAACTAATCAATTTTCTTTTTGTTGAAAACTCCATACTTCAAAGTATTTCTGGAATTGGAAGCCTTGGAATCCAAAAATAGGAAGATACCAGGTGGAGAAGAATGTTTCTAGGCCTTTTTAAACTCGTCTTGGCAGTTATTATGAAGTGAAATCACACCAAAACCCGCCAAAAGTCATCTAAAACCATCCAACAGCACTCGACGCGGTCGGTGCTCCCGATTGACACAACCGGTGCTAATGTCTGTTATCTAGTGCATCGTCGATGCCCATTCTGGCGTCGTCGGTGCCCATTCTGGCGCCGTCAGTGCCAGTGGCCAAAATTGCGATTTTCATTTTTTTTTCAATTCGATTCCAAATTTTCGTGCAATACCAATATTTGATTTAATTTATAATAAATGCAATTGTATAGGTTTATTATATACTAATATATAAGACACTTAACAAACTGAATAGTAATACATAGCAATATAAGTATGGGTTGCCTCCCACAAAGAGTTTGATTTAACGTCATCAGCCCGACATACCATTTGTTTAGTTGGGTTGACTTAACATTAAAACTTCTTTAAATTGAAGTATGTGCCCTTCATAATAATGTTTCAAACGATGCCCATTAATTTTAAATATCTTTTCAGTGTTAGGATCTTTAATAATAATAACTCCATAATGATAGACTTTAATCACTTTAAATGACCCTAACCATCTGGATTTTAGTTTTCTGGAAATAATCTCAATCTTGTATTATATAGTACAACTTCTTTTCCAGGTTCAAATTTCTTCTTAACAATCTTCTGATCATGTCATATTTTCATTTTCTCTTTATATATTTTTGCATTATCATATGCTTCATTTCTACTCTCCTCAGGTTTATTGAGTTGCAAAAACCTTTTCTCACCAGCATCCTTTAAATTAAAATTAAATTCTTTAATAACCCAAAATTTGTTATGTTCCAATTCTACTGGTAAATGATATGTTTTTCTAAAAATCAATCTATATGAGGACATTCCTATAAAAGTTTTATAAGCAGTTATGTATGCCCATAATGCAGTATCTAGTCTAGCAGACCAATCCAATTTATAAGGATTTACAACTTTTTCTAAAATGTGTTTAATTTCATGATTTGATATTTCTGCTAGACCACTAGTTTGAGGATGATAAACAGTAGAGAATCTAAGCATTATATCATATTTCTTGATTAATTTTTTTATTCTCTTATTCCTGAAATGAGATCCTCCATTAGTAATGATTACTCTCGACATTCCATATCTTGTAAAAATATTTTAATTAAAAATTTAGAAACACTCCGAGAGACATTTAGGCACAACAATAGCTTCAATTTACTTAGACATATAATCAACAAAAAGTAAAATATAAAAATTTTCAATTGAAGGCATAAATGGTCTCATAAAGTCTAATCCCCACACATCAAAATTTTGAACTTCTAATGTGTAATTTTGAAGTATTTTGCCTCTTGTGGAAATATTTCCTACTCGTTGACATCTATCGCATGTTTTAATATATTCATTAAGATCTCTTAAAATAGTAGGCCAATAAAATCCAACTTGTAAAATTTTATATGCAGTTCTACTTATTCTAAAATGTCCTCCAAATTCAAAATCATGGCATCTTTCAATTATCTGCTGAGTTTCTTCATAAGGCACACATCTTCTAATAATTAAATCTTTACATTGTTTATATAAATAGGGGTCATCCCAAAAATAGTCTTTCAAATCAATGATAAATTTCTTTAATTGTGGATTCTTGATATCAGGTGGTAGAATGTCACTTATAATATAGTTTATTATATTAGCATATCACGATACATCCATTTCATCAATACTATATAAAGGGAAATTTTTTAAAATTTCATTTGCAAAATTAGTTAATATTTCTATTTCTATTCTAGACAAATGATTAGCTATTTGATTATCATTTTCCTTTCTATCTACCATGATAAAATCAAACTCTTGCAATAGAATTATCCATCTAATTAATCTTGGTTGAACATCCTTCTTTTGCATCAAGTATGTATTAGAAGAATGATCTGCATGCACTATACATTTATTTCAACTAAATAAGATCTAAATTTATCAAAGGCATAAACAATAGCTAATAACTCTCTTTCAGTAGTAGTATAATTAATTTGAGCATTATTTAGAGTTGTATTAGCATAGTATATAACTTTAAAACTTTGTCATGCTTTTGTCCTAATACAGCCTCAATAGCATAATCACTAGTATAACAGATTATTTCAAATGGTTTCTCCTAGTCAGGTGGTACTATTATAGGTGTAGTGATTAATTTTTTATTTAATAATTCAAATGTTGTTATGCATTCTTCATTAAAATCAAATTTTGTATCTTTTTCTAAAAGTTGGCATAGGCGTTTAATTATTTTTGAAAAATTTTTATGTAGCGCCTGTAAAAACCACCATGTCCTAGAAAACTTCTGACCCCTTTAACATTAATAGAAGGTGGTAATTTTTCTATAACTTGGATTTTTGTAGGATCTACTTCCATGCCCTTTTCAGAAATTTTATGCCCAAGAACAATACCTCCTGCAACCATAAATTGATATTTTTCCCAATTTAAGACTATGTTGATTTTTTCACATATCTCCAGAAAATTTTCTAAATTATTTAGACATAACTCAAACGAGGTCCCAAATATAGCAAAATCATCCATAAACACTTCCATTCCATCCTCATTAAATTGCTAAAAATTGACATCATGCATCTTTGAAATGTTGCACGTGCATTGCATAGTCCAAAAGAAATTCTACGAAAAGCAAATGTTCCTTGTGGGCTTGTAAATGTTGTTTTCTCTTGATCTTCTAGAGCAAATGGAATTTGGTGATATCTGGTATAACCATCTAAAAAGCAATAGTATTTGTTCCTAGCCAATATATTCAACATTTGATCTAGAAAGGGCAAAGGAAAGTAATCTTTTCTGGTGGTCATATTTAGTTTTCTATAGTCAATACAAATTCACAAACCAGTTACTTATCTTATTGGTATTAATTCTTTTTTCTCATTTTCTTCAACAGTCACTCCTCCTTTCTTCGGAACACAGTGAATTGGGCTTACCCAAGCACTATTTGAAATAGAATATATAAATCTAGCATCTAACCACTTTGAAATATTTTTTTTAGCAACTTCTTTCATTATTGAGTTTAATCTTCTCTGAGGATCCGCTTTAGTTCATATTGTTCATCTAATAAAATTTTGTGCATACAAAGTGATAGAGTAATTCCTTTAATATCTGTTGAAGTCCATCTAAAAGCTTTTTTTTATAATTTTTCAACATCTCTATCAACTTTTGTTCCTAAATTTCAGTTAACTCAGAAGATATAATAACAGGCAATGTACATGACTCTTCTAAAAATACATATTTTAAATGGGCAAGTAAAATCTTCAATTCAAGTTCATGGTTTAATACTTGAAGGAATAAGATTTCTACTATCATTTTCCAGCAAATCTAATGCTTCAAATTTTCCTTGAATATAATCTAAATGATCTTCTTTTACTTTGATTTCAGTATCAAAAATTTCTCCTTGCTTTAATTTATCTTTGAATTCATTATTAAACTTCTCATTTCTTAGATAATCAGCTACTTCCATCCTGAAACATTCATTATCTTTTTCTATTGCAAGATATTTCATGGCTTTTGCTATATTAAATTTCACTTCTTGATCATTAACTCTCATCATTAATTCTCCTTTTTGCACATCTATTACATAACTCCCTTTTGCGAGAAATGGTCTCCCTAAATAACAAGAATCTCTTTATCTTCCTCCATATCCAATACTATAAAGTCTACTTGGAAAATAAATTTATCCACTTTTACTAGCACATCTTCTATAACTCCTTTTGGATAAGTTATTGATCGATCAACTAACTGAAGGGTTACAGTAGTAGAGGAAATTTCTCTCAAATCTAAATGTTTAAAAATTGATAAAGGCATAAGATTGATACTCTCTCCTAAATCACATAAAGCTTTTCTATAAAACTTTACTCGAGCTGCACAAGGTATAGTAAAACTACCAAGATCTTTTAATTTTTCAGGATGCTTTTTCTGAATAATAACACTACACTCTTCACTAAGTTCAACAGTTTCATTATCTGTAAACTTCTTTTTCTTGTTTAATACATCCTTCATAAATTTAGCATAACTTGAAATTTGTTCTAAAGCTTCAACAAAAGGAATATTATCGTTAACTTCTTAAGGATTTCCAAAAATTTTGTAAATTTTTTATCTTTATTCTTCTATTTTAGTCTTTAAGGAAATGGAGGTAATGGTTTTCTACAGGGCTCTATGTTTATTCATTTTCCTATTAATCATTTTCCATTTCTTCCTTTTATTCATCAGCTTTAGTTTCTCTTTGGATCCTTATTTCAACTTCTTTTCCACTTTGTAATTGAATAACATTAATTTTTACTTTATTTTGATCTTTTGGATTAACTTCCACGGTACATGGAAGAGTTCTAGAAGGTCTATTACTAAGTGCAGTAGCAATATGTCCTAATTGATTTTCAATATTTCAATAGCAGCCCTTTGATTCTGTATTTGATTTCTCATATTCAACATTACTTCTTCCATCGTTAACTTCTTTTCCTTAACTTGTGGGTTAGGGTTGGAGTTAAATCCCAGAGGATAATAAGGTTGAAAATTAGGATTTCCTTGATTGTTCAGATTTCTGAATGGATTCAACTAATTATTATAATTATTCCAACTAAAATTAGGGTGATTTTTCTAACCAGGGTTAAAATAGTTAGAATAGGGATTGTTATTTTGATTATTTATATCGTTTAAAGTTTCATAAGATGATTGAGTATCAATAATCTGTCCTGGTGAATTCTCCTCTAATACTGGGGATACTTGAGAATAATTCATTCCCATTCGATCAATCTTTTTAGAAATAACAACAAGTTGAGATGCCAAAATAGACATTGCATCAGAATCATGAATAGTAGCTACTCTCTTAGGATTTATCCTTTCAAAGGGCCATTGAAAATTATTAGTAGTCATTTATTCAATTAAAAAAATATGCTTCATCAAAAGGTTTTGACATTAATAAACCACCCGCAGTAGCATCTATAATAGATCTCAGTGATCCTACTAATTCATTGTAAAATGTTTGAATTATTAACTAATCTGGTAAAACATGATGTGGACATTTCCTAAGAAGATCTTTAAATCTTTCGCAGGCTTCATATAAATGAAAGTAAAGAAGCCACGTAAAATCTTTCCTTCTGTGTTTATTAAATCTTTCGCAGACTTCATGTAAAAGAAGCCACGTAAAATCAATAGAAATCATCAATGAAAATAACTTATAACCTATTTTTAATTTTTTTGACAATGAAAGTGAAGAAGAGATCTATCAATTATCAAAAATCAAAGATAATCTAATAAACATAAGCTATTTTGATAATGAAATAGGAGAATACTTATATTTTGATTAATGGATGAAATTCTTGGAATTGATATAATTAATGACAATTTAGTCGAATATGAAAGACATATGACCCTATATGAAAATGCCTACAAAAAAATAAGAAAAACAAAATTATCTCTATAAACAAAAGACTGATTCGGCATGCCCATGATTTATGGAAGAGATCTATACATTATAGTATTAGGCAAAGAGAACATTCAATAGATCTAATAAACACAGAAGGAAAAACCAAAATACCTCTATACAACCAATAAATAAAAAGACAAGATTTGGAAAGAAAAAAAATCCTGAGAAGTATAAACATATATTTTTTGGTGGAATTCAAATATTATTCAAAGCATATTTCTGAAAGGTATTGATAGCCCAATTACAATATGAATATATGATGATAAAATTACTCTAAAAAAGAAGCTTTCTTACGAGTTATACAAGGAAATTTATGTTATCCAACCTTAATGTTTAACTTACACCCTAATTATGTTGCCAATAAAAATGATAGACATCTTGATAGTTCCCTAACATTAAAACACCAATTAGATAGAGTAAAATTAAGAGAAGGTAGTGATGTCTATAACATCTGTTGACCTCATTTTTGGTTGAGGTTTAGTTTGTCCCATTTAGTAGCCTAGGGTCTAGCCATAGGACTTTTCCTGTTGACTATTCCTAGAAAACTAGATCTGGAACCCTCACCATTAGAAATTCTACACTCTTCTCCACTCAACTTGAAGTTCCACATATTGCTCTCAACCTCTAAATACTTAGTAGGTGGGGTCGCTGTGGGGGAAACTCAAGATGAGTCACCCTTAGGATTGCTGGACCTTAGAGTTGACCCTGGGTGTTGGTCTGGAGTTAAGGCACTCACTACACTCACTACACTTATGTGCACTCACAATCACTCACAACCCTGAACTCAAATTTCTAGCCTAGATCCCTTGATCTTTTGGGATACTCATGTAGATGGTCCCCTAAACCTACTAGCGCTAGGGCTATGGTCTGGCTAGAACCACTACATAGAGGACCCAAAATGGGGTTTCCTTTGGTCCATGGCTTATTGGTGATGATTGGTACCTCAACTCTACCAAAATACCCATCTTGGCCTTTTACCCCTAAAACACCCCCTAATTACTAAAATACCCCTTTTGGGCTCAAAATCCCAAAAATTCCAAAAATTCCCAGAAAATCCCAATAAATCCCAAATATTTTCAATTTTATTTCTCTCAACTACACTATGACCCAATTTAGCCAATTTGACCATCTTTAACCAGAATCGCCAAATTGCCCTTTAAAGACTCAAATTTCCCCAAATCCAACTCAAATGTCCATCAATTTGATCTCAATTGACCCCAATTTCAATCCTAAACTCAAATTCACTTTTGATATTACCAAACTAAACCAAATCCAAGCTCAATTGGTCCATGATTTGAGCCTAATTTTGATTTGGGGCAACCC
>NEWO01000322.1:157419-189686 GCA_003013225.1 Phalaenopsis aphrodite | reverse complement strand
AGACAAAACCACAACTTTAACTTAATTAAGATGTCTCTATCGGATGATCGGGAATCCCTCGGAGGAGGTAACCTACGGTTGCTAATGAGGCTTCCCATGGTTTAAATGAAATTATGAAACTCATTAAGTTGGGTTTGATAAGTTCATTTGGACTAAGTGAATCCAATAGAAAATAGTGATGCCGGAACGAGGGAACCGTAGGATCCTAATCGGTGTTGATCTAATCAACTTTAATATGCCCTCATAAAATTTAAAGAACTTCAACCATAGGGCCACCTGATTTGATATTATAACTTGACACAATAGATAACTCAAACTCGTTGCGGCAAGAGCTTGGAGCTAGCTTGGTGGGCAGCACAGCCATCTTCAACAGCAAAACCTGTCTTCCCCAGCTAAACCAATCATCCTTCCTTAAACTTAAACAACAAAGCCATAGGACTTCGAGGTTGCTTGCTTATGCAACATAAATCCTCACCTTATCTTTAGGCATTCATATAGCTCTGCTATACGATTTAAGCCCTAACTCGTTCTAGGTTCCGAGGTTGTCGCCGGTACGACGTAAACCCTCATATCTTCTAGGCAATTTGTGTGATTTTGTCTCGCAAATTTAAGCCCTAATTAAATAAAAATGGCAGGATGAAACATCTAAATATTTCTCCTCAAAACTGAAGCCAAACATTAGGATAGCTTGGGAAGTCACCGAGGTTCTCCTCTGGATCTATGATATCCCCTAGTTCTTCTTCCTTTGGATTCTACAATAAAATGTTTCAAATTTGAACCAATCTCCTTTCACACCTCTACAACCGATTTTGTTGAAGAGTCCTACCCTTTGAAATTCCTTGAAGATAATATTTCTTGATTTTTATCGTGAGTTTTCTTAGGTGGCTTTGGTCATTTAAGATGTAATTAACTATAGGGGCTTGCCCTTATAGGAAGCATGTCCGAACCCAGCTTAATATAAACCCTTTTTAATTATTTATATTAAATAGGGGAACTTGTGGGAAAATACAAAGGTTTCGCAGACCAAACAGACGTCATACTTTCCTTAGTCTATTTTGATCGAGCCTCATCCTCAAGTCTTGCGTTTATCCTTCGGAATAGATACAGGATTTGAGGTATTGTGCTCTTTCATTTTAAACTATGCAAAATATGGGGTCAGTTTGATTTCATACTTCAACATCCTTCCGAAGCAGGCGACGGGATTTTGATTCCAGGGACCGACAGCTTCTTACGGGCAATCCCACAAACCAAACCCAAAATAATCGCCGACAACATCATGTATCAAACTACATATGCATATAGTAATCAACATAATATTGTAGCATTTAAAACACATATTGACCCAATCCATTTTGATGCACACTTCTCCCATATATGACAAACTATACAACCCAAAGAAATTAATGAGTTATGAATCACACCAACCTCATCTGATATACTCCTCGATTTCAAAGAAGATAAAAATCTTGGCAGTCAATGCTATTCAAAACTAACATAACTAGAAAATAATAATTTATATTCTTTACAACCCAAAAGATCCTTAAATACAAATCGATCTATTCTCGTTATACCAACCCTAACAATAAAAGAATACAATAATAAATTCAGTTATTAGTTATCGATTAGTGCATTTCGCCGGAACAAAAATGTAACATCCTATTCGACACATGATCACATAAATAACACATAGATCAAAACTTAATACCACAAAATTTACAGACACTAAAAGATGGGCCCTACATTTATCAAGATTATTTAGGTAAAAAACATCTTTATACATACAAAGCATATATACTTTTTTGATTTTAGGATGTAATTAACCATAGATTAGAATTTGAACATTTATTTTTAACACACTATAAAATTAAAACCGTATTTTGAAAGGAATTGATTTTCTCCAACAACATACGATAACATTTACACATGAAAATATTAATATAGATAATTATACGCTATTATGAAACATGGTTTCTTAGCTATATTCTGGTAGAATTGTATATTTCTACTTACAAACATACTCCTATACACACTTTATACGATACAAGAAGTGATATCAAAGTAGGTAAAAATGCATAATACCAGCACACAAACCAATCCATTCACAAGAATTGCTGCTCAAAACATTTAATTGTACCCGAACTATAAACCAATATTGGACCAATCAAAACTTTGTAGTATAATCAGTCCTATTAAAAATACAAAAATTATGGTTTATATCTGACAATGGTCCAAATATAATTCTAGGTAGTAATTTCTTTAAATCATTCTCATCATTTACACAAACTGAAAAATAACTTCATTCTAGTAAATCCTAACAGTTATTCACTAAATTACCCAATTATACAAAAACCTTAATTTCAATCTACCATACCTATATTACACAGCCAACGTGGTGATTATCCCCTTGATCAAAACATGAAAAATTCATTCCCTCATTTATTTGATAACCATCTAAGTATGAAAATTATAACCTCTTCTAACAATTCTAAAATTAATGAGTTACGTTCTTTTGCTACTTCGTTGTTTAAACAGTCATTCTCAGAAAATCCATTACAATTTTTGAAGCAAGACGAACCAGTAGCTAAAATAGAATAAATTAATCATGCGCTTATTATAAGAGTAAGACCAATGAAATACACTTCCAAAGACAAGAAAGATTTCGAAATTTAAATAAAAGAATTGTTAGACATAAAATTAATAGAACCGACCAAAAGTCCACATAGTAGCCCAACGTTTTTGGTTTGAGATCGTGCTGAGAAAATAAAAGGAAAGGCAAGATTAGTAATTAACTATAAAAAGTTTAATTGTAATAAGAAATTTGATGGATACTTCCTACCTAATAAAGAAGTATTGATCAATCATATTAAGACAACTAAATGATTCTCTAAACTAGACTGTATGTTTGGATTTTGGTAAATAAGAATGCATCCAGATATATGTGAATTTATTGCACTTAGTACACTTCAAGGAAACTATTAATGGAATGTAATGACACTCAATTTAAAAAATGCCCCTCACATATTTCAAAGAAGAATGGATACTATTTTTAACGAACTATCAAAATTTTGTATTATATACATAATTGATATTTTAATATTCAGTCATACTATTACTAAACATTTAAAACATCTAAATCTACTCATGCAAAAGACCCAAAAATATGGAATAGTATTAAGTAAGAAGAAAGTAGTCTTTTTAACCAACACCACTGAATTCTTAGGACTTATAATAGATAAAGCTCCATTGAATTACAAGAATACATATTAACAAAAATAGATCATTTTAAAATAATTAATAATCCAAAAGATTTACAACATTTTTTAGGAAGTGTCAATTATGCCAAGTCATTTGTAAAAAATCTTGTAGAGTTAAGGGCACCTTTACAGAAGAAATTAAAGAAAAATATGTCTGGGATGAAAAAATGAAAAAGCTTTAAACCAAATTAATCAAATATGTGAAAACCTTCCAAAATTAAATTTACCAATATGAGGAGACTATCTAATTTTCCAAACGGATAGTTCTGAAATTGCATGGGGACTGTTCTTAAAGTCAAAAGAAATAATATTGAACTTTTATGCTGATATAGCTTGGAAACTTACACTACAACAAAATAAAATTATCACATTAATGAAAAAGTATTGTTAGAAATTAAAAAATAAATTAAAAATTTTGAAATACTTATAAATGAGACATTCTTGATAAGAACCGATAATAAAACAACAATCTCATTTATAAAAGAAGAAATTGTAGACTCTTTACCAAATAAAATACTAATAAGAAAGTGAAGCTAGTTTTCCACATATACTTTTGATTTAAAATGTCTAGAAAGTAATAAAATGCTTTAGGTGACATTTTATCACATATATTATGCAGGAAATAAATATGGGTATTGAAAGTATGAAGACCTATGAAATATCCAACGAAGCTGATGAAAAAATCAACATTAATCTAAATAATTATTTAGAAATGTTAAATTACAGATTTGGAAAATAGAATGTGAAATAGCTCTTGCTAGGAATGTTTTACATAAAAAAAAATTGGAGAATTATCTGACTGGAAGTGGGAGCTCATGGAAACATTTTGCAAAAAAAATTACAAAAAGAAAATATACACATATGTACATATTGCTAGAAAAAAGGATTATACAAGAAGTATGGAGTAAGCTTGAAGCAATGAGTAATGGAATTCATATGTAAAGAAAAAT
Organism: Phalaenopsis aphrodite; assembly: GCA_003013225.1. Lineage (NCBI taxonomy): Eukaryota > Viridiplantae > Streptophyta > Magnoliopsida > Asparagales > Orchidaceae > Phalaenopsis > Phalaenopsis aphrodite. Next base: position 185,482 of record NEWO01000322.1, on the reverse strand, counting down.
ATCAAGATGTATGATAAAGTGAATTATTATCAACAAAGAATATTCTGAGAATTATTCTGACAAAAGTAGATTCCCATTCACTCAGCAAGCCAAGAATTGCTCCTAAAGCAGATCCATTCTTATTAACAAAGAATATTCTGAGAATTATTCTGACAAAAGTAGATGCCCACTTGCTCAACCAGCCTAGAAAGAAGCATCAATTATTTCTTCCATCTAACATTAATAGTGACGATTAATGTATTCTTCTCTCTTATATTTAAGGCTCTCCCTCTTATTCTGAGAAGGAAAAACGTGTTAGGATTTCTTCTTCTTCTTCTTCTTCTTCTTCTTCTTCTTCTCTTGTAATCTAAATATGTGTGTGAGCCTTGTAGCTAATTATCTTCTTCTTGCTTGATGTCTGTAAGTTTCTCTTTTAAATACTAATAAATATTATGTTCTACTTTTTTATTTAAAAACATGTTTTGTTCTACTTTGATTTTTAATCTATTCTAGCTACGCATAGGGTTGGAAACAAACTCATGATGTGCTTTAAATCTCTGAAGTCCTTCCATATGGTCATGGTTTGTAAGGACTTGTTTGGTCTTATTGAGCCTTAACTTTTTCTAGAAAACCACAGAGAAAAGTGCAAGATGAACTAGTGATTCTAACGTCAAACCTTAGAATAGATAGGTATCATAATAGGATAAAATTATTTTAAACTTTCATGTGGAAGCATAATGGACCCTAATAATTTAAGATAATTTTGAGACAGAAAAATAGGAAGAAGTTAAATATGGAAAAGGATTTTGGGGAATTTCATATAAAGTTACAAAAATTAATAAAAAATCATATGAATCATATTAGAGAAATTGAAGAATTACAATATAGATTAAAAAATAATCTTCATTTATAAAATACTCTAGAATGAAACACACTAAAAGTAGGAGAATCTTCAACTTCTTCTAGATCTTACAAAATGGTATCAGAGCCAAGTAATCTTTGAGGAGTTCTTACTTCCTCTAGATATATCTCAGGAGAGATTATAGTTTTTATACTTAGATGGTTGTCAAATAAATGAGAGAATGGAATTTTCAAGCTTTGATCAAGGGATAATCACCATGTTGGCTGCGGAAAATAGGTATGGTAGAGTGAAATTGAGTTGTTTATATAATTGACCAGTTTAGTGAATAACAATTAGGATTTACAAGAATGTTGTTATTTTCAGTTTGTCTAAATGATAAGAATGATTTACTGAAACTATTACCAAGAATTATATCTGGACCATTGTCAGATAGACACCATAATTTTTGTATTTTTAATAGGATGAATTATATTACAAAGTATTGATTGGTCTAATATTGGTTTATAGTTTGGGTATCATTAAATGTTTCTAGCAGTAATTCTTGTCATTGGATTGGTATGTGTGTTGATATTATGCATTTTTTATATATTGTGATATCACTTACTGTGTCGCATAAAGCATGTAGAGGGGTAAGTTTGTAAGTAGGAATAAACGATTATCTCAGAATATAACTATGAAACTGTATTTCGTGGTAGTGTATAATTATCTATATTAATAATTTCATGTGTAAATGTTATCGTATGTTGTTGGAAAAAATCATTTCCTACTAAAATGCGGTTCGAATTTTTATCATCTATTAGAAATAAATGTTGAAAGTCTAATCTATGGTTATTTATATCAAAAAAATCCAAAATATATATTTGCTTCGTGTGTATAAAGTTATTTTTGACCTAAATAATCTTAATAAATGTAGGGTTTATCTTTTAGTGCTTATAAATTTTGTGGTATTAAGTTTTGATCTATGTGTGATTTGTGTGATCTTGTGTTTAATAAGATATTATATTTTTGTTCTGCAAAATTTAATAACCACTAACTAATAAATGATTGTTATTGTATTCTTTTATAATTAGGGTTGGTCTAAGGAGAATAGTTTTATTTGTATCTAAAGATCTTCTAGGTTGTACAGAAAGTAAATTATTATTTTCTAGGTATGTTTGTTTTGAATAATGCTGACTGACATGATTTTTATCTTCTTCAAAATCCAAGAGCAGATCATATGAGGGTGATGCGATTTCTAACTCATTAATTTTTTTGGGTTGCATAGTTTGTCCTATATGGGAGAAGAGTGGGTTGAGATGAATTGGGTCAGTATGTGGTTTAAATACTACTATATTATGTTGATTGCTATAAGCATATGCAGTTTGATACAAGACGCTATAGACAATACCACCTTCTCTTAATTTTACTCAATGTAATTTGTGTTTTAATGTTAGGGGTCTATGAAGATGTTTATCATTTATATTGACAACATAATTAGGGTGTAAGTTAAACATTAAGATTTGATAACATAAATTTCCTTTTATAACTCCTAGCAAAGCGTCTTTTTTATAGTGTATAATTCTATCATCATATATTCAATACCTTTTCGGAAATATGCTTTGATTAATATTTGAATTCCACCAACAAATATATGTTTGTACTTCTCAAGATTTTTTATCCTTTGTAAATCTTGTTGTTTTATTTGTTGGTTGTATAGAGGTGTTTTGGTTTTTCCTTCTTTGTTTAATATATCTATTAGATGTTCTCCTTGCCTAATACTATTGTGTATAGATCTCTTCCATAAAAATATGGGCATGTCAAAATAGTCTTTTGTTCCTAGAGATAATTTTCTTTTTTCTTATTTAGTTGTAAGTTTCTTCAGATAGGGTGATATGTCTTTCATATTTTACTGAATTGTCAGTAATTATATCAGTTTCAGAGCTTTCTTCCATATATCAGCATTCTTCTATTCCATTATCAGAATAGCTTATATTTATTAGATTGTCTTCAATTTCTGATAATTTATAGATCTCTTCTTCACTTTCAATGTCAAAAAAATTGAAAAAAATTTCTATGTCATTTTCTTCGTTGATGGCTACTGATTTTACGTGGCTTATTTTACTTCTTTGGGGACATTTATTAGCGTAATGTCATTCTTTCTTGCAAATCTAGAATCTTATTTTCTTATTATTTATATCCTTAATCTTCTCTTAAAATGTTCTTTTATTTGGATAAAAATGCCTTTTTTGTATTTTCTTAAAGAATTTTTATTTTTATTTTTAACAAGACAATTGCATTTGCTATGGGAAGGGGAACAACCCCATTGTTGAGGGAAGTCAGATTTCTCACAACATAATGATTGTTTATATAATTTATTTTATTTATATATCTCTATATACTAACATGCTTCAACTAGGTTTTCTAAAGTGTAATGTATTCGACTTCCTAAAGTGATGTCATTCTAATGTACTTTTGTAAATTCTTGACTTCATATGATATTATATGGTTCGGGTGATTTGTAAGACTACATGTCTAAATATAACAAGCGATTATTAGCTAGAATATCATAAAAATATTTTTGATACTTGTACTTATATTCAATTAAATAATAGATATTACAAATATTTAGTGATGTTATCTTCAGCTTTACTGTATCTAACAAATGCTTTTGTTTTTTTTATTTCAGTGTGGTATTTAATTTTGTATCCTGAAAATTCACTTTTAACAAAATCTCTATATATAATTTGTCATTTTCTAGGCATTTCTATGGTGCTTTCTGATAAAAAAGTATTTCTTATTTCTTAATTTTTATTACTAGTTAGTATGGCAAATCATTTTTTTGCAATTCCAGTAAGTGTATTTTCTAAAAATCCATAGGTGTCTTCTTCATTTAAATTATAATTATATATGGCTAAACCATTTTATATTACCAATTTATCAATTTCTTTGTTAATATTTTTATTGCAGTCTATTTTTAAATAAATACCATGCACACTTATATGTTTAGATATGTTGTCTTCGTTTCTAGATTTTGTTTTATTTCTAAATGTAGGATTACATCTAATGCTAGGAGGTAGATAACTAAGATTAGAACTTGTGTTTTGGCTTGTAGTTGTTTCGTTAGTATTTGACAAAGAGGGTAATCCCGTTGGTTGGTTGGATGAAGAAGGGGTGACAACAAATTGGTAACTAGTAGCCATAAATTGATGTTCAGTTAAGGCATTAATTAAATTTTTTATTTGATTTTCTAAAGGAGAAGGTTCATCTATTGAAATAACTTCACTAATACGTATAACTCCATGTATATTTTTTAAATAGTTATGTTTATTTGTATTTTCCATCTTAAAATTTCTGGATTAGTAGTAATTTTTTTAAAATTACAACGTTCAGCTAAAGTAGCAGCTGTGGCTATATTGATGTTCAATATGTTCTGGTTTTAAATTAATCTTACAACTAATTTGTATATGTTAGAAGTAATTTTAATATTTGGTAATTTTTTATACCTAGACTGATTATATTTTTAAATAGTTTAATTTTCTCTAACTGGTTTAGGTTTAATTCCATAGATTCACCAATTCATTAGATATATTTTTGGAATAGAGTTTGGGTTCAACTTGTTGTTTTAGAATCACATAACTTATTATAATTCGCTCATTTGAATTTCTTAAGGGTGATCTTATATGAAAGATTTGTTCCTTCTGCAAGACTTCTAACTGCTTATTTTTTTTATTTATTTAGAGTAGTTCACAGATTCTGTTGCATCTTGTTTGAGGTAATTTTTTTTCAACATGAAGATCTTCTATGCTTGCTTTAAGTTCTTCTATTAGTTAATTTTTTTCTTATACTTTATTTGTTGTTCATAAGAGCTAACAAAAGATTTGTAAGACCAAGTAAGCGTACGTAACTCATTAGTGTTATCCTATAGATTACTTGGCTCTGATACCATTTTGTAAGCTCTAGAAGGACTTGAAGATTCTCCTACTTCTGATGATTTTTGTTCTGGAGTATTTTCTAACTTTAGATTATTTTTTAATCTATATTTTAATTCTTTAATTTTGCTAATATGATTCATATGATTTTTCTTTAATTGTAATAATCTTATATCAAATTCTACAAAATCCTTTTCCATATTTAAGAACTTCCTACTCTTCTTTCTGAAATATTATCTTAAAGTATTAGGGTCCATTATGCTTTTGCATGAAAGTTTAAAAATAAAGTTATCTTATTATGAAATATATTTATTCTAGGGTTTGACCATAGAATACCCGGTTCATCTTCCAACTTTCTCTGTGGTTTTCTAGAAAAAGTTAAGGCTCAACAAGACCATACAAGTCCTTACAAACCACAACCTTATGCCAGTACTACAGAGTTAAAGCAAAACATTATTTTGTTTCATACCTTATGCGTAGCTAGAAAAGATAAAAAAAATTAAGATAAAACAAAACATGTTTTTAAACAAACAAGCAGAACATAATATTCATTAATATTTAAAAAAGCAAACTTATAGATATCAAGCAGGTAGAAGATAATTAGCCACAATGTCAAACACACATATTTAGATTACAAGAGAAGAGGAAGAAGAAGAAGAAATCCTAACCCGCTCTGCCTTCTCAGAAGAGGAGGAAGAGCCTTAAATAGAAGAGAAAAGAATACATTAATCGTCAGTTATGACATTTGATGGAAGAAATAATTGATGCTTCCTTCCAGGCTAGCTAAACAAGTGGGCATCTACTTTTGTCGGAATAATTCTCAGAATATTCTTTGCTGATAAGAATGGATCTGCTTTAAGAGCAATTCTAAGATGGTTGAGTAAGTGAGAACCTGCTTTCATTGGAATAATTCTCGGAATATTCTTTACTGATAATAATTCACTTTGTCATATGTATTGATACTTTTATTTACATCTGAATTCCATTATTAAAATTCTAGTGGGCTATTAACTTTATATAGACGATATTTTCTAGTTTCGAATACTTTTAGTCATACGTAATGTTGTTCTTTTAGTCATACGTAGACAATATTCGGAACTAGAATTTTACTTTGTCATATGTATTGATACTTTTATTTACATCGGAATATTCTTTACTGATAATAATCCACCAAGAACATAATATCCATCTATAAAAGATATACATTTTCTTTATATAGACTTCAAAGCTGGGCTATTATATGGACTTTAGCTCGGTTCTATTAACTTTAAATCGAACAACTCTTTAATTTGAATTTAGAATTCTTTCTTATCTTCGGAGGTGTATTTCATGGGTCTTACTCTTATAATAAGCGCTGGATTAATATGTTCTATTTTAGCTACTGGTTTGTCTTGCTTCCAAAATTGTAATGGATTTTTTGAGAATAATTGTTTAAACAATGAACTAGCAAAAGACTGTAACATTAAAATATCATCTACGTATGACTATTTTTGTACAAGCCAAAATATCATCTGTGTGTGACTGTAAATTCTAATTTTCACAAGATGACTTGATGGTGGGAAAAAAAATTGTAACCAAATTTTGCAGTAAATGATTTTGTGCTGAAGTGGAAATATTGGATGAAGAAGTGGATATAGATGGTGGTGGTGAAGAATTTAACTTGTTGGGTTTTGAAAGTGTGAATGGTGGTGTGGAATGCCACATTAGAATTAGAAGAAGAGAGGGTGGAGAGAGTGGTTGGGCATAATTAGTTGGATTTGAAGTAGATTACATGGTAGTTTGCTCATTAAATGTAAACAAAAGATCAAGAGTATACCGGTAAGTAGATTAATACAACGATATTCAATGAATAGTAGAGTAACCAAGAAATTGTGTTTGAGGCACATGCGGAGATGGGGTGACTGCATATTAACAGTCATCTAAAATTGTGTCCATTCTTTTGCCAATTGATAGGGGTTTCCACTAAGGAAGGCAAGAGCAATTGGACACTCTTAGGTGGTTGTAGGTAAGGTTGTTTGTATACAAGTTGATGCGGTGACTGCATATTAAACTTATTAATTGGTAAGAAATTTTTAAGAGAAGTGTTTATTAAGAGAACATTCATCTAAAATTGATGTGTAATATTTGTAACAAGGAAGGTTTCATGTGATTTCTATGAGATGGTTGTGTTTGTGTTTTGTAGTTTGATTTTATTGGATGATTCCATATTTTTTAAGATATTAATGAAGTGTAAAAGAAGCAAACTCTCCAACCTAAATAGAAAAATAATTTTGTTTTTAACCGGACATTTTCATGAACTTGAAGAAAATTAAATTTTGTTTTAGAATTGTTAAACATTGAAAAAATCCAAAAAAATTATGGGTATTCATTGATGAAGAGAAGGCAATAGTTGAAATCTTAACATGAGGGAAATAGGGTAAAATACCATACATAAGAATGTACAAGTTTAAATAACATTGTATGCTATGAACTCAACCTTGAAAAAAAAGTATGTGACTCCTACATGAACTACATGTTTTGCAAAACAATATCAAAATGGAAACAATAAGAGATTTACTCTTATTGTAAATAACTAAATCTATAATATGGCGTGGATGGTTGAGGCACTGGTGCTATAGACTTAAAGGTAAATTAAAATAGAAGATTGAGGGGAGGTGAACAATTGGATAGAGACCTTCTTGGATGTGACAATGATTAGATTCATCTTATGATCTTTTGTAACAAAACCAAAGATTTTGAATGAAATTTAAATATTCTTATAAGCATTTAATTTGTCAAATGATAGGAGAGTGAGCGAGTTAAATAAGAATATGAAGAAGTAAAAGAAGGAAGAAGATATGATGGGAAGTAGAGTAAAGACATTGTCCGGTGCAAGGCTTTAGAATTTTTAATCCATTTCCATCCAAATCTTATTTTTAAACAAAATAAGGAGAAGTGCATTGTAGTTGATTCACTTCCAAAAATAAGTGTGAAGAAGTTCCTGTGTCAATAATTCACTTAATAAGCTGATAAGTAGGAGCTGCTAAAAATGGAGAATCAATATGAGAAAAATTTAACAAAATAAATTTGGATTTTGTCCTTTCTAGATATCAATCTTGCATATAGGTGCGGTATGGAGAAGGTGTAGCCATTCCTATCAAAAGTCATTTGCAAACCACCTTGCATGTAGGTGTTACTATTTGCTTGGTCTCAACCTCTACAGTAGCTGTGATCTCCTCCTAGCACTAGCTGTGTACAGGCCGGTGTGTGATATAAGGAGTTAATTTTACATTTCAGTGGTAATGTATATCTCCACAATCAAAAGAGGAGAGTGCAACTCATATAGACTGATTGGGTTGAGTCTAATGCAAATGGATTTCTTAGGCCCTTCAAGATGTGAAGAATGACGTCTTCATTTTCAACAATTAAGCTGGTTGCATTGATACTATCAACAAGTGGAGCTCTAGTAGATATTGAAAATAAGTTTTCTAATTTTTATAGACGTGTTAAATATTTCTTTTATCTGTTGAATAATAAATGAAAGATTGATCGACCAAATTCATTTGGCTAGTGTCAATAGTACATTTACTGTAAAATATAGATTGGGAACATGCAAAAGGATAAACAAGGAGATGGTGTAGAGACTAGCAGCCATACCCTATTTAATTAGTTTACGTGTGTAGTAGTGTGGGTTTCAAGTGGTTTATCTGGTGAAGTCGATAGTCTTTTATTGGGCATGATAAGATGCAATCAAGTAAGCAATCAAACAATTTGCCTTAAACAATTTCAAGATCTCATACCACCAAGTGGGGTAATTATCAACATTGATTTTAGTGATTGCTATGCATTTTCCATGCTGGACATAAGACGCGTGACGAAAGCCAGAATCTGGCTTTCGGCTATAGTTGACAAGGTGAAGTTTTCAACTTTGATGCTATTAGATGAGGATTTTGACATTGGAGGGTAATGAGAAAAATTTGTAAGTTGAGGAATGGCACATGTTTCATGAAAATATCAAATACAAAAGAACGTATAGCAGTGATACGGCACTAACAAATTTTTATCATCGGACATGAATCTCGAGGCAATATTTTGAGCAATAAATATTTAAATCTTGATAAAAAATCATCCAGAGCTCTGATTTCAGTAAACTTATAGTCAAACTGACTGGCTCGACGAGAAGGACCCAATGATATCAAGGTTAGTCCAATCCGAGTCAAATGAAGCTCAGATCAAGCGATTAAATCATTCTTAGAAGATTTTTGGACACATTAAAATGATCAAACGAATGTCAAATTCAGCAAGCTCATAGTCAAATTGAGCATCTCGACAAGATGAATCCAACGAGACCAAGATTGTTTAATTCCAACATTATTAAGGCACTCAAATGTCCATCAAACTCCGTCCGATCGAGAGAAGCTCGCTGGACCGGCCGATCAAAATGGTTCATATTCCTACATTAATTGCACCAAGAAAACTATAAATACAACCCCACCCCTCACATGAGTGAAGGAGTCTTGAGAGAAAACTTAAGTCCTTGAGAATGAGCTTAAGTCCAACATCATCCTTGCCACCGTCAATCACCGCCGACCAGCACCGACAGTCAATGACCACCGCTTACCTTCGTCGATTACCGTCGTCTACTGTTGACCACCGTCGATCGCCGCTGACCTCCATTGACCACAGCCGACAGTCATCCACTATCGTCGACCACTGCTAACCAGAGTCGTCAGTCAATGTTGTCTCTTGGAAAATCTAGTAACTAATTTTCATCTGTGAGACAAGGAGACTTTGTAATTATCAACTTATAGTGGATTTTTATAATTGGGCCAGACCCTGTGGTTTTTTTCCTTTACGAGTCTTCCACGTAAAAACAGTTAGGTATGGCTCTAATGCACTACTGCTAGCAGTTCATAGTCATGTTGATGAGAGGATACTAGATTCAGGAGTTTCTTTCCATACAACTTTCCATCGGGAATTGATGCGGAATTATGTTGCATGTGACTTTGGGAAAGTATTTCTGACAAATGGAGAAGCTCTGAACGTTGTAGGAATGGGAGATATTGACATTGCACTTTCAAATAAGAACAAGTGGACTCTGCAAAAGGTCAAACACATTCCTGAACTAAAGAAGAACCTCATTTCTGTAGTGCAACTTGATGAATGTGGACATTCAGTAGTTTTCTCAGATAACACCTAGAAAGTTACTAAAGGAGAGTGTTGATACTACTGTTGTAGAGAGCACAACAGAGTTGTGGCATTGCAGACTTGGCCACATGAGTCAGAGAGGTATGAAGGAAATTCAGTCCAGAGGCAAGCTACTTGACTGAAGTCAGTTGATTTTAGCATGTGCGAGAGTTGCATTATGGGGAAACAGAGAAAAGTCAGTTTCTTGGAAGGTGGCAGGACACCAAAGGCAGGAAAGCTGGATCTTGTACACAGATCTGTGGGGACCATATCCAGTGGCATCTCTTGGAGGCTCTCGTTACTACATCAGATTCATTGATGATCATAGCAGAAAATTATGGGTTTATTTCTTGAAGTATAAATCTGATGTATTCAGTGTAATCAAGAATTGGAAGACATTGGTTGAGATAGAGACATGCTTAAAGCTGAAATGTTTGAAGTTTGATAATTGTGGTGAGTACATTGATGGTGGGTTCAATGAGTAATGTGCAGCTCAGGGAATCAGGATGGAGAAGACCATTCCAGGAACACTACAACAAAATCGTGTTGCAGAGTGCATGAACAGGACCATTAATGAGCGGGCTAGAAGCATGAGATTGCACGTGGGACTATCACTAACTTTTTTAGCAGAAGCGGACAGTACTGCAGTTTATTTGATTAACAGAGGGTCATCCGTTCCATTAAATTGTGAATTACCTAAAGAAGTTTGGAGTGGGAAAGAGGTAAAATTTTCTCACTTATGACTTTTGGTTGTTGTTATTATATTCTCATTAAGTGTGATGCTCGAAGTAAGCTTGAGGCTAAGTCAAAGAAGTGATATTTCATTGGCTATGGAGATGATGCATTTGGATATCATTTCTGGGATGATCAGGGTCGGAAGATCATAAGAACCAGGAATGTTATTTTCAATGAGAATGTTATGTACAACAACAAGTCTAGTATAGTTGTAGGTGGAGTGCACTCTGTCAGATCATATGATGAAAATGCAGCAGGTATGTTGACCAAGCAAGATATTTCAACAAGTTCTTGAGTGACTTGAACTTGTTGAATGTTAGCAGTTCCTAGTTGGCACGATTGTCCAACCCACTACGGTGTAAGAAACTCCATGATGTATTTTCTCCTAAGGGGATGGATATTCGCCAAGGTGGAGAATTGTTAGGTATGACTCATATACCATGAATTTAAAGTCTCTTGGATTTGGAGAGGTGTGTCTCTGGAATGAAGTGGCGTGTCTCTTCGTGTGAAGAGGTGTCTCTTGAATTAGTGGGTTGGGGGGAACGAGGACGTGTTGGTAATTTATCTATGAGTTTTTTATAATTCTATATATATATATACGCAACCCTTTGGTGTGTAACTGAACTCCCCCTCTAAAATAGTGAAATTCTCCGCTCGCTCTCGAGGATGTAGGCATCTTGCCGAACCTCATCAAATCACTGCATTCTTCTTCTTGTTATGTGTTGATTCCTGTGTTTTCAACGCCCTAAATTTAAAAAAAATAACTTCTAGTGTCATCACAAGTTGATTCCCTTTCTTCTAAGAGTGGGATGAATTCTCATGCAACGCTAAGAAGATAATTCATTACTCTACCGTAGTGAATTTTCTAGCACGCATCAGTTTTGCGCCATCTGTGAAAAAGTTTCAATCCCACAAATCAAGTACTTACACGTTTTCCTACATGGCCACCAGACACAATATTCATGAAAACGGAGCATCCCGCTCCAACACCCATCATTCCGGGGAGTTGTCACGAGGCCAAGTGTCGCATGCTTCTTCTTCTTCCCGCCTTGGAAGACGCTATCCTGCCAAAGAAGGCTTTTCAGGTCCTTCTATAGAAGATCAAATGTATAGAATGGAGGAGTCTTAACTAGAGATCTTTGACAGCGACTTTTTATATAACTAAAAATACAAAAATTTGACACCACTACTAGAAGATCTAAACCCTCGGCAATGACGCCAAAAACTTGATGCAATTTTTAATATGCAAGAATTTATGAACCCATATTTATATATTTATAATGATTTTGTAAAGTCACAATTTCAAACACAAGTATATGTATCGCTCAAGTAATACAGGGCTCTAGCTAAGTCTCGTTTGTTGATGCCAGAGGGAAGCGAGGTAAGAGGTCCTTAGTCAAATCCTAGTTGACAACAATTAGTCTTTAGTTTGGAATGTCAATTAAAATGATGTTTTATCTAGCAACTACTCCTAAATGCAAGGGTTAAATGTAAAGATAGTAACTATAAATAAATGCAAATATTAATTCTAAAGATAATCCTTTTTGGATGAATTGGTTTGGAGAATTTTGAGATATTAAAAAATACTATTCTTATGTAATGAATTAGATAATGTAAAGGAATGTGATGCAATAAATATTGTATGTGCTAAATAGGAGCAATCTTATTCTTTACCCTTTGGTCTAAGCATAATGAACATTGACTAATACTATGCTTGTTTACTGTTGACCTCACTTTTTTCCCTTTCAGTAGCCTAAGGTATAGCCATAGGATTTTCCTATTTACTATTCTTGGAAAACTAGACATGGAACCCTCACCATTAGAAATTCTACCATCTTCTTTACTCAGCTTGAAGTTTAACATATTGGTCCTAAACTCTAGCATTTAGTAGGTGAGATCACTATGGGGAAACTCAAGATGAGTCACCCTTAGGACTATTAAACCTTAAAATTAACCCTGACTGTTGGGCTAGGGCTAATTCACTCACTACATTCATCCAAACTCACAATCACTCACTACCCTAAACCCAAAACTTCTAAGCCCAGATCCCTTGATCTTTTGGGATACTCATGTAGATGGTCCCCTAAACCTACTAGCCCTAGGGCTATGGTTTAGCTAAGACCACTATGTAGAGGACCCAAAATGGGATTTCCATTGGTCCATGGCTTGTTGGTGATGGTTGGTACCTCAACTCTATCAAAATACCCATCTTGGCCTTTTACCCCTAAAACACCCTCAAATTACCAAAATACCCCTCCATAGCTCAAAAACCCAATAAATCCTAAATATTCCTAATTTCATTTCTCTCAACTACTACATGACCCAATTTGGCCGATTTGACCATCTTTAACCAAAATCCCAAAATTGCACTTTAATGATCCAAATTTCCGCAATTTCAATCCTGAACTCAAATTAACTTTTGATATGACCAAACTAAACCAAATCCAAGCTCAATTGGTCCATGATTTGAGCCCACTTTTGAGTTAGATTGAAGCCTTAATTTTGACCATATGACCTAATCTCACCAAATTGAACCCATAGCCTAGTCAATTTGCCCTAATTGATGTTGCAAAATCTAGATAACATTCCTATACATCAAAATCAATCATGAATTGACCTTGGTGAAGCCTCATATCCATTTGATTTTAGCCTAAATCCAAAATTCCCAAATTTAGCCCTAAATTGGCTAAGTCCCCAAATTTCACCTAATTGATTGCCTTAACCTCCAAATTGGCATCCAATTCATGTTGAAAACTCTTCATGAGGTCCCTATTGACTATTTATAATAATCAATTTGAACTTAGCCCAAGGCTAACCCAAGCTAGACCCAAACCTAGGCCAACATAACCAAAATGATTAAGGTTCAAAAATCCTTCAAATTGACCCTTCAATTGAACTTAAAACCATTTTCGTTCTTCACCAAAGTTGTTCCTTATGATCATCTACACCAAATACAACAATTAATTGGGCCAATTGACATGGCTAACCTAGCCCAAACCCAAGTTTTGGTCATTTGCACCTACTTGGATCCATGCACTAAATGTGACCTAACTACCCTAAAGTCACCAATTAACTCCACCATAGCCATTAGTTGGACTTAGTGACCAGTCCAAACACCATGAAACCACCTAAATCAAGCCATGGACCAAAGGTCCCCCAAATTAAGAGATATTATTTCCAAAAATGCACATGCTTAAGATATCTTTGCCAAATCAAAGCACATTTGCATTAAATTATTGTGATGGATTACTCTGGGCTCCCTGAACTCCTAGCCACCTCCCTCTGGCCGGCTGGCTAGCCTAGTGGCCAAAAAAGCCCAAAACTGAGAGCCACTCCCATGGCACCTCTCCTAAATCAAACATAGAGGCGAGCTCATCCAAATCAAATTGAAGAACTCCTCTGCCCTCACCTAAGCACCACAATGCACTCAAACTTATGCCCTGAGAGCCACCCCATGGCCATTTTTATAAGAACTCACCTCCCATGGCCATGGGAGGTGTGCAAAAATTTTCTTAGAGAGGCCTCTCGAAACCTCACACAGAGCTTCCCTAAGATCCCCTCAGTGCATTCCAACCATTTTTCCTCACTAATTCTCTTTGTCGGAGCTCAATTTTGAGCTTGAAACCTTGTCGGAAACCAGGACAAAACCCAATACACCTCCACACTCCACTAAACTTCAATTGCATGTGCCCACACCTTCACAACAGCAAGAGAAGACAAAGCCCCATCAAATTACCCTCTGAAATAACCTCCACCATAGTACTAGACCAACACCTGAAATCGAGCTTGATTGAATTCATACCTAGGCCTTACACCAAGACTAGGGACTCAATCTCTAGCCTCCTGGGACCCCAACAAATGTGTCGACCACCTCTAATTGAAGCCTCCCTTCTCAGAGCAAAGGCATAAAACTTCTCCTCCTCCCGAGCTTTTTTTGATTCTCCATCTACTTAGGCTTTATATCATGGTACATTAACTGTATGGATATGTTTGTCTCACTTAGACGAGTCCATAGTATCAAATCAAAGGTGATTTGGTTGAGTCTAGGCTGAGATATTAGGGTTTTAGTGTGGTCGGTCACGAGATCATTCTATCGGGGACGATGACGGGGAGGCATCTGATCGCGCGTGTATCATATAGATGGAGGAGATCGAGTCGGACAGCGCTTCAAGACATAAACTGCAGGCCGAGTCAGCAGCTACGTGGACGATGGCGTCCAACCAGAACTCGCCACACATGCCTTCGGAGCTGCCTGGGATCTAGTCAGCACGCGTGGTTTAAATAGATAAATAGGGCTTTTGTTATTTATTTAAATACCCTTAACTTAGAAAATTCATAACTTTGTGTAGAAAAATTACAAAAATGAAATAAAAATACCCTCTTGCTCAGTGAACAAAGGAGAACAATGTGAAAAAATTTTCAAGACCATGTTATGAATATTTTATTTTTAAGTAATTAAACACTGTTTTGAATCATTTGATTCTCCATGCATATTGATACATTACCTTGGCCTGAAACTTTGGCATGTTACAACCTCTGTCAAGGGAAATATCATCTGATTTTTCTAAAGTCATACGAGGATCCTATACAGAGATCCATATTTTTCAAGTTATTCCACATTATTTCTCTAAAATAATTTGAAAATCCTAAGAAAATTTTGGAAATTCCACCATGACTAGAGAAGCCTTTGGAAATAATTTCTCGGGTCAAGTCATTAAAAATGCACTTAAATTTTACAAACACTAAATCACTAAGATAATTAATTTTGGAAAATTTAAACATTTAAATGACTGGATTTTTTATCTTCACTGTGATTAATGATCCAGAGAACTCATCATAAAAATTTAAAAATATTTTGAGTTCATTTGACAACTTAAGTTGATTTTTAAAGATAAATATCACTTTTGGTATTTAAATGATTTTTAAAAATCAAAATATAACTTAAAAAATTATGAAATTTAGTTTTAAAGTTCTCTGTGATCAGGGGTATTTTTTTTAAAATAAAATGAAAACTATGATTTTTAGCCAATTTTAAATATTTAAATAATTAAAAATCCATAAAAATCACAAAAATAATAAAACTCATGGATATGTTCTAAATTGCTTCCTAATTACTTAGGAACAATTAGAATATTTTTCCTGATTTTCTAACAAAAGATATTGAATTTGAAAGCTTAAAAATAATTTTTTAAAAAGCTTAAAATGAGTTTTCACTAAAATTATTCCAATAAATCAAAGAAAAACCAAAAAAATATTAATTTTTCTCCTATGAGTTATATAACCTTAGAGAGATTTTTCAAAAATATAAAACTTAATTTTCACCACAAAAAATATTTTATTTTTATTAAATAACCCATAACTTGAAATACTTCTAATAAATCATAGAGAATTCAAAAAATCATGAAATTTTGTCCAAAGGCTTTTCTATTCTAGGTCTATCTCAACTAAAAATTTCAAGTGATTAGAATTCACCTTGGTCAAGTTAGGAATTTTCTTTGAAAAATCCTATTTTTGCATAAAAATAATTAAAGAAATTAAATTAAATTTTGAAAAATCACATTTTCTCATCTGATGTCTCAATTGACCCATGAATGAAATAGGATAAAGATTTCAAAGTCATCTGAATTGAATTTGACAAATTATGAAGTGTCAGAGCCTTAGGGGCAAATGTGTAATTTTAGAAATTTAGCCTTAATTAACATTTAGGCTTAAGTCAAGGAGGGGAATGGGTAACCTCTGATCTTAATCAATTTATTTGATGCTTGAAACACAAGGGATTTATTGGTAGAAACCAATTTCACTTTCCTCATTAAAAAGATAAGTTAATAAATTTCTAAATTATTAAAATTTGAAAGTTTATTAAAATTAAATGATCCTGGACTTAGGAGTATAACTTTTGAAGCCAATAATTTATCAATTTAATACCCCTTATTTTGATTTTCAAATAAAATCCAAATCATGAATCATGACCACTTAAAGCTTAACCTTTTCAAAACTAATTAAGACACACACCTAGGTCTTAAGGGTTTAGTGGTGACTTAGGCTGAATAAAAAAATTGATTAAACAAGTATTAGAGAAATAAACATAACTAAAGCAAACACCACTAAGCCCAATTAGGATTAAAATTTTGGCTAAGTGTTCAAATTACACTAACTTGCCCCTTTAAGGGTCTTCACCCACATAATTCTTAAATTGAATCACAAGTGATAATTACCATATTATTAGAGATAATTGAGACATCAATGCTCACTGAGTAATAAGGTTATTTATAGGATGAACCTTTAAGCAACATAATAAGTTTAAATGGACTCGAGTCATTTCACCAGTTGGTGAGAGGGAGGCATGGACCTGCTTCCCCTCCTAATTTGTTGGATACCTCAGAGGCCTATTAAACTTAATATTCTTCGCTCAATGAAATCATCCTTAATTAAACTTCTAAGGACCCGCAAAGATATGACATAGGGTTAGGAAAATTACCAAAATTTTACCTTTCCTGCTCTTCATAAACTGCCTTAACATGCATTTTAAGTTTCAGGTGGCGGAAAGAGAAGACTCGCCAGGTACACTTTTACACTTTTCAGAGTTGTCTTTCTTGTACTTTCATAATGTACTTTTATACCTGCAAATTTTCATGCTAAACAGCGATGTCACCCTGCATAAAAACTAAAACCATCAGGATAGCCACATAAACATAACCAAAACCAAAACTAAAATCAACCAAGATAAAATTCACCATTACAACATTTAAAATATAAAACAACTCAAAATTTAATCAAAAATATCACACAAAACCACAACTTCAACTAAATTAAGATGTCTCTATCGGATGATCAGGAATCCCTCGGAGGAGGTAACCTATGGTTGCTAACGAGGCTTCTCACGATTTAAATTAAATTATGGAACTCATTAAGTTGAAGTTTAATAAGTTCATTTAAACTAAGTGAATCTAATAGAAAATAGTGGTGTCGGAACGAGGGAACCGTAGGATCCTTACTGGTGTCGCTCTAATCAACTTTAATATGCCCTCATAAAAAATAAAGAACTTCAACCATAGGGCCACCTGATTTGATATTATAACTTGACACACTAGATAACTCAAACTTGTCGCGGCAAGGAGCTTGAAGCTAGCATGGTGGGCAGCACAGCCATATTCAACAGCAAAACCTGTCTTCCCCAGCTAAACCAATCTTCCTTCCTTAGACTTAAACAACAAAGCCATAGGACTTCGAGGTTGCTTGCTTATGCAACGTAAATCCTCAGCTTATATTTAGACCTTTGTATAGCCCTACTATACAATATAAGCCCTAACACTTCTTATGATTCCGAGGTTGTCGTTTGTTACGACCAAAATCCTCACATCTTCCAAGCTATTTGTGTGATCATTTCACACGAATGTAAGCCCTAACTAATAAAATTGACAGGATGAAACACCTAAATATTTCTCCTCAAAATTGAAGCCAAACATTAGGATAGCTTTGGAAGTCATCGAGGTTCTCCTCGGATCAATGACATCCCCTAGTTCTTCTTCTCTTGAATTCTACAATAAAATGTTCCAAATTTGAACCAATCCCCTTTTCACACCTCTACGTCCAATTTTGTTGAAAAGTCCTACCCTTTGAAATTCTTTAAAGATAATATTTCTTGATTTTTATCGAGAATCTTCTTAGGTGACTTTGGTCATTTAAGATGTAATTAACTATAAGGGCTTGCCCTTATTGGAAGCATGTCCGAACCCAACTTAATATAAACCTATTTAATCCTTTATATTAAATAGGGGAATTTTTTGGCAAATGCAAAGGTTTCGCAGACCAAATGGATGTCATACATTCCTTAGTTTTTTTTATCGAGCCTCATCCTCAATTCTTGTGTTTATCCTTCGGGATAGATACAGGATTTGAGGTGCAGTGCTCTTTCATTTTAAACTATGAAAAATATGGGGTCAGTTTGATTTCATACTTCAACTTCCTTCTGAATCGGGCGCCCTGATTTTAATTCCGGTGATTGACAGATTCTTTCGGGCAACTCCCCTCCAACCCCTGAAATAATGCCGATAGCTTCTGGTGACTCCGCTGGGGACGTGCTTTTCTCTCCATACAAATTAAGAAATATTATTTTCACACATTGGTAATATGTCCATGTCCCTCTTGGACCAGATTACCCTTCTTCCGTTGGCATACTTTACCCATTTCTGCATTGGGAAAGTACATCTAACTCATTGGACTTCAGAACTAGCTGTTCAACCATCATTGAACAGAGGGGTTCAGAAGGCCATTAAAGACTCTTTAAATTTTCATGTGGGGTCAGATCCTCAATAGGTGTGTCGGTGGACTAATCCCACCTGGGCATTCTTTGCCACTAATTGGGTCCCGCACTGTGTCCTAATTTTTCACATCTAATTTTGATTTGCTATTCCGCAAATTAAGCCAAATCTTGTTGTGCTGCATGCACTTTGAAACTTTCTTGCATTAATTAAGTCTTACACCTTTTTAAACAAAGATGTTAAGAAAATGCCCATAAATTAAAACCCACCAGGTCTACAGATTAACCTCTACTTTTTAGTGTTTGCACTAAAAATTATGAGGTTTTTGACCATATAGCTAACCATAAAACTTTTTGTTTTAAAGCCTGTTGCGATGGCCTACCCAACGCTGACCTTTTCCTGCAACTTGCGAACGAACCGCAGCGCCCGTAACGTTGCTCCCACCATCAAGTTCAGAGCTAAATTTGAAGACCTTGAGGTTATCCTCAGAAAAGCCCCATTCGTAGTGATGAAGATCACTGCTCCAGAAATTCAAGAATCGTCTTCAGAATTCAGTTTGAACTGCCTTCAGGACTTCCCTACCTGCAAGAAGGCTAAAGCTACTGCCATCAAGCCTTCTATCACTGCTGCTACTAAGGGGAAAGAGGTGATGGTCGTTGAAAATCTGACTGAAGGGTTAACTGTCCCACCACTCGTTTTTAAAATCGGGTCAAGCTTAAGGACTGTACCACTGACCCGAACTCAAAGGAGGAACCACAATAGAAGAATTTGGAGGACCGTCAAAGCCCAGACTCCTGAGAACACACCCGTTGAGGAGGATCCTCGTCAAATTGAAAAGGTACTACCATAAATTTATCCACTCCTACGAGGGAGTGGATTCCATCCTCTGACGGATGATGATGGATATGAGAGTATCTGGAAGATTGCTGCTGCATTACCATCACACCATGGACATAGTGAGGAGGGAAAGAAATTCATTCCCATCACCCGAGTTAGTGCAGTTTTCAGAAGACTTGCTACTAAAGAAGGATGTTCTGTTAGTGAATTACTTAAGCGAGTGAGACATACGATTTCCCCTCATATGAAAAAGGAAATTTTGAAGGATGTTAAGTTCATTAGAAAGTCTTGCAAGTCAATCAAAAAGTCACCTACCTATATTCCCGTCTGGTTCCGTTTGGGAAACCAAGTTGATACTGCTATAGTCACCACCGATCATACCACCACCAGACCAATTAAGTGGAGCCTAGGTCCGAGAAGCTTACCCGTCATTTCTGCAGTCACGGAGAGAAAGACAAGACGGTTACCTAACACTGTAGCTGGTCTACACCATGAGGAGCATACCTTCCCTCGACATACCGATGTCTCTACTAATATGTCCCGTCCTGAGCATGCACATTTAATGTGCCTCTGATGCACTTCTGTGTCCAGTGTTCCCGACTACTCTTAAAGGACAAGCTCGAACCCGGTTCTATTCTCTGCAAGGGGAACTGTAAACACCTTTAACGAGCTTGTCAGATTGTCCACAAAGCAGTTCATCACAAATCAAATGATCATCAAGGATTCATTCCATCTCTCAAGAATTTGTCAAAGTGAAGGAAAGTCACTAAAGGACTACTTCCGCAAATTCTCTATTGAAGCCTGTTAGATTCCCGGAGTTGATCCATAGTTACTAAGAGGAGTCTTCCATTAGGGGCTCTGCCTAGGAACCTTCTACTCATCATTGATGTGGGAAACCATTCATTCTTATGCTAACCTTGTTAACTATGTTAAGACACAAATATCTACAGATGAGACCATCATTGCTCATAAGGAACAATTTGAGCGATTGAGGGGCAAATACTAAAATAATGTTGGGGATACTAATCAAATCTCACAATGAAAAAAGTTCATACCACAGAAGAATCGTGAGCAACGATCGGAAAAAGAATACACGTCACTCAACACATATTGTGTTAACATCTTAATGACAATCAAAGATGAAGAGACTCTTAAGTGGCCAAAGCAGTTAAGAAATCTAGATGGTAAAGATCAATTTCAATATTGTCATTTCCACCGAGCAAAACGACATTCAACAGAAAGATGTTTTCAATTAAAGGAATAAATTGAACGTCTAATACGCCAAGGTCATCTGGGTCGCTACTTACAAGAACAAAACCAGAAAAGAATCATTGGAGTCGTCGAATGAGAAGTATAACTCCAACTCATCTTATAAGAGTAAAAGAATGACTTATAAACACTTAATTTTATTTTAGCAAAATTTTCAGGTTGCTTTAAAATGTCATTTCATTGAAATTTTTTTATTTTCTCATGAAAAAATTTTTGTGTAGAAAGCCCCCTTGAGGATGAGAAGCTACCATGCCCCTAAAAGTCAAGCCTCAAGCGCAAGAGGCAAGACTCGACGGGAAGATACGACACTCGTAAAAGTCAAGCCCAAGAGAAGATTCAATGAGAAGCTACTATGCCCCTGGAAGACTAGCCCAAGAGGCAAGTCTCGATGGGAAGCTAGTAGTGGACAGAGATCTCACTAGAAAGACTCTATGAAAGTAAGTTGTTGACAGTGTTTTCACTCAAAGACCTCAAAAGGCTACAAGCCTCAAAATACATACGTACACTCAATGACCTCAGAAGGCACAGGTCTAATCAAAGACCTGAGAAGGTTACAAGCCTCAAAAGGCATAGGTACATCAAAGACCTTAAAAGACAACAAGCCTCAGAAGACACAAGTGCATAAAATTTCTCAGAAGGCTACGAGCTCCAGAAGAATTTTGTGCAATTAAGAAGCCACAACAATCGTGGAAGCAACAAAAAAATATATTATTATCATCTACAATTATCACATATGATAATTACAAAGGTTACAAATACCAACATATACATATACAATGGCTACAACAAATCAGTTCATCTTCAATTAGAGTTGGCATTGCCTTCCTAAAATTCCAGTCCTGATGATCTTTAAGGGGTCTCCAAATATCGACACCACATAAGCAAAAAAATCCCCTCTCATGATGAGGCGAGAAAACTACATCATTACTTCATTATCTTCAGAACGTGCAAGAGCGGCACTGGAATCTCCTCCGAAATACACGACGTCACGCGCCGCCGTGACGCCCCGCCGCAAAGCGCTGCCGTGACGCTCCATCGCAATGTTTCACCGCAACACTTCGCCGCAACCCTTCGTCGCAACGTTTCACCACAACCCTTCGCCGCAACCATTCTATGTAACACTTCACCGCAACGTTTCGCCGCAACCCTTCTATATAACACTTCGCCGCAACGTTTTGTCACAACTCTTCGCCACAACATTTTGTCACAACTCTTCGCCGCATCGTTTATCCGCAACTCTTCTTCGTAAAATTTCACCGCAACCCTTCGTCGCAACCCTTCTATGTAACACTTGCCCGAAAATAGTCTTGCACAGGATTTGATTTTATTTTTAATTAAATACTATTGGTAATAAACAACTATGAATATATTTGTACTTATGTCCAACAAAAATGAAAAAACTACGAATCTAGATATTTTCAGACGATGAAATTGGACTCGCCCGAAAATAGGGGGCAACTGATATATCACCAACAAATTTTCATCATCCAACATGAATCTCGATGCAATATTTTGAGCAAGAAATATTCAAATCTTGATAAAAACTCAGCCAGAGTTCCTATTTCAGTAAACTTATAGTCAAACTGACCGGCTCGATGAGAAGGACACAATGATATTAAGGTTAGTCCAATCCGAGTTAAATCAAGCCCAGATTAAGCGATTAAATCATTCATGATAGATTTTCAGACACATTTGAGAGGTCAAACGAATGTCAAATTCAGTGAGTTTATACTTGAATCGCTTGTCTTGACAAGAAGAATCTAACGAGCCTAAGATTGTTCAACTCTGACATCGTTAAGGCACTCAAATGTCTATCAAACGTCAATCAATTGAGGAAAGCTCTTCAGATCGTCCGATCAAAATGGTTTATATTACTGCATTAATTACACCTAGAACACTATAAATAGAGCCCCACCCTTCACATGATGAGAGGAGGCTTGAGAGAGAACTTGAGGCTTTGAGAAGAAGCTTAGGTCTAACATCATCCCTGCCACCGCCAATAACCGTCGACCAACACCGAGGGTCAATGACCACCATTGACCTCCATCGATTACCACAGGCCGCCGTTTACCATTGTAGATCGCCGCCGAACTTCGTCGACCCTCGCCGACCGTCATCAACT
Source organism: Phalaenopsis aphrodite (assembly GCA_003013225.1). Lineage (NCBI taxonomy): Eukaryota > Viridiplantae > Streptophyta > Magnoliopsida > Asparagales > Orchidaceae > Phalaenopsis > Phalaenopsis aphrodite. The sequence goes on along the minus strand of NEWO01000322.1, from coordinate 162,343 downwards.
GTCATCAAACACCACTAACCAGAGTTGTAAATCGACGTTGTATCTTGTAAAATCTAGTAAGTCTTTCTCGTCTATGGGACAAAGCGTCTCTGTAATCATCAGCTTATAGTGAATTTTTATAACTCGGTCAGGCCCAGAAGTTTTTTCTCTTTATGGGTTTTCCACGTAAAAATTTTTTGGTGTCATCACAGGCTGATTCTCTTTTATATAAGAGTGTGTTGAATCCTCGTGCAACACTAAGACGATAATTTATTACTCTACCGCCGCGAATTTTCTAACACGCATCAAGTAACAAGCAGTTTGTTACATCACTATCGTGCGATTATCCTAGGCTTATGTTACTCTTGCAGTGCTTTAGATTTATTTTTTGACACGTGTCTTATTTTGAATTGTCAAAAACCTCCAAAAGATTCAAAAATAATATTGTAGTACAGTTTGTTGCATGCTACCATGACAATAAAAAATTTTGTTGATGAGGTGAGTTTAACTAAGAGAGCATGCGTTGCACGTGCAAGATGGTAGAAATAAAACGTTTCTTCTAATGCCCAGTATTAATATATCAATTTAAAATTAAAACAAAATTTAAAATCCTTACACGGACTTTTATTAGTTAAATTGCAAGCAGGTTTCTTTGATCTGCTTCATAGAAACGTGGGTGGAGGTATATGAAGACAAATGAGGAGACATGAGACAGTGATTAAGGCAGTCAGGACACATGATCGTCGTACAGATTGAAACTGTTTGGAGGAGATGAACAGGAAGCCTGAAAAGCTTTCTGATTCAGATTTCACTGTCAACTGTTCAGAGCACTTCAAGCAGCCAGTGGAACAAAAGAGCATTGCTATATATTCAATTTAAAGCTTAAAAAAAATAAGGGGGCAGCCAGTGGAACAAAAGAGCATTGCTATATATTCAATTTAAAGCTTAAAAAAAATAAGGGGGAAATAAGGAGGACATTTACATACACGTCCCACAATGCTTATTTATACACATATCTTACACATAAATTTTCAAATATATATATATATATATATATATATATATATATATATATATATATAGCACTCAAATATTTAATATCCCGTCAGATAATAATATATTAATTTAAAAAAAATTATATAAAATATAACTAAATTAAAGCATTATGATTTCCCCTCTAGTTTTTGTCACATATTAAAAGCAAAAAAACTCTTATTGAGGAGATATATTAGATATGTTGTCATCACAGGCAACAACATTAAGTCAGCGTGAATTTCATCATGACCAGAAGCATAATAAAATACATGTTATTGTCTATATGTCTAAAAATCAAAATTTCTCATTAATGAGACGCATAACCTTTAAAAAATAAAACTGCTGAAAACCGTGAACTTCGTTGGCTTTTTCCTGCATCCCGGATTCCCAGGGCACATCTTCTTTCGAGCTGGATTTGATATTACTGATTCTCATATGACTGTTTGTGAAACTCCAGTAGGTTGTTTTCATTTACCATCAATGCTACACTTAAATGCATAATTTAAAAAATTTAATTACTTTTTTAATAATAATAAAAATAAAATTATTTAATATCTTCTCCTCTCTCTCTCTCTCTCTCTCTCTCTCTCTCTCTCTCTCTCTCTCTCTCTCTCTCCATGAGTACAACGTTGTTTTTTCTATATAACATTGTGCATTACATTTTATATATTTACCAACCTATTCTCTCTCTCTCTCTCCTTATATAACATTGTATTAAGAGATCATATATGACCGTTGATAGCTATTCACTTGGAACTTATGATTATCACATGATTATTGCACAATGAGACTATCAGCACTAGCAACATTCACTTGATCTTCGCCCTACATGCTCAATTGCCCCAGCGAGAAAATTTACATACCAAATATCTAGTCTGTATTTACATATCTGACATTTAAACTTTATTTTTTTTACATATATGTCATGTTAACTATACATGAAAATGCATATTTCTTTTTTGTTCAAGTTAATATAGTGATATTTTTTATATGATATAAATGATTTGGGTGGTATAAATGTAATAAGTGAAGTTTATTTGTTATATTTGTAAATACATAAAAATTGGGTGATATATATGTAAAAACCCATTGTTATTTTCAAAATGCTCTCAAATTTTAATCTCTTCAGACATCATTAGAATTGAATTATTTCATACACAGTTTCAAAAACATTTGAGACCACTAGAACTTGAATTGAGTACATCTTATAGAAAAAAAATTAATCAAAGAATGATTTTTGTTGCACACAGAGTAATTAATATTGCAATATATATAGTTTGGCATGGAGGCTAAATTAAGGGCGGTGATTATGTTGATTTGAACATTTTAATGGGTAAACTATAAAAGTAAGATTATTTACTTTTAAATTTCATGTGATCATCTTTTTTCTTTTCCATACAATTCATAATTGATCAATTTATACTAAAAATTATTGATGTTTTATCCACTAAATATTTCCTCATTATGCATGAAATTTGCCAATTTGTCTTGAGTTTGAGACATTCATAGGGCTGCAAATGAATCGACAAAGCCAAGTAGGTGGTTGTTCCAGTTCAGCTCGAGCGGGAATCAATCTTCTAAGACTCTATTCAAGCTCATTTGTAAATAACCTTTACGAGCTCGGCTCGATGTATTCGAGCTTTGATTCATTTAAAGATTATTGAGTTTATTAATAACTAGCTTATTTAACAAATAAAAGAGCCAAAATTGACCCTTACTCGAGTTTTATAAGAGCAACATGTTTGAAAAAATAAAACAATTCCTATCAAATAATGCACTTTGAGCCTAAAAAAATATTTAAAAAGTATTATTCTTAAATAACCTATAATTGAATCATATTTGAGCCTTAATCAAGCTTATTCATTAGCTTTAAAAAATACTATTTATAAAATTAAATTAACCAAACAATAAGCAGTTCAACCTTGTTATTTTAGTAATTGAGTACCTGCGAATGTATTCAAGATCTTCAACATGAATGCACTTTATTCGAGCAGAGTCGCGAGTAACTTGTCCCCCACTTATTCATTTGCAACCATAAACATTCATATATATATATATATATATATATATATATATATATATATATATATATATATATTTGTTCATCTTTTGTTGCATGCATTTTAAAACAATATCTAATTTTGTGTAGCCCAAAATGAACATGATCGATTATGCCATTAATAAAAAAAAACATTTATAGAAGTCTGCATTCTAACATTCTTTTTTAACCTAAAAAATAAATCTGATTGTTTGACAATATAAAAAATAACTTTGTTATTCAAAGGCCACAGAGAAAGAGTAGGCTCCTGAACATGTAAAAAAATAAGTGGTTGATAATATCTTCAATTATCTAAAAGATCATGAAACACATGATGATTTAGAAATGTTGGAAGCCAACTAAAACAAGATTAGGCTCTAAAAATGTACTTTTTAATATAGGATTAGTATCATATGTACTACAAAAAGTCATGAGCCAATAATGAAATTTATGGAATACCACCTTTATCAAATAAGGTTGGAATCCCTTTCACTATAATAAGTTAGCCTATTTTAAGCAATCATAAGCTATCAGTTAATATTATAAAATCGTCGGTGAACATATTTTAGGGGGCATAGAAACGATTTATGGGGTGTAGGTAAACCGCATGTCGTTAATTAGAAAAGTGATGCGTTAATGAAAGCTTTTATTCCCGACAAATTTAGGACGGGTTAAGTCCATCGACGTAAGATGGAATACAAATCATTGGTAAGCCGTCAGTATTTGTCGGTAGTTATAACTGACGGCTTGAAAATCATTGCGCTAAATCAAAGCATGAACATTTATAATGCTTCACTAAACCTTAGAAAACTACTGATGGCACAATTTATCGGTAAACTGGAACATCAGAGGAAAATTGCAATTTCTTCTAGGTTAATAGTCAGTCGGCATGGGCTGTCAGTCCATCAGTAGCCGGTCAAAGGGTCGTTGGTGATCCATCTATGAAGTTACAGACAAATATTATCCTTCGGATTACACAGCAGATGTATTGAGGGTCATCGTATTTCCGTTGGACAGTCGTCGGAAAGCTGTTGAACAAAAAAAATAGATCGTTCTTCATCATTATAATTTCCACACCATCAATCGTGACACACATAAATCCAATGTAATATAACACAACACAATTTACCAATATCTAAGCATTTATTAAACTAAAATAATAGTAATAAAAGAAGAAATCAAACACAAAAATAAAAAGAAGTGCACTGAACAAAAAAAAAAAAAGAATATATGTACAAAAAATTAAGATGATCGCTTCAATTATTTCAAATAAATAGATAGAAATATAAAAAAAAAATCCTAATCATCCTTAGTCACCTCCTCATCATCTTCGTCAAAATCATCCACTACAGGCTGCTTGCCTCTCAACTCTGCATGCGCGTTTGGTAGTAACATTGGTCCCAATGTCTACAGTGAACGCAACAACCATATACGAACCTCCCCGTTTTGGGTAGTAGAAGTGGATGCCCTGAATGCGATGGAGTGATGACTTGCGTCTAAGACTTCAACCAATAGAGCCGACCCGTTTTCTTACCACCAGCTTCCACCCTCCATAGCTCGTTCTCGGATGAATAACAACTTGGTATCATAATATTGCCTGACTTATGCGTTTGGCATACATTTAGCTTTTGGAAGGTCACCTACAACAATAATTGTAAGAAATGTTGTTGGCTAAATACTGCCTGAGATTTGCAATCAATCCAGGCCTCGGTTGGCTCCTTTTCAACCCTATAGACTGTAGTGTAATGAAACATTTAGTATACAAATATATATAATTGAAGCGAATGAACATATATATATATATATATATATATATATATATATATATATATATATATATATATATATATATATATATATATATATATATAT
>NEWO01000322.1:144935-157234 GCA_003013225.1 Phalaenopsis aphrodite | reverse complement strand
GTGTGTGTGTGTGTGCGCGCGCGTACACGTGCCAAAAGAACAAAACTTTGTATAATCGCCTAATAGAATCAAAGCACACCTCACATATTGGTCTTGATTGTAGCAATCAACTTAGTTTGAAGGACATTTAGTTTTATTTGAATATGATAGAGATGCGGAGTTAGATTTGGTGAACAGTTGTGTTTGGGATCCGCTAGGAATTTTAGGTTTTCTTGAACACATTAGGGTGGAATACTAATGTTGATTTGCATCAAACCAAAGGGTTGAATAGGTAGACTACATCAGGAAGGACAACATCAAATCATATCATTCAGCATGATAACTAGTTAAAGAAAAAAAATTCCTCCCACCTGGAAGGAGCATCTCATTTACCCATAGCACGAGAACTAGCATCCAACCTGGAAGATAGATGGAATGACTAAATCATTAAGGACTGAGCTGAAGTGTGTCATTCATTCTGATAACTACTCAGAGGTTAAGATTTGTCTATACTACGAAGGAAAGCACAAAGACTAACATCCAAGCTAGAAGATGGTCAAAATGACTAGATAAAAAATGATAGTATTGGAGCATATCTTTCATTCTAAAAACTAGTTAAAGGATAACATTTACCTATATTTGGAAGGAAAGTGTGGGGACTGACATCCAACATAGAAGATAAACAAAATGACTAGATCATAAAGGATAACACCATAACATATCATTCATTGTGATAACTAGTAAGAGAATCAATTTTGAATTATTTGACTTAATTTTGCTGGGGAGTTTTAGTTTTTGGTGTGATATGGATTTGCATTTTAACCAAAAACGTTAGGAAATAAGGTATAAGGAATTATTCTCAATCCAAGAGGCGCACAAAGGTGACTTATTCAGGATAGACAAATCGGGGATATAAACTGAAGGCAATTCGGGAGGTCAGTTTAAGGCAAACTGCTCAAGGAGGGATACTTACCTTAAGCTCTAATCTGATTGTCTTAGAATTTGATCATTGGGCTTTGTGCTTTTAAGGGTTCTTTTGTAGTGTGCAATGACTATATGAGAGAATTGCACATACTCTATTAGGTTTACAGAGTCAAGACATTAACTTATCAAGTCATATGCAGGGGCTGAGGTCAATGGTACACCTAAAATATATATTATTTTTAGACGCATTTTTATACTTATTTTTGAGATATTGCGCTTTAATGGAAAGTATTTGTGTGTTTTTCTTTCAGGTACAAGTAAAAAAGCGAAAAATGCTAAAAGGAGTTAAAATAGATCAAATTTGGAGCAAAAATATGAAAATTGTGCTAAAGTGTTTTAGCGCCTAAGCCCCGGTTAAACAGAGAAGGTCGCGCCAAAGTGTCAAGGGCAATTATTTGACAATTTTCTTCATTTGGCTAAATTTTGAAGAGGTATTTTAGGCATCTATTGGCTAAAGAGGGTAGTTATGGCCACTAGGAACAAAAATATTATTAAAAGACTTGTGAGAGGAGGCATCCTTTAAAGAATACATCAAATTCAGACACATTTTGAAGAGTTATCAAGGCACCTATTTGAGATTTATAAAAGAAGAGAGTTTTTACACTTGAAGATGGGTGCTTGAAGAGGGAGAAAGTGTTGGAGTCCTGAAAAGAAGATTGTGGAGAATCTTGCGAAGAGATTCAGGGCACCAAAAAATTTACTTTTTCCTTTTGTTTTTAGATCTATTTTGAGAGTTAAGAGTGTTGTAAAAAAGAAAGGATTCAAAGGAACTTTAAGAGTTTGGTGGAGGATTTGAGATAAGTTTTTATCTTTTGTTTTAAACTACTTTTGGTTTTAATCGAGACTTCTTGTTGGTTTGACAATGATTTCTACTTTTAAACTAAAGTGTGGTTTTGTTTTCTTCATAGATTCTAAGCTATTTTCTTTATTTTTCTTCTTAAAATGATAAGTAATTAGAGTTTGGATGGAAGTTGTAGAGAGTATTGATCTTTATTGTTGGAAGAAGTTGTGATGATTTAAATCCATGAACTTCATTTACTTCTTGATTTGGCCTATCAAGATATTAAAATTTGTTGTGAGAACATGTAAAAACTGGCCAGGTATTATCTTAGTCAATAATTGGAAAAAATCACACGAGGTTTTATGAATGAGAATGTAATTTATATGATTTAGTGCAAAAAAAAAAGGAAATAATTATTGAAGGGTGGAGAGTTAGAGGACTTTAAAGTGACAGGTTAAAGCCCCCAACTTGGTTTATTGTTTTAGGTTCTGATACGAAATATTAGCCCCAGTTGGAGGGAATCGAGGGAATTCCAGAGTGAGAGCTGGTAACTTCCCTGCCTAGCCGGTCCTCAAAACAATTCACACTTTAAATTAGCCAACGTTCATTATAACATCACTAGTAAGGGCAAATAATATAATTGCTTCCTAGTTGGTACAACATAATTTGCATACTTCTACAACAGAATTCCTATACTTATTACTGATTCATGATAAGGAGAAGGATATTTATCATATTTAGTGCTTTTCTTTTACATAAACTCAAGTTATCTTTTTAAATTGTTAATATTCGGTCAAAATATCAAAAATACAAAAAATATTTGAATTTTAATATTGCCAAAATATTTGTAGTTTAAGTAATTGAATTTTTAGAATAGAAAGTTGTTGTTTAAAAGGGCATTTTGTATATTTTCAATGTGGGTTCAATATTCAAGTCTTAACCAAAAAGTCCAATATTACTTGATAACGATACGTATACTTGCGTAGTATCCCAGTATATATATATAAATTAAAAAATTAAATTCCTATTTTCTTCAGGATCAAGTTTTTGGCACTGTTGCAAAGTAATGAAATATAAGTGAAAACTATAATTAAAGTCATTGTTATACTGTTGCATATAAACAGTCGAGATCAAGGTTTTGGCACCGTTGCTGGGATTAAAATCTTTAAGTAGTGATGTCAAATTCATAAATCCCTACAGATAAAAAATATCAGGATCAATTTTTTGGCGCCATTGCCGGGGAAATTAATTGATTTAAAAGCAATTTTCTATTTTTAGAAAGTCTTACTTAAATTTTAAAAATTATTGTATTTTATTTTGTGTGTTTTATTTTATTTTTATTTCATGTTTGTGTATGCGTAGTTCAGGTTCTGAAGGACTAGTGTCATATGATTCTGAATTAGAGAGAACTGTTAAGAAAATCAGAAAAACAAAAAAAAAATCAAAAATCTTGAAAAATCTAAAAATATTACAAAAATGGCAAACCAAAACAACCCAAATGTTGAAATTTATCAAGAGTTTAGACCTTTACGAGATTATGCCAACCCTACAATAGATGAACTTCATTGTAGTATTTAAAAAAGTAGTTGTAGTGGCTAATTCATTTGAGCTTAAACCTGATATTATCCAAATGATATCAAATAATCAATTTGAGGGATCACCAACTGAAGATTCATATTTACATCTTACCAATTTTCTATAATTGTGCGCTACATTTAAATACAATGGTGTATCAGATGATGTCATAAGACTTAGGTCATTTCCTTTCTCACTGAGGAATAAAGCTAAGATGTGGTTGAATTTGTCAGCACCTGGATCTATCAGAACTTGGGATGATTTAGCACAAAATTTCCTTGCTAAATATTTTTCACCATAAAAAACTGCGAAGCTTAGAAATGATATTACATATTTTAATCAGGTTGAAGGGGAATTTATTTATGAAGCATGTGAACGATTTAAAGAACTTCTAAGAAAGTGTCCATACCATGCTATACCAGATTAATTAATAGTTCAAACTTTTTATAATTGATTAGTTGGATCTCTTAGATTTATTATTGATGTCGTTGCTAGTGGTTCATTGATGTCAAAACCATTTCATGACGCTTATGCTTTAATTGAAAAAATGGCTACCGATAATTTTCAATGGCCTTCTCAGAGGGTGAATCCAAAGAAAGTAACAAATATTCATGAATCTGATGCATTTACTATGTTAGCAAATCAAGTTGCTACAATTTCAAGGAAGTTAGACCAATTTGGAATGAATTTTTCTCAACCAATTTCCATGATTGAAGAGAAATCATTAGACCAAATGGGATATTCTCAAGCATCATTAAAAACTTTGAATGTCATAAATAACAAACATGACAACCAATATTCAAATTATTATAACTCAGGTAGGAAGAACCATCCCAACTTTAATTGGAATAACTCTATAGGTGGTAATAATCAACAATGGGGGAATAATCAAGGAAACTCATTGGGAAACTAGAACAACCAATGTAATAATAATTATATATTTCATTATCCTCTAGGTTTCAATAGAAATACATAATTTAAGAATAAGAAGTTGTCTATAGAAGAAGTGGTGTTACAAATGGGAAATCAGTTACAAAGTCAAGGAGCTACACTTCGAAATATTGAGAATTAACTTGGCCAAATCTCAAATTCATTAAGTAATAGACCCTACGGAACTCTTCTTAGTAATACTGAAACAAATCCGAAAGACCAGAATAAAGAACAAGTAATAGCGTTCAACTTTGAAGCGGAAGAGAGTTGAAAGTTAGGATTCAAAAAGAAACTGAAGTAGAGAGAAGAAATTGAAGAATCAAAAGAGTACGCTCTAAAAGATTCTGAAAGACCTATTTCTCCACTTAAAGTTAACTTAGAAAAACCACCACCTCCATTTTCTCAGAGATCTGACCGTGACTTTATATATGCTTAAAAATATAAGTTTTAATATTGCTGCTAAAAGATTTAATTCCTCAGCAACTTTACCAAAACTTAATAAAAGTTATAGATTTGATAAAGATGGATGTATAAAATATTTAATAATTGTAAAATCACACTTATCAACACAAGTATATTATCGCTCAAGTAAAATAGGGCTCTAATGGAGTCCTAGATATCGATCCTATAGGGAGTAATATTAGAACTACAAACTAAGATTTTAGAAAAGTAATACTTTAATCTTAACAATGGAATTCAATTTGCTTGTCTGTCCCTAATAGGCAATTGAAATAAATTTTTAATTTTAATAACTTTTAAATAACTAATTATACTAATGAAGGCTCTAATGTGATATTCAATATATAAGAAAGCATGCTTCTCCTTGTCAAGAAATTATAGTGAATGGATAAAGTTAATCAGTTCAATTTGTATTGTGCCAAATAGGACCATACCTATTCTTTACCCTTTGGTCTAGGCATAAAGAACATTGACTAATCTTACGCTTGTTTACTGAATCTGCGGCTAGGCTGGGAGGATATCAGCTCTCACTTTGAAGCTCCCACGTTCCCCTCGCTTGAGGGCTAACATCTACACTTCAGCACCCAAACGATAGGAACAAATTGGGGATTTTATTCTGTCACTCTAAAATCTCCAATTATACGCCCAATATTATTATTTCCTTATTTATTTGCACCCAACTTCCAAGGGCTTTGACCTCCTTAAATCTTGGATGTAATATTCACTTTAGTTGTAAAACTCAACATTTTTTAACAAATCAATTGACCAGATTGAAAGTAAATTAAGATCAAAGTGAAAAGATCATCTCAATTTCTTAAACATTTTCATGGTTTCACCAATTCAAATCACCATTTCACAAATCTTAAGACAAGGAGAAAGACAGAGAAAACTACTCAGATCTTATGGGGAAAACACAACAAAACTTGAAATTCATATATAAGATCAAAGTCATACAAACTACAACAATAAATAAACTTATCTCTAATTTCTCCCTAAGAAAACTCCTTAAAGTTCCTTTGAATCTCTTCCTTTCTTTACAACACACAAAATTCCTCTTTGAAGCGGCAAGGAGGAATAAATCTCATATTTTTCCTCCACTCTTACAATCTCTCGAAGAATTCCTCACAATTTAGACTCTCTACCAAACACTAATGGAACCTCTCCAACCTTCAAAACCTTTCTAACATCCAGGACCTCTCTAATTTTCAACCAAAATCTTCTTTTAAAGTTGTGGACGAGCTTTCAAGAGCTGCCTAAGCACCCCTCCAAAATTCATCCTCATCCAAAGACTGGTTGGACATAACCACTGATCTCGACGTGGGCAGCCTCGAGGGCGCCATCAGCGGGCCTTCTTAGTGAATTAATTCTAGAGTCTCGAGAAAATCTCATCGTCAGCGCCGTTGGGCTCGCCGTCGGCGCCCTAGTTCAATTCTTCACGTTTTGGTCCATTTCGCTCCAAATACGCTCCTTTTTGCATCTTTTTGCTCCAATGACCCTAATTCATCATTCTTGCAACAAAACATCAAAAATATCTTTCTTTAAAGTGTAATATTATAAAAAAATGTATAAAATAAGTATGAAACATATTTTGCTTTGGTCAAAATCCCCCAAACTTAACTATTACTTGTCCTCAAGTAATTTTAGTACTACATAAAAGTTATGATCTATTGTAGTAAAGTTTTAATTCAGAAATACTATAAGTTTGATTTAGATAAATATTATAGTGAAATTTTTAGAAAAAAATCAAGTAATAAAATTAACTCTGTAGCTACAAGATTATCTAGTCATCAAGTTTAAGAGTTCTAGTATTATATTCATTTCAAGAATGACTATATGTTGCAATATTAAGTCACTTAAAATATTCAAATGATAGGAATTTCATGGAAACACTACTAGTAAAAGATTTAATCCACAATAATAAGTTCAGGAATGTATTTAAGTTTTCCCTTTAGGTAGGTCCAGTGAAGCCAATTTTTTATTATGCATATCCTCAAGCTTCTCCTCACTTCCATATTTTTTTTTCTTTCTTTTCTCTTTTTCATTTGGATTGCTTTCAATCCTATATATTTTTCTTTTCTTTTCAGGGATTGTTGTTAATCCTTTCTTTTTCCTTTTTCAAGTGAGGATTACGATATCTGGATAGCCTTTAATGATTTTGAACTTAACTTTTCTTTCCCTAAATTTGAAACTCAAAGCATTCCGTTACCTTATAAATATTTCATAGCTTTTACATCATTGAGCCCCAATCTTTTTTCTTCTCAAATAAATTTCCAGATTCTTAATACTTCAAAATATAGTTTCCTTTACTTAAATAGTTAACTATAGTTTTATTCTCTTATACTAAAATATCTTAAGTTACAAAATTGATTTTCATTACAAAAATATTTCTTTAAATCTACCATAATATTTAAATAGCTACAAAATATAGTTATCTGAATTAAATTCACTACATAAAATCATATTAATAATTTTTGAAAATATTAAAATAGAGGACATCTAATAGTTAATCTTTTTCTTCCCATCCCAAAACTTAAATTTTTCAACATAAAATGATACAAGTGGAAAGAAAAACTTCAAATATAAATAATACCTCAGTATTTTAGGTATTTTCATCATTCTGAAATTTTTGCAGTCCTTCTCAAAATTTCTACTTCACCTGGTCTGTAACATTAGGAGCTTTCTACACATATAAATCATTAGAGAAATTTCTGGGCTATGAATTTTGAAATAAGTATAAAACTAAAACATTCAACAAGCACAATATTTTCTAACACAACCACAATACTAAACAAAACAATTACAATTAAAATGTGAAATAAAAATCACATTACATTACAAAATACTACTTAACATCTATTAAACATGCAAATTTAACTACCACACTAACTTTATAACAATAATTAAAAATTATCCAAGTGCAACATAACAATAAAAATGAAAGTCCAAGTACACACAAACATCCATTTCTATTATAAAAGATCACAAAAATAAAAGTACAATTACAAGTACATCAACTACTATCAAATATCAAAATCTCAAACTATGTCTTCATCTCCTTGATTAACCGGTGGATTGGGTTGATATTGAGTATATCGGGGGCACTCGGGAAAAGTAACATCAGGCTCACCTTTGTAGTGTCGGGCCTGAGCTTCGAAGTAAGCTACCTCAAAAATTGAATGCCTCTGAAGATACTCACTATCATAATCATGTTGACGTTCAAAACCTCCAATTCTTTCATTTATCAATTCTATGCTCTTTTGCTGCAAGGTCAACTCATTCATCAAATTAGTCAGAGTAGGAGAACTAAAAGGTGGAAGGTCATAACTTGTAGAGGGGACATCTCTACTAGTAGAAGGTTCTTGACTTCTACTTCCAGTTCTTCATTTCTCATAAGATTCATAATTTTTCAAATTGGCTTTAATAATGGGTTTCATAGGGTAAACGCATTCCTCATCTCCTCCAGCTTTCACTCCAAAAAGTTGGCAAAGAGCATAAATAAGGCCAGGATGTCCTAGACCTCCACTTGTTTCACTCCTTGCCGTAGTCAATATATTCTTAATAATAATTCTCCCCACATTTATAGTTTTATTATTTTGAATTCAGAAATTCAGAATAGCTCTATCTCTAGTTACCTCACTATGGTGATAAGTCGGTAATAAAGTAGAGGAAATAAAATACTGTCACGCCTTAGAGGTGGCATTTAACATGGAAGCAGAAAAATTTACCCGTTCTCGTTGCTTAATCTTCCACGTTCCTTTCCCATCAGTGAGAAAGTTGATCACATCATTCAGGGGGTCTTCTATAGTACTGAAGGATTCATAATGATAGCTATAAGAGTCTGGGACTTCGTAAAAGGTGTTAATGTGGGTGACATTAAATTCAACAGGGAATTCCCACACTTGAACGATTCCATCTTCAGAATAGAATATGTTGGCGTAGAATTCATTCACAATATTTGCAACAGCTTTATTGGTGGTGTAACAAAAGTCTTCCCACCTCTGCTTAGCAAGAACTCATTCAATTTCTCTTCCCGGACTTTCAAAAACTCGATCTTGTATACACTTCTTTCCTTCAAATATTGAAGTAAATCTTGATTGAGCCTTCACATTAACAAAGCGAGACTTGTGAACTCAATTCATCTCTTTTGACGTGGAGCCATTTCAATATAATCACAATTATAGAAAAATTCCAAAATATACTTCAAACATTTAAATAATGGCTTCCAAAAGTAATTCTAAGAGTTCAACACTAAGATCCTCAAATATCTTCCAAATATTTTTTTCACATTCTCAAAATTTTTGGATCTCCTCAATGTGGAAGAAATTCATGCTGAAAATCAAATATTTTTAGTTTGGAGTGAAGCTCTTACCTAGAGATGATCAAACCTGGTATCAAAAAGCCTTGAAATCACCTCAAATCCAAGATCTCTCAAGCCCTAGGTCGAAAATTGTGTTTTTGGGAGGAAGGGGATGATGAATAGTGGCGGTTGACTGGTTAAAATCGCAGTAAAGGTGTTTTTTTGTGAGCTTGCCATCAGCAGGGTGTTCGGCGCCGTCAACGTGCTCTATTGAAATTTAAAATAATTCTTGAAAAAAGTCAGCCGTCGACTTTGTCGAGGGCACCGTCGGTGGACTCTATTGATTTGGTCTAATTGCTAGATTTTTTGCAATTTTGATCAATCTCAAGCCTCAATGACATACGTTTAATAATTATAAACATAATTTTAAGTGATTAAATGATGTACTTATCACAAATAAACTTTCACAACACAAAACATCACATTTATATATAAATTCCAAGGGGTACAATATATGTTACATAACACACCTATGTTTCGTATTTTCTCAACCTTAATTCATTAATTCAGCGTCGCAATCCAAGCCACAACACTCAAAATGTTGAAAACAAAACATCCTATGCGTAGTCTAAACTATACAGAGATATAAAAGCATAATTCTAAAGCAAAGTAAATGCAAAGTTCAAACTAAATTACACACATAAACAGACAGGTAGCAATATAAATCTACTATTCATCAAATTCTGTATTGGATTCTTCTCTGAGATCACCCATTGATTGCACATGAACGAAGAGGTTGTAGAAGGGTCGGTATAAAAATTTATTAGTAGAATTCTCTTCTATTAATTTCATCCTCCTCATCAGCCGTATCAAACTATCTTCTAAATGTCCAGAGTGAGAGAAATGTTCTTTCATCCTCCAGTCTAGATGATCAAAGAAATCAGAGATATTATTATTTGCATTCATGACATTTTGTACCTTCTTCTCCAATTTCTTGATTCTGCGCAGGATCACCAGAGTCTTCTCCGTAACTAAAGGTTGAACTGGCAGTGAATTCTGAGATCCTTGATCTACTATTGTTAGAGAGTTTTGTGGGTGTGAGAATACCCGGCTTAAACATGGACTAATCGAATTAGCATAGAGATAAGATTAGTTCAACATGCAACCTGACATGGTGAATAGCGTCAGCCAAGTCAACTATCAAATAGGACAGGTGGTAGGTATCCTGCTTATGCACGTAAAATGGCACAGGAGATATGTATCCTAACTCTGCATCAAGCGAGCAAGTATATGGCTGAAAAGCCTAAGGTAACATGCTCAGAGTGTAGTCGAAAATCTGAGTGTTGTGACGAAACATGAGTAAAACCGATACAACATGTTGCTCGATATGGTAGTCAGAACAAACTCAAGCGATCGAGACAAAGACATTGTTACATGACCAGGATGATCTAACCATAGGAGTGCTTTTGTGAGCACTAGCGAAGCAACTTTTGTTGGGGATCCATGGATCGGTCATTACACCGATACGACATGACACTCAAAGTGGTGGACAAAACCAACCAAGGTAGTCGAGGAAAACAATGGGGTTATATGACCTAGAACAGTCTAACCACCAGGGTGCCTAATGAGTACTAGCGATATAACTCTTGCTGGGGAATTTTACGGGTGTGAGAATACCCAACTTAAGCATGGACTAATCAAGCTAACGTGGAGCTCAAATAAGTACACCATGCGACTAGACATGGTGGGTATGATCAACCATGTCGAAGGAATTGCCAAAGAGGCGATCTCAAAATGCACCCACAGAAGACTCACGTTGGGGATACCTTAATGGTTCTGCCAATGCTTTGTGGGGACTTTAAACGTTTCATTCTGACGTGGTGAGCAAACTCAAACCAATCAGAAGAGGCATCAGAAAGGTGTTGAATGCATAGAGTGATCCAACCTCATGACAGTTAGGCATGATCTTAACAAAGTGACCCTCAATGAGGATTTTAGGTGATCCATTTCTAGGAATTTCATATGACCCTTGTTGGGGATTCTTTTCTGCGGGCATAAAGATACCCGTCTTATTGATGGACTAATAGAGGCTACATAGTGCTCAAAATAGTGCGACACACAGTTTGAGATGCCAAGTAAAGTCAGCCAAATCAGTCAAAATACTATAGAGGTATCGAGGATATCAATTTGACACGGATCAGCTATGTAATTGAGCGTTCTAACTGATACGACATGCCTACTGCCAAAGCAATGAATCACTCAAATTAGGTGAACTGAGTGGTCCAACCCATATGGGATATCCTGGCCAGGAGTCTATTAAGAGAGACTCTCACTGGGGACTCCTCAAAAAGTGAGAGGGTAATTCCTGTCAGAAGGGTAGTACGAAGTAATCAGACCCAGTGATTGGATGAACACAATAGTTCATCTTAGAAAAGCGTCCCCTAAGGGGGATTCCTCAAAGACTAGCAGAGTAGCTCTTATATGAGGGAAACAAAAGCAGCCCAACTCGTAGAAGTGGCTTTGTTAACACACCTGACGATGTGACCAAACTGGGGTTTTTCATGCGGGTTTGAAAGTACTCCGTTTAGGCACGGATCAACTATGTAAGTTGAGTTTTATGGCCAATACGACATGCCTCTTCCCGACAAAGCTATATGAATTGCTCACACTGTGAGGATGTAGAAATGGGGGTTAGACTATGACGATGGTCTACCCACAGAAATGTATAGCTTTGAAGCTAAACCACTTCCATAGAAGGATCTCAACCGCATTCATTCAAAGCAAAGGGGACAAACACGTACTCCACATTCATAAGGATGAACGGGACATGTATATCAACCATACTCGCAACGAGCGGGAGTTGTAGTCTTCGGACCCTGCGTAGAGCGGATCGATGAAAGACAAGGTAAGAGAAAAGTGAGGCTTCTCTTATAGAGATTGGTGGCCACACCAGGTATAAGCCGCCCGTAGGACTTCCACTTTGCCCGAAATGCGAGCCAGCAATCAAATTAAGAGAAAACCAAGATTTCTCCTACATGAAACTGTAGTGACTTATGAGTGATCTTTTAATATATGCAAGGTGATCACTATAGGGAGTCCACATAAGGAAGATACAACTAAAAATGCACATTTTATATTGCTCCAAAAACTGGATTACAAAGTGCATGTGCTTCAAAATACATTTTCCTCATATAGTACAATGAGTACATGGAAAAGAGGATAAGCCAAATATCTCTTCAAGTATCGCCCATTGATAGGGGCGTTGGATAAGATCCATTTGCAACAATTAGCAAT
>NEWO01000322.1:101667-144353 GCA_003013225.1 Phalaenopsis aphrodite | reverse complement strand
CACAAAGCGTGAAAAGGTAGTGGGTGAAGAGTCCACATACAAAGAGGCAAATCAACTTCCGAGGAAGGGCTGCCGGACCCATAGGGTCAACGCACGAAGCGTGAAAAGGTAGTGAGTGAAGAGCCCACAAAGTTTTTAAGAGCCTTTTTTGCCATTTAATAGATTTTTTATTATTGGCATTCAGATTTATTTATAGAGCTTATCATAATCTCTTTTTTTTATCCCAAGCTAAGCCGCTATCGAGAATGATTTAGCATAACATACCAAATTAATCTAGTATGAAGAGCTCCCATGTAGGCTTCCTAGAATGACCAGAGATACCATGAAAAATATGATATTTTGCAAAATTCAAGTTCAGGTGGGATTTTACTTAAGTACTTTTCCCTAGCCCCTGTCCTATAATTTTTTTCACCCTTAGCCTAAGTAGGTCTCGTCATTCGTATCTCGGTGTCAAGGAAAGGTTTTTATTTCAGAGATGTCTTTAAATCCATTACTGATTCATCAGCCATCTCAATGTCACTTAAACAATTCTCTGAACATAATATCCTAAGGATCTTATCAGGAGAATTCTGAGATCAGAAAGTTCTTTATATTAAAGTTTCTGATTTTTCCACTCACCTCAAGCGTCTTCTCAGGAGTGTTGAGCAATTTTTTTTGTTTGAAGCCTTTAACATTTTTTTTTATTTTCCCGAGAATGGCTATTTTTGGTGAGCTTCTTTTGGTTATAAAGCATTTTCTTCTGACTCAAAAATCTCTCGAATAAAGATTCTTAGGATTTTATGACTCATTACTTGTCAAGCTTCCATCGGTTTAACTGAATGGAAAAGTAAGAGATCTAAATAGTCTCTGAAACTACTCACATCTCAATGACACCCATCAAGTCATTCTGAGGTGTTCTCAGGACTTAGATGAAAGTTCATTAAAGGAAGGGATTCAGTCATCATGACTTAGTTCAAATCTCCCCAAACCATGTGTATTTGCAAATCATAAGAAGGTGCATACATGGTCTGGTTCAAGCCTAGCCTTAGGATTTATCCTAGATTCAACCTCAAGAATCATCAAAGGCGATTCCAAGACAAGATCAACTAAGGGGTGAGATTCCTTTTGGAACCATCTCAACGGCCTCCAAAAATTGGAGTCGGAGCATAAATAAATGCAGATATATCTCGGTTAGATAAGTAGAGAGTTCTAACCTGTAGTGTTGGATATCGAAGTATCACAACTAGTCATGGACTGATTTATAGAGGTAAAGTTTCTAATCAAATGCTAAAGATGCTAGGTGATAAAAATCAACCAAGTCAAACAAAACATATCCATGGAGTTGGATATGACAGGTGGATCAATTTCAAAAAGATGCTCTTTCACCAAAAACCTAAAAATGTCAATAAGGTTTTAGATAGGCGAGGCACCAAATCCTAGTCAGGTTCTGAGTAACTGACTAAATCAAATGCTAAACATGTAGAATGGTATTAGCAATGAAATGCTCTCATCAAAAGCATAGCCAAAAGGCAAACATAGCTCAAATAGAGTGAGGCACTCTCAGACAGTTTGGGAGATGTGTATCTTAGCTAAACATGGATCGATCAAGACTAGCAAGGTGGTCTAATCGATACAACATGTCATCAACAAAGAGGTTTTGGGGTGTTCCCCAAATTGGAGTATAAAACATCCACAATAGCCTTGCTTAATATGCAGAAAGAGGTAAGATAAAGCACTCTTCAAAGCAAAGACAAGTAAATCCCTCGCCGTCAAATGTAGAAAGTTATTTCACGTGTAGTGTCGGGATATTAAGAGACGTGGTGGCAGGAATTGCCTAACCTACTGAGTATTTGCTGGAGTAGGGCGATCAACTTCTATCCTCAAAAGGGAGAGAATCAACGGGGGTGCGCCCTGGACCTCTCTTTATCAACATAGGATAGATTCATCTTCATCGATGAAGAGGAAGCCACAAAACTTTCTTTAGCTCACGGAAAGAGTGAGCACATCAAATGCGGGCAAAAGCCACTCCAATAGGATCATCGGTGATACATGTGGCACAACATCTGGTACAGTAGCACTAAGTACCACACCAAGTGTCCCATGCAACACCTCGGAGGGTCTCGTAGCATGTACAACAGAAAGAAAATATTTCGGCCTCGTAATGGACCTACAGGTGGACCCCAGTTTCCTACTATGAGAGCCTATAGGATACGAAGAATCAAGAAGTTTATTCGGACATCTGAAGGATCTGAATAAAGAACTTCTCTCAAGGAAGAGGACCCAGTCCTCGTAGAGGGGAATGTGGAATCCCAACAGGAATAAAAACCTGTAGCTAAGTCAGCTGCTATAGTTGCAGCAGTCTGTTCCTATTCCTCTGGATGCCCTTGCCCACTGTAGGGACAGGTAAAACCTCAGAGAAACTTAGAATGATGGGGGTTGGGACGATAGTAAAACCAGTGAAAACATTTCCTCTTAAAGAGGAAGCTACACCTACGATCTTCTAAATCAGAGAACTCGTAGTAGCTGTAACAGCAAGTACTGCAGGGTAAGAATGACCTGCATCCTGAGGAGGAAAGAACCTCCTAGCAATCCTAGCTGGAGTATAGCCCACACAGCAGGACAAAGGAGAGAAACAATTCTCAGTTAATGGGACCTCGGTGCTAACCCATGCTGGAACTGAAATGCGTCATGGCGGGGACCCGATCCACATCGTCAAAGGACACAAAGCTGATTCTCAGCTGACGAGATTTAGAATCATCCCGAGCCTAAACCAAAACAAGTCATAGCGGGGACCCGGTCCACATCGCTAGAGAACAGTACTATAAGAAGGTAACTGTAGCACTCTTAAATAATGCAACATCTGCGAGGATATAAATTCTTAAAACACGGAAGGACTACAAAAGAGGCTAGGAAAAATCAAAAGAGTGTTACAGTGCATCACCATATGATATTATCCTCTTCCTCAAGGGGAAAGGTAGCACCGATACGAGCTACTACAACGAAATAAGAGTCACATACACAACTCCTTTTTTTCAAAGGAGGACACTTAGTAAGCATTCGATGGGGACGTGGTCCGCACAACCGGGAAAGTAGCACAATAACTCAATTCAGAGACCAAAGATGCCCCCTGAACTGACATCAGAATATGTATATAGACCTGATGTAAGACAAGCTGCTGAATTCACAGCAATCTATTCCCGGTCCTCCTGGCCTTCCTGCATAATCGGGTGACAGGTGGATCCTCAGAGGAACCGGAACAAAAAGAGAGCCGGGACAAAAGTCATACTGGTGACAGTAGTGGTAGACCTACTGCTAGTAAAAGGCTCACCTACATGTAGCAGGGAGATCTGTGAGAAAATAGAGGAACGGGTCTGGAGAAGACCGTCTGGTGCTATGGCGCGTCGCAATCGAGCATCAACCACCTTTTTGCAAAAGATGCGGGTGCGATGCAAGCCATTGTAACAAAAACAACTCGATATGCACGACTCCCCGTTTAAGGGAGGGCACAGAGTAAAACACCACAGAGAACGTAGTAATAGCTCAACATGCACATCTCCCCTTTTAAGGGGGAGGGCAAAGAACAAATGCCTTAGAAGGCGTAGGAATGACTCAATATGCACGTCTCTCCTTTTAAGGAGGAGGGCACAGAGCAAACACTTAAGAGGGCATAGAAATGACTCAATATGCACGTCTCTCCTTTTAAGGAGGAGGGCACAGAGCAAACGCCTAAGAAGGCGTAGGATTACATAAGGCAATCCTATAAAAGCGCTCGAAGGATTTGAAATTTATGACACCTTCAGGAGCACGGACAATGCTTTGGGAGAAGGGAAAGGGTTCCCCCGGCGGTAGCGATCATATCCATCTTCCTGCTCTTCCGCATCGCGAGGTAAAAAGGGACAACGATCAGAAACAAGGAGAGGTCATGAAACCAATCATAAGTTACAACGACATCGATGCTTGCGATAATGCAGCAACCAAACTGTCGAGGGTGAAAGAATGGACAGAATGTATCGAGTTGCTACCCCTAGCAACTGACACATAGACGGAAACCAAAGATCTCAAGAAAAGTCTCAACTGTGACTCGAAGGAAGAAAACCAGACCACGATAATATAAGCGAAACTCCTAGTATGGAGAGAGGCTATAACCCCAGAAACGAAACTCCAAGTATGGAGAGAGAGTAACCTCCCCAGCGGAGTCTCCAACCTTGCGAATACACTGGGATCCGCAAGTCACCCAAGCAAAACTCCAAGNCAAGTATGGAGAGAGAGTAACCTCCCCAGCGGAGTTGCCAATCTATTTTTGTTTGTTTTTCTCTCTTTTATTTTAGAAGGAGTCGTCAGCTTTTTGATCGTCGTATACTTCCCCCATTCGAATAAATGTCCCTCCTGAATCATATATGTGATTCGAAGAGGAGAGGAAACAAATACGAAGGGACATACGAAAAAGCGACAAACAAGAGAAAACACAAAACGTGGAGAGCCCACGTGCGGTAAACCTCGAAAGGATAGGTTAAGAGTGTCCGTCTAAATATAATCCGGCGAAAGCACCTTAAACCGATATCCACGAAAGAATACCTACGTAGACTACCCATAACCAGAGATTCAGGTGTAGGTGCCTGTTCTAGGGTCAAGAGCACTCCCATGGGACGTATCCCACTTGGTTAATTACATCTTGGGGGGGACCCAAGAATACTCTCGATAAAAGGAGTTTCGCTTGGATTATCATGAACCTGGGGTAATAGATACTCAAAGGAATGTTATTCCGTGTGGGAACAGTCCCAATGCTTCAAAGCTCGCGCTAAGCCATCAGACAGAGAGTGAGTCTCACACATCTCGAATGGGTAGCGAATCATCGGCACACGGGACCCACGGAATAACCTAAATCATCTTGACGGGGATATCCAAACACGTCAAAGCACGTCCGAGCAATAAGGGCAGAGGACAAATCGTCGTATCCCAAATGAGCGGCAGCTCATCGGCATGGAGCCGTCAAAATGATATCAACGAAGTCAAGGAGCGACAGGGCTCAAAGGGGCTCAACAAAAAGGAAGGTAGAGTGATCCTAAAAGATAGAGGTAACTGGGTCGGGGTACCACGAACCCGTCATCCATAGCTATAGGACCCTAAGTCTACCTGATCATGAAGGTAGTCGACCCAACCCGTCCTGAGATCCCCGGTCAGCAATCCGTGAGTTGCGTCATCCACGGGAACCTTGGTAGCCCTAAGGTCAAAGAAAAGAAACTCTATCCTATGACTAAAAGTTGGAGCTCCAAGAGGTGGGACTTACACCTGCCGAATTGGCCATGATGCCTGAGGAAAAAAAGAAAATGGAGGTTCAGCTACAAAGCTGGAAACGCTCCAAACAAAAGGACATACACCCCGTCTGGGTCAGGGAGCCTTCTAACACCATAGGCGCACTAGACAACCACCAATATAGAGGTATGTTGGGCCAATCAGGTTGAAGAAGCACGGAGACTCCTCCTCGGGACATGCAAATATGATGCAGTTATCTAGAGCTGTCCTTATGTATTGTGGAGGCCCTATTAGTATATGCAGGAAAGTAAATGCTACAATTTTTAAATCCTGAATATTTTAATCCTAAATTTTAATTATTTTGAATATTTTATTTAGGATTATGTAGAAAATTATAATTTTAGGGTCCTTAATGAGCCTAGATTATATCGTGAAATCCCAGATAAACCACAGAAAAAAATAAGGAAAACACATGCAAGTGCAGACATGCAATATGATGCAAAAAGCAAGGCAAGCCAAATCAAAATAATAAAAGGCCGGTACCGCTGGGTCGGCAACATATCCCAGAAAAGAAAAAGGCGGTCGGACTCCGCATATATATGTCCGATCGTAATTCTATAAATAAATATAAAATACAGAATTAAGATGCGGGGCACGAGTATCAGCTCCTAGTCCGCTCCACGTGGTTCCCACACCCAACGTCTCGGAACCCATGCACGTATCTTATTTCTACTATAGGTCTCTCCTAGACTCTAAAAAGTACAAAGGAAAATAAAAGACTGAATCCTACATTAAAATAAGTGTCAGCAGGAAAGCTCACATGCAAATAATGTATTATGAGCCATGCCTTAAAAGTGGGGGAGCTAATAGCACCTGCAAGCAAAAATGGTCAAAAATCATTATTTGCTCCCCCTATAGCGGTACCTGTGTGTGTGCAAATAAATAGGCATGACTCCCTGCAGAAGAACGCCCTAACATACTACCAC
Source organism: Phalaenopsis aphrodite (assembly GCA_003013225.1). NCBI lineage: Eukaryota > Viridiplantae > Streptophyta > Magnoliopsida > Asparagales > Orchidaceae > Phalaenopsis > Phalaenopsis aphrodite. The sequence continues at coordinate 138,135 of NEWO01000322.1, read as the reverse complement.
ACATATGCAGCATGCAGTCACATCACAAGCACAATGCAGAAGAAAGATACCTGACTAGGGCAACCAATCCAGCAGAGAACAATAGTCAGGCATCAAATAGACTACCTAACACCCTAAATCCTAGCCTAGCACACCATCTAACGAAAGTGCGTCAACCTAGTATCTAAGTGTGGGGTAGGTCTAAGTATAATATGACTTTGACAGGGTCGTCATACCGACCCCATCATAAAGATCTGAAGGATCTAAAGGGTGTCACGAAGATTTATGACACGAGTTAGATCTATTAAATCTTTAGCACAGTCATACTTGTGTCAATCCCGATGACTTAACTCGCATTGCTCGCCGGGATCAACCCAGCAAGCAATGCTCGTTAAGGCATCGTGACCAACATGGGGTCACTCTCCTAACGAGCCTGGCTCGCTATTCATGCAAACATGCAAATGCAAATGCAATCAGTCATATGACAGAAGTAATGAGGGTACCGTGAGGCAGTGACTCAGGAAAAGGTGGTCATGCCGTGAAGGCAGAGGCCCAAACAAATGGGTGTGCCGTAACGGCAGTGATGAAAGGGATGGGCATGCCGTGGAGGCAGTGGCTCGAAGGTGTGTCGTGAAGGCAGTGACCAAAAGGGATGGGTGTGCCGTGGAGGCAGTAGCCCGAAGAGAGGTGTACCGCAGTGGCAGTGACCAAAAGGGATGGGCGTGTCGTGGAGGCAGTGGACCAAAGAAATGTGTATTCTAGTAGCAGTGACCAAAAGTAATGGGCATGTCGTGGCGACAGGGGCCCGAAAGATGTGTACCGACGCGGCAGTGACCCGGAGACAATGGTGATTCTCACTAGGGAGAATCACCCAAGTGCAAATGCAAATGCAAATGCAAACACATGTGGTGCGACATGCAAGAAGGCAAGCATGTGATATAATGCAAAAGCAAACAAAAAATGCAGGTGATCGGTCGACCAGGCTGTGGTGGTCGGTCGAACCAAAGTGATACGCTCAGCGAGCCGGAGCGGCCTATCGGAGTGAAGTGAAATGCTCACCAGACCGGGGCGGCTGGTCAGAGCGAAGTAAAATGCTCACCAAACTGGGGCGGATGGTCGGAGCAAAATGAGAGGCTCACTGGGCCGGGGCGGCCGGTTGGAGCTAAGTGAAATGCTCGTCAGGCCGGGGCGGCCGGTCGGAGTTAAGTAAGATGCTCGCTGCCCCGGGGTGGCCAGTCGGAGCGAAGTGAAATGCAACATGCATCAAGCAAAAAATTCAATATATAGCAAACCAACATGCAGATAGCAAACCGGGCTCGTGCTAACGACCTCAACTGGGAGACTTAAGGTTTAGACCTTTGGATGTGCGGCACCGCCGCCTCTTGCTTTGGTGAGGAAATGTGGGGAATTTCTCCCCGGATCTCCAAGGGGGAAACTTTCTACGACGTCGCAAAATAGGATAGCTACAAAGCTTTCCCTATTTTTTACGAACTCCTCCAAACTTTGCAAAGTGAGCTAGCTACAAAGCTTCTCTCACTTTGCCAAGTTCGACCTCCCAACTTCTCCAAGTAAAGTTGGAGAATCCAAAGCAAGGGGAGTGAGGAACTCTGACCCATCAGGACTTGTGCTAAGGTTCGCAACAAGAGGGGAGACACTCGGCTCTACGGAGGGTATTTGGTCACGTACAGGAAGTCCTAACCTAAAGGTTGGCTCTAGGAAAACCAACAATCCATCACGCAGGCACCTCGTTGCGCCAACCCACGTTGGTGGACGTACCCCGTGTGTGCGATCAAACCCACACGCCTAGACTCCACTATTCCTAAGGCTGGCTAGGAGGTAGAAAGTCTCACCATCGTGACAGTTGCAGACGCATTTCTTTGCTTGCTTCGAGCTCGCCGGTGCCGATCCATGCTCCAATATGCCTCGTAAAATGTGCACCGGACAACAAAAAGAGTAGAAGGCTGTGAGGTGTACAAAGTACCCAGAATAAATGATCATAGCATTGCAATTATACGATCAATACGTACCTTCATGATAGGGGTTGGATGCGTCGAGGCATGCCCAGGCTACCCCGTTAGGAACCACAGGGACTTTGCATGAGGATTAGATGCATCAAGCTCATCACATCTACATCCATAGCCTCGGGTAGGAGAAAAAAATAGGGATTTTCGGATTTCTATAGGTGCTCACTAGCGGGGAGATATGGAGGCAAGGTAATAGGCCAGCAGCTAGAGCAAGAAACTCTGACGATCCTCGCCGGCGACGAGGGAGGAGAAGCTCAGCTAGGATGACACCAAATCAAGACAGGGAACACTTCTGAGTTGCTTGCCGGCGGGGAGACCTTGCTACCCATTCACGAGAGTGGAGAAGGGAGGCGATGCGGCTCCGGTTGCCTGTAGGAGGGACGACCACTGGCGAGGCCAGCGGTGAGACTGCCGACAAGGAAAAAGAGGCTCCAGATCGTGAGGCTGGAGAGGTTGTGCGGCTCGGCTGCGGCTGAAGGAGGGCCGGCGGTGGCGAGGAGGGTCGGCGAGGCTCGGGCACGAAGGAGGAAGCAAGTCGTGACGGCTAGGGTTCGCGAATAGGTTGGCAGCTGGCTATTCGCGTGAGAATAGGGGAGAGAGAGAGAGCCTTTTTTTCTGCTTATATATGTGTATATAATAATAATATATAATATATATAATATATTACGTTATATTATAATAATTATTATTATATAATTATCATTAGGATATTCTCCACTTGTACACGTCCTCACAACAAAGTGGGTGTCCTTCTTGGCTAAAGTCGACGTTCCGGACGCAACTGAGCAGTCCTTTTCACCGTCTGGGGTCATCCGGACCATTTTTTTGCACTATCGGGTAAAAAATAATAATTTTCATATATATAAATATATTTAATTCATTCGCAAAATCGTGGCGTACCGAACATCCTACTTAAGTAAAATCGACATTCCATACGTGGTCGCGCAGTTCTTTTCGTCATATGGGGTCGTTTGGGCCACATTTTTTACTATCGTGTCCAAAACGATAATTCACGCATTTTTACCCCGCCCGTAAAGCCATAGCAAAGTGGACGTACCCCGTAAGTAAAATTGACGTTCCGAACACAGTGGCAGCATCTATTTCGTCATCCGGGGACATCCAGACTACTTCGTCAAGCAATCGGGCCAATTCGAGCCAAAATTGTGCGCAACGCGCGACATAATATTTTTCTCCCCGATCGGAGTCGTTTGACGTGCCAAAAGCGGACCGACCTTCACCTAAGCGAAATTCATAGCCTAGCAGAATGAACCTGGCTACGTGCCCCTCAACACGTGCAAAAAAGGTTTCGGGTAGGTGTCTGAACTATTGGATGTCACGGACAAACCGTAAACTATCCTGAGTCATGCGGGTGGAAACCCTACACTCATGACATCAAAAATTGATGCCAACAACTATAATAGTCATGTCATTTTCATCTTCAAAAGCTGGGAATCTCTCAGTTGGGTCCAAAGGCTTCCAAGGTAGAAGTACCTTTTCCCAATTTTTGTAGGATACTTGGAACTGACTACAAAGTGAGAAAATTGTGGAAGAGTGTCCAAGCCCGTAAGTTGATCCATGAACGATCAGGCCCAAAACCAACTTCATAATTATTGATCCAATATCGATCGACAGTCCCCTTTGGACGCAGTAATTCAGATTAACACCTTCTTTAGAAACTTTACCGATATTCATTGTCGGTAACAGTTTCGCATAAATGAAGAAGTGCCAGTGTTTTGAAACGAGATTTAGGAGTTTCGCAGAAAACTAACATACCTGTTTTCCCTCATTTCTCATTCTTCAGTTTCATCTGTTAAATATTGGTAAATCTCATTCATCTGGTTTCTTGTTGGGATGAAGTTGGAATAGTGGCAGACAGGAACGTTCTCGATCATGTAAAATTCATTGATCATACAGGAGTGAAAGTGATCCATCTACCTCGCACATAAACTACTCCCTGGTTGATTCTATGCAAATTTACATAAAATTCCTTTACCACAGGAACAACCACGGCGGCGGTAGTATAACACAACACTTACCATCTTCGCCGCACTATCATCCCTTCAATTGTCGTAGAGGGATTATTCAATCTGTGATTTAAGAATTCTCATTCCTTGATCAATCTTTTCTTCATCAATACCTTGTTGAAGATTGGCCGCGCTTCCGCACTAATAAACTTTCACCGATTGAGCACTCGTAATCTAGGATTATCAGGGGAATTGGATGTCATAGGAATGAAATTGGTGGAGTTTCACTTTATTATTAGGGAAAATATGAACTTAGGAATGAAATTTGGGAGTTTAAAAGGGTAACTCCAGCCGAAAAACTGCCAAAAATTGCCATTCAAACTCTAGAAACCGCCATCTCGCCGGTCTCGCCATCGGCAAGGTTGAGCGCACCGTCAGTGAGCCTCTGTATTTAATTTTCCTTGGCTCTCAGGAAAAACCAGCCGTCGGCGGCGTCGTCGGCGGCCAAGGCAAAAATTGCACAGTTTCATTCTGGTCCAAATGCGTTCCAATTTTCTTTATGGATCCAATTCTTATGATGATTCAAGGGTAAATAAGAGTAGTATAGCTTAATAATACCACAAATTAATGATAATTTCAAATAAAAAACTACTATAACTGTAATAAAAGTAAAGATAACTATGGGTTGCCTCCCATAAAGCACTTGGTTTAACGTCATCAGCCCTGACCTATTCAGATGTTATTCAGGTTGACTGATCATTAAAACTTCTTTAAAATTTGGTCTTTTACCCTCAAAATATGGTTTTAATCTGTGTCCATTTACTTTAAATCTATTTCCAGTCTTCTGACTTCAATTTCAACAGCTCTGTAAGTATAAACTTAAGTTATAGTAAAGGGTCCTAACCAACGAGACTTCAATTTCCCATGAAATAACTTTAGTCTAGTATTGTAAAGCAAAACTTTTTGTCCTGGTTCAAAGTTCTTCTGATTAATCTTCCGATCATGCAATAACTTTAGTTTCTCCTTATAAATTTTGTCGTTATCATAAGATTCATTTCTTAATTCTTCCAATTCATTTAATTATAACAATCTCTTCTTACCAGCATCTTTCAAATTATAATTAAATTCTTTAATCGCCCAATATGCTTTATGCTCCAATTTTACTAGTAAGTGGCAAGTCTTTCCAAAAATCAGTCTGTAAGGAGTCATTCTAATAGGAGTTTTATAAGCAGTCCTACAAGCCCATAATAAGGTATCCAGTCTAGTGGACCAATCTATCTTACTAGGGTTTACAGTCTTTTCAAGTATTTGTTTAATCTCTTTATTAGAAACTTCAGCTAAAACACTGGTTTGAGGGTGATAGGCAGTAGAAATTCTATGAATAATATTAAATTTTTTTGTCAATCTCTGAATTCATTAATTCCTAAAATGGGATCCTCTGTCATTGATAATCTTTCTAGGCATTCCGTATCTTGTGAAAATATTTTTCATTAAAAACCTTGAAACATTTTTAGCATCACAACAAGGTAAAGCTTGTGCTTCAATCCACTTTGAAACGTAGTCTACTGCAATTAATATATATAAGTTCCCAAATGACAGAATAAATGGTTCCATGAAATCAAATCCCCAAACATAAAAAATCCCAACTTCTAACATGAAACTCAAAGGCATTTCATTTCTTCTAGATAAATTGCCTACTTGTTGACATCGATCACAAGTTTTTATGTATCTATAAATATCCCTAAAGATAATAGGCCAATAAAATCCATCTTGTAAAATTTTATAAGCAGTTTTATCAATCGCAAAATGTCCTCCAAATTTAGAATCATGACATTTCTGAATGATTAGCTCAATTTCTTCATAAGGTACACATCTTCTCATAATCAGATCCTTACATTGTTTATATAAATAAGGCTCATCCTAAAAATATGCTTTCCCATCATGAATGAATTTCCTTTGTTATTGCAGTGTCAGCATAGCTGACAAAATATCACTTACAATATAGTTAACAATATCAGCATCCCATGGTATTTTCCACTCATTAATATTATAAAGTTGTTTATCAGGGAAACTGTCTGTAATTTCATTGTCAGTGTCAGATAATTCATGATTTTCTAGTCTTGACAAATGATCAGCAATTTGAATATTATTTTCCTTTCTATCAAAAACCACAAGATCAAATTTTTGCATCAAAAGTATCCATCTAATCAACCTTGGTTTGGCATCCTTCTTTTGCATCAGATATTTAATAATAGAGTGATAAGTGTGCACAACACATTTAGCTCAAATTAATTAAGATCTAAATTTGTCTAAAGAATACACAACGGTCAGTAACTCTTTTTCAGCAACATTATAATTAATTTGCGCATCATTAAGAGTTTTAATAGCGTAGTATATAACTTTAAAAATCTTTTGTACCTTTGTCCAAGAACAGCTCCAATAGCATAATCACTAGCATCACACATCAACTCAAATGGTTTCTCCCAGTTAGGTGAAACTATAATAGGGGTTGTGATTAATTTTTCCTTTAATAACTCAAAGGCATTTAAACAACTTTTAGTAAATTCAAATTTCTTATCCTTTTCAAAAAGTTGGCATAGAGGTTTGGTAATTTTTGAAAAATCTTTAATAAAATGCCTGTAAAAACCAACATGTCCAAGAAAACTCCTAACCTCTCTTACATAAGTAGGAGGTGTTAGTTTGGATATAACTTGAATTTTTTGCAGGGTCTGCTTCCATACCATCTTCTGAAATTTTATGCCCTAACACAATTCCTCCTACAAAAATAAATTGACATTTCTTCCAATTCAGAATCAAATTAGTTCTTTCGCATAACTCTAAAACTTTTTCAAGATAATTTAAGCATGCGTCAAATGATGTTCCAAGTACAGAGAAATCATCCATAAATACTTCTAATCCATCACTAGATAATTTACTAAATATAGACATCATACATCTCTGGAATGTTGTAGGTGCATTACATAATCCAAAAGTCATTCTTCGAAAAGCAAAAGTTCCAAAAGGACTAGTAAATGTTGTCTTTTCTTGATCCTTAAGAGCAATAGAAATTTGATGGTAACCTATATATTCATCTAAGAAACAAAAATATTTGTGCCCACCAAGTCTATCTACTATTTGATCTAAAAAGGGTAAAGGGAAGTGATCTTTCCTAGTGGTAGTGTTTAATTTTCTATAATGAATGCAAATACGCCACCCAGTAACTTCTCTAATAGGTATTAATTCATTATCTTCTTTTGTCTCAACGGCCACTCCTCCCTTCTTACGAACATAATGAATTGGACTTACTCACGCACTATCTGAAATAAGATATATAATTCTAGTGTCTAACCATTTCTAAATTTCCTTCTTAACCACTTCTTTCATCATTAGATTTAATATCCTTTGTGGATCAACTCTTGGTTTATATTGTTCATCTAATATAATTTTGTGCATATGGATCAAAGGACTGATTCCCTTAATATTAGCTAAGGTCTAACCAAAAGCATTCTTATATCTTTTTAATGTATCTAACAGTATTTGCTCTTGCAAATCATTTAATTTTAAAGATATAATAACATGTAATGTAGATGAGTTTCCCAGAAACACATACTTCAAGTGGTTAGGCAATATTTTCAACTCAAGTTTAGGTCATTTTATAATTGATGGAACTAGATTCTTATTAGCATTTTCTGTAATATCCAGCAGCTCAAATCTTTCTTGAACATAATCTAATTCTTCATTTTCTAATTCATCCAAAATAACTCCATCACACTCTTTAAATTGTTCTTTCTCTTCAAAATATTCATTAAAATGTTCCTTCAATAGATGTTCACTAATTTCCATGCGAAAACATTCATTATCTCTTTCAACAGCAGGGTATTTCATAGATTTCACAATGTTAAAAGTCACTTCTTGATCGTTAACTCCCATAGTTAATTCTCCTTTTTTGAACATCTATCATAGCTTTTCCAGTAGCTAAAAATGGTCTCCCTAAAATGATAGGTATTTCTTTATCTTTCTCTATATCAAAAACAATGAAATCCACAGGAAAGATAAATTTATTAACTTTTACTAACACATATTTTGTAACTCCCTTAGGATTTATGACTGATTGATTTGCTAACTTAAGAGTTATAGAAGTAGGAAATATTTCTCCTAATCCTAATCTTTTGAAAATTGATAGAGGCATAAGATTAATGCTGGCTCCCAAATCGCATAAAGCTCTTCCATAAAATTTTTCACCGATAGCACACGGTATAGTGAAACTGTCAGGATCTTTTAATTTTTCTGGAAGCTTTTTCTGAATAATTGCACTAAACTCTTCGCTAAGTGCAACAGTTTCGTTATTAGTGAACTTCCTTTTCTTGTTCAAAATATCTTTTATAAATTTAACATAATTGGGCATTTGCTCTAAAGCTTCTACGAAGGGATTATTTACCGTTAACTTCTTAAGAATTTATAAAAATTTGAAAAATTGTTTATTCTGTTTGCGTTGCTTCAATCTTTGAGAAAAAGGTTGTGGAGGCTTCTCCACAGCAATTTTCATTGGTGTAAATGGATATTCTAAATCTGGGTATTCATGATTCTTTTCTTTTTTAGCATCCACTTTCTCTTTTTCAGTTTTCATTTTTTTTATACTCTTATCTCCAATTCTTTTCTACTTCTTAATTGTTTTGCTTTTATCTATTCTTTTCCTTGATCTTTAGGATTTGGTTCCACAGTCCTAGGAAAAGTTCCTAATGTTTGGTTACTAAGCTCAGTAGCAATATGCCTTAATTGATTTTAAATATTCTTAATAGCAGTTACTTGATTTTGTAATTGATTTCCTTGAATTTATAATTGATATCCTTGATTCTGCAATTGTTGACCCATGTTTAATATCAGCTCTTCCATAGATAACTTCTTCTCCTTAATTTGAGTTGTTGTTAAATCCTGGAGGATAAGAAGGTCTATAGTTAAAATTTCCTTGGTTGGATGAATTTCCTAATGGGTTCACTTGGTTGTTTTCCCATTATTGATTTGTAGAAGAAGTGTTATTCCAATTAAAATTTGGATGATTCTTCCAACCTGAGTTATAATAGTTCAAATAAGGGTTGTTGGGTCTATTAATAGCATTTAAAGTCTCATATGACGGTTGAACATCCACAAATTGCCTAGATGAATTCTCTTCCATCATAGGAGGTGTTGGAGAATAATTCATCCCATAATGATCTAATTTCTTTGATATTGTAGCAATCTGTGAAGCTAACATAGATATTGCATCAGAACCATGGATACTAGCTGCACTTTTAGGATTTACCCTTTCAGATGGCCATTGAAAAGTATTGGTAGCCATCTCTTCTATTAACGAATAAGCCTCATCAAAAGGTTTTGACATTAAAGAACCTTCAGCCGCAACATCTATAATCAATCTAAGTGATCTCACTAATCCATTATAAAGTTTGAAATATCAACCAATTTGGTAACGAATGATGAGGGCATTTCCTAAGAAGATCTTTAAATCTCTCCTAAGCCTCGTATATTGACTCTCCATCAATTTGACAAAATGATGTTATGTGATTTCTAAGTTTAGCAGTTTTGGATGGAGGGAAATATTTGGATAGAAATTTCTGTGAATATTCTCCCTAAGTTCTAATAGATCCTGATGCTAACAAATTTAACCACATCTTAGCCTTATCCCTTAGTGAAAAAGGGAAAAGTCTAAGTCTAACAATATCGTTTGAAACTATGTCATATTTAAAAGTCACACAGTTCTAAAAAACTAGTGAGGTGTAAATTAGGATCTTTATTTGGTGTACCTCCAAATTGATTGATGTGTACCATTTGGATAATAGCAGGTTTAAGCTCAAATGAATTAGCAGCAACATCTAGATTTCAGATAGATAAGTGAATTTCATATGCTGTAGGATTTGCATAATCTCGTAGGGGACTAGGTTGGTGTTCATTTTCTATTCCTTGATTGTGCATGTTGTTTTCCATTGTATCAGAATTTCTAGGTTCTCTTCTCAATCTTCTAATTTTTCTAACAGTGTGTTCTAATTCTGAATCGTTGGGTAAAAGATTTTCAGGTCCAAATTTACGCATACAATTTGAAATCAGTACCAGTAAAATAGTTAACTAAACATGAAAATAAGTTGCAATTCAAGTAAAAATTTTCTAATAATCCTAATTTGTCTGTTACTCTAATTGTAATTTTTGTTTACTCCCAGACAACGACACCAAAAACTTGACCGCGACTTTATATATGCTTAAAAATATAAGTATTTAATACTGCTGCTAAAAGATTTAATTCCTCAGCAACTTTACCAAAACTTAATAACAATTATAGATTCGATAAAGATGGATGTATAAAATATTCAATAATTATAAAGTCACACTTATCAACGCAAGTATACGTATCGCTCAAGTAATATAGGGCTCTAATGTAGTCCTAGATAGCGACCCACATGGAGTAATATTAGAACTGCAAACTAAGATTTTAGAAAAGTAATATTTTAATCACAACAATGAAATTAAATTTGCTTATCTGTCACTAATAGGCAATTAAAATAAATTTGTAATTTTAATAACTATTTAATAACTAATTATACTAATGAAGGCTCTAATGTGATATTCAATATATAAGAAAGCATCCTTATCCTTGTCAAGAAATTATAATGAATGGATAAAGTGAATCAGTTCAATTTGTATTGTGTCAAATGGGAGCATACCTATTTTTTACTGTTTGGTCCAGTCATAAAGAACATTGACTAATCTTATGCTTATTTACTGAATCTACGACTATGTTGGGAGGATACTAGCTCTCACTTTGGAGCTCCCACGTTCTCACCCAAACGATATGACCAAATTGAGGATTTTAGTATGTCACTCTAAAATCTCCAATTCGACGCCTAATAATATTATTTCCCTATTTATTTGCACCCAACTTCCAAGAGCTTTGACCTCCCTGAATCTTGGATGTAATCTTCACTTTAGTTGTAAAACTCAACATATTTTAACAAATCAATTCGTCAGATTGAAAGTAAGTTAAGATCGATGTGAAAAGATCGTCACAATTTCATAAAAAATTTTATGGCTTCACCATTTCACAAATCTCAAGACAAGAAGAAAGATAGAGAAAACTACTCAAATCTCTTGGGAAAACACAACAAAACTCGAAATTCATATATAAAATCAAAGTCATACAAACTACAATAATAAATAAACTTATCTCTAATTTCTTCCCAAGAAAACTCCTCAAAGTTTCTCTGAATCTCTTCCTTTCTTTACAACACACAGAATTCCTCTTCGAAGCGGCAAGGAGGAAGAAATCTCTCACTTTCCCTCCACTCTTACAATCTCTCAAAGAATTCCTCACAATTTAGACTCTCTACCAAACACTAATGAACCTCTTGAACCTTCATGACCTTTCTAACATCCAGGACCTCTTTAATTTTCGGCTAAAATCTTCTTTTAAAGTTGTGGATGAGCTTTCCCAAGAGTTGCCTAAGCACCCCTCCAAAATTTGTACTCATCCAAAGCCTGGTTGGACATAACCGCCAATCTTACCGTCGGCAGCCTCGAGGGCGCCGTCGGTAGGCCTTCTTAGTGAATTAATTCTGGAGTCTCGGAAAAATCTCGTCGTCGGCGTTGTTGGGCTCGCCGTTGGCGCCCTAGTACAATTCTTCACATTTTGGTCCTTTGCGCTCCAAATTTGCTCATTTTTGCATCTTTTTGCTCCAATGACCCTAATTCATCATTCCTGCAAAAAAACATCAAAAATACCTTTCTTTAAAGTGTAATATCATCAAAAATAGTAAAAAATATGTATGAAAATCTCAATATATTTTCCTTTGGTCAAAACCTTGTCTGCAGAAGTTGGAAATTTTTAAGAAGCTTACAATTAATATTCCATTTCCTGAAGCCTCAGAACAAATGTCAAGCTAAGTAAAGTTTAAGAAGGATATTCTCAATAGGAAAAGAAAGTTGGAAGATAATGAGATTGTTGCACTTAGTGAGGAGTGCGGTGCTATAATACAGAAGAAGCTTACTGAAAAGCTTAAAAATCCTGGTAGCTATACAATTTTATGTGCAATAGGAGACAAATTTTATGGGAAAGTTTTATGTGATTTAGGTGAAAATATTATCCTTATGGCATTATCAAAATTTAAAAAATTAGGATAAGGAGAAATAACCCTTACTACTGTAACTTTTTGTTAGTAGATCGTTCAATAAAATACCCTTAAGGAGTTATAGAGGATATCCTAGTGAAAGTGGATCAACTTATCTTTCCTGTTGATTTTATTTTGCAAGATACGAAGTAAGATAAAGAGATACCTATTATTTTGGGGAGACCTTTTCTATCCATAGGAAGAGTAATGATAGTTGTGCAGAAAGAGGAATTAACAATGTGCATTAATGATCAAACTGTTACTTTCAACATTTTAAGATCAATGAAGTAACGTGCAAAAGGTAAAGTTGATGAATGTTATAGAATGGATGTTATAAGATATCTGAGTGAATGCCATTTCAAAACAAATTATGAAGAAAAATCTGAAGTAAAAGATTTGGAATACGAGCACGAAGAGGAATTAGATCAATGTGAAGACCTTTTTAAGAAAGATTCAAACTATGTTCGAGAAAGTTTTGAAATTCTGGACATGATAGACAAAGATAAATCATTTTGTCCATCAATCAAAAAACCTCCAAAAAATCAGTTGAAGTTACATCTTGATCATTTATAATATGCCTTCTTAAGAGATTCCACTACTTCACCAGTTATAATTTCCTTGAAGTTAATGATGGAAGAAAAAGAAAGATTGATGAAAATTCTGAAAAATTTTAAGAAAGCCTTTGGATGGACAATAACTCATATTAATGGAATCAGTCCTTCAATTTGTATGCATAGAATTCATATGGAAGAGAACTGTAAACACAGGGTTGATCCTCAAAGGAGATTGAATCATGTTATGAAAGAAGTTATTAAGAAAGAAATTTTAAAGTGGTTAGATGCTGAAATTATCTACCCTATTTCAGATAGTGCATGGGTTAGTCCAATTCATTGTGTTCCTAAGAAAGGAGAAGTAACTGTGACTGTGAATGTACATAATGAATTAATACCTACTAAACAAATTAAAGGGTGGCGAATATGCATTATTATAGAAAATTAAATCTTGTCACTAGGAAATGTCATTTTCCACTACCTTTTCTAGATCAAATGCTAGATAAACTAACTGGGCATAAATACTTCTATTTTCTAGATGGATATACTCGTTATCACCAAATATAAATAACTCTCGAGGATCAAGAGAAAACAACTTTTATCAGTTTGTATGGTACTTTTGCTTTTAGAGGAATGTCATTTGATTTATGTAATGCCCCAGCTACAATTCAAAGATGTATGATGACAATTTTTAGTGATTTAATGAAAAAAGGGATTGAAGTATTTATAGATGATTTTTCAATGTTTGGAACTTCTTTTGACTTATTTTTATAACTCTTATCAAAAGTTCTTAAATATTTTGAAGAAATAAATTTAGCCTATAATTGGAAAAAATGTCAATTTATGGTAGGAGGAGGAATTATATTAGGATATAAAATATTAAAAAATTGTATGGAAGTAGATCCTGCTAAAATCCAAGTGATTGCTAATTTACCTTATCCAACAAATGTAAAGGAAATTAGGAATTTTTTAGGACATGCTGGAATCTACAGGCGATATATTAAAGGTTTTTAAAAAATTGCTAAGCCTTTCTTCCATTTATTGGAAAAAGATGCAATTTCCAATTTTTATGAGGAATGTCTAAAAGCTTTTGAGTTATTAAAAGAAAAATTAATCACTGGACCTATTATAATTTCTCTAGATTGAGGAAAACCCTTTGAACGGATATATGATGCTAGTGATTATGCTATTGGAGCTGTTTTAGGACAAAGATATGATAATATTTTCAAAGTTATTTACTATGCTAGTAAAACTCTTAATGAAACTCAAATTAATTATACCACTACTGAAAAAGAGTTATTAGCAATAGTATATGTATCTGATAAATTTAGATCATATTTAATTGGAACTCATTGTGTAATGCATACAAATCATTTTGCTATTAAGTACTTAATGAAAAAAAAAGGATGCTAAACCTAGACTTATAAGATGGATTCTTCTTTTATAAGAATTTTATTTTAAAATAGTAGATCGAAAGGGGATTGAAAATCAAATTGCTGATCATTTGTCCAGGTTAGAATTAGAAAAACCACTCTATTTTGAAAAAGAAATTAATGAACACTTTGCAGATAAATTATTCAATATTAATGAGTGGCGTGTTCCATGGCATGCCAACATTGTGAACTTTCTTGTTAGTGATATTATACCATATCAAATGACATACCATCAAAAGAGGAAATTTATTTCTGAAGCTAAAACTTATTTTTGGAATGACCCATTTTTTAATAAACAAGGAAAGGATCTGATTATTCGACGATGTGTACCCTTAGAAGAAACTTACGAAATTATCCAAAAATGTCATAATTTTGATTTTAGGGAACATTTGTGTTTTGATAAAATAGCATAAAAATTATACAATTTTGATTTTATAAGCCTACAATTTTTAGAGAAGTTAATGCTTATATCAAAACTTATGATAGATGTCAACGTGTAGGCAATATTTCTAGAAGAAACGGGATGCCCCTCAATTATATGCTAGAAGTTGAAATATTTGATGTTTAGAGATTAGATTTCATGGGACCATTTATACCATCTTTTGGGAATTTATATATAATATTAGCAGTGAACTATGTATCCAAATGGATAGAAGTTGTCGCTTTATCTCAATGTGATGCTCAAAGTGTTACAAAGTTTTTGAAAATGAACATATTTTGTAGATTTGGGATGCCAAGAGTTATCATAACTGATTGGGGAAGTCATTTCAGAAATTCCATAATGGAGAAGTTATTAAAGAAATATCATATAAACCATAGGATTGCTACTGCTTATCATCCTCAGACAAGTGGTTTGGTTGAATTATCCAATTGAGAAATTAAAAGAATTATGAAAAAATCTATGAATCCAACAAAAATAGATTGGTCAGTCAAACTTGACTATGCTTTATGGGTTTATAGGACTGCATATAGAACTTCTATAGGAATGTCCCCATATAGGCTAATATTTGGGAAAGTTTGTCACCTACAAGTTGAACTTGAGTATAAAGCATATTAGGCAATTAAAGAGTTCAATTATAACTTGAATGATGCTGGTGAGAGAATTATTGCAATTAAATGAGCTTGAAGAGATAATAAATGAATCTTATGAATCTGCTAATATTTATAAAGAAAAGATGAAGAAGTGGCACGATCAAAGAATTCTTATTAAAAATTTTCAGTCAGGGCAATAAGTTTTGCTACATAATGCAAGGTTAAGATTATTTCCAGACAAACTTAAGTCCGGGTGGATAGGTTCATTTGTTGTGATGAAAGTTTATCCTTATGGAGCTGTGGATATTAAAGATCCTAAGATTGATAAAGTGTTTAAAGTTAATGGTCATAGACTGAAACCTTATTTTATAGGGGATTAGCATAAATTTAATGACAGAAAGTTGTCAGGTCAACCAGAATAAGCACTGGTTACATCGGGCTGACGACGTTAAACCAAGCACTTTGTGGGAGACAACCCATAATTATCAGTGTGTTTTGCTTTGATTGTCATTTGTGTGTGACTAAGATAAATTGGGGTAGGATTTTTGAGCTATTATGTGTTAGTAGTGATTTTAAAACTTTATTTAGTGATCTAAACATGTTAGAATGAGAATTTGGATGTTTAGTTGACTGTTGCAAAAAATGTGCTCTGGCGCTTAAGCGCCAATATTCGACAACTAAGCACGATATTTAAAAACCATTGCAAAATAAAGATTCTAGAAGGTTTAACCGCCAATTAGTTTGTAAAAACATGCCAAGGCAGTTTCAAGACGTGCCTAGGAGTTATTAGAAGGATTTAAGCCTATAAATAGAAGGGTTTTGTGAAGGAATTTCACCCCAGATCATTTTTAGCCCTAAAAGTCTAAGAGAAAAAGAGATTTTGATAAGATGTCTTCATGGGAGACGGATTTGAAGAAGGAAGAGACCATGAGGAAGAGATTCATTAGTCAAAGTGCACAAGAGTTGTATAACAGTTTCTTAGCTGTTAGTATCGAAGGAATTTAAGAAAAGATCAACAAAATTGAGTTTAACATGGCTTTACTTGAGACCAAGGTAATTAAGATTCTGGCACATTTTGAGCATATTGGATGGCAGTTGAAAATACAATTTAGCCATACTAGTTATATAAATAAAGCAGATAAGGAGATGTTTCTTAAGCATAAATGGATTGCAGAAGATAATATCAAAGCACGTCACCACCGTCTGTTTTATCAACATTATATTCTGATTTCCCCAGGAGACACTAATGAAAGAACATAGTTTGTAAGTTCTATGTTTGAGTTTGTTTGTTTGGAGTCGTTGTGTTTACGTGTTAGTGTTTGTTTTTAGTGTTTATAACTTTTATATGTTAATTGTGTATGTTTGTTAAGTGTTTGTATTTTGAAAGTTTTCTCGTCCAAGACTATTTGGAGTGAGAATTAAGTGTTATATGTAGTTGTAATTGTTTGTGAATGAATATAAACGTTTGTTTGTCTGAAAATTTGTGTCATTTTTAGCATCGAATTGAATTGAGTTATAAAGAGACTTTTGAGAGAGAGGAGAGTTAAAGGAGATGAAAATAGTCATTTACGTGTTATGAGACCATTTAGGGGTGGTATACTTAGGCAAATAGTGCATTTTATTTAAATTTGAAAATCTCAAAAATCGTGCACTGGCGTCTAAGTGCGAGGTAACCCAAGAGGCAGAAGTCTAAGCGCTACTTATCGGCACTTAAGCGCCGGTTCACAAAAATTGGTTTGTGAACAGTTAAAAGTGAAAATTTAACACAAAAAATGCCATTTTTCAACCTCCCATCGCCTTCAACCTCTCAAAATTGCGATTTTGGAAGCTAGGGCAAGCCATTAAGTGGAGATTTCGTGGTGGAATTGTGAAAAATTTGCTAGATTCAAATTTCTTAAGGTAAGAGCTTTACTTTTATGCAAAAATTTTGGATTTTCACCAAGTATTTTGAGTACATTTGGAAGAATTAAAAAATTCACTATTTATGGTGAAAAATGAGGAAAAATCTATGGAAATTGTATAGGAAGTGTAGTTTGTGCTTTTGGAAGTTTAGTTTAGTAGTTTAGAATTGATTTTCTTAAGTTTTTTTTGGAATTTTATAAAATTTTAGAATGACACCAAGAATGAAGAGGAGTAAAGAAAAGAGCCCTTTTGATTTGAGCAAATTTGTGAGTTCGAAGGCTCAAGATAAGTACAGTGATGCGTTGCAATCACGAAAGCTTATCCAGAAGCATTATTTTAAGAATCCAGGTGGATCTATAGAAGATCTGATCATTCACAGATAGTGGGAAATATTCTGTTGTTTTTCTTCTTTTGCAGTTATATTTGTTGTTAGGGAGTTCTATGCAAACCTCCCTGAAGCTGAAGATGATAGAGTCATGGTTCGAGGAAAGTTGGTACCTTTTTCACCTGAGGTAATCAATTTGTTCTACCATTTGTCACCAGATACTTTATATTTCCATGAAAATTATAGTCCGACTAAGACAGAGCTAGATAAGATTATTTCTAATTTGACTGTTGGAAGAGGCTCTAGAAAATCACTAGTGAGAGGTGAGTCAATTTTCCCACGTCAAAGTTAAGTGCACCTTCGAAGGCATGACACTATTTTATTTATGCTCATCTGCTACCAACAAATCATCTCAGTGAAGTTATCAGAGAGAGAGAAAGTGAAGTTAAATTATTGTATACAAAAAGGAAAGCACATCAACATTGGAGCTTTGATATATCGGATTATCATCAGTTCTGCCACTGTCGTTACTACTGCAAGTCTGGGATTTGCTTCCTTGATCTTTTATTTATGTGAGCAGGCTAGAGTGAAATATGATAGCTGGAAGGAAGTACTATTGCCTCTAAAGCCTTTTATAAAGGTGAATGTGAAGACTTATTCTAAACATTCTATTTTTGGCTGGAGAGGAGCATTTTCAAGGAGTTATGGGATAGAAACATCTCCTGCTTCTACATATAGACCATCTACCTCACGTGATTTTACTTCTATAGGTGAGTCTACTGAGACCTAAGATCAGTTATTATAGAGGATGATTGATAATATTAATTTTACCACTGATAAAGTTCAAAATTTATAGCATTTCACAGATCATACTGATAGGTTTAATAGAAGGAGAGTTGTTATGAAGAGAAATTTCACTCATCTTTGGAGAGCCTCATTAGGGGTAACCAATGAGTGCATTTTCCTCCATATCCGAGATATTCTGATTATGAGCCTGCAGATGTTTGAGATAGCGGTGATTCAGAGGATGAGAAGTAAAACTGAGAGATTTATTTTTATGTTTGTAATAATGATATGAACTATGCGGCCTGGGCTTGCTACATTTGCATCTGTGTGTTGATTGAACTATATGATATGGTTTGGTCTTTTATGTTTATAAGTTATTGTGATGTTCGTGTTAGTTAGTACTTTGTTTTAAAGTTCTAGGGTAGTAATTGTTGTTGTGAGTTTAGTATTGTGATTTAGTTAGTTTAGAACTTAACTTACTTCTATGTCTTTTGAAAAGTTAAAAATCTTGCTAATTTTTTAGATCTTAAGCTTGAAATTCAAAATACTACTGCCCTGTATTTTTCTTTTATCATATTTGTGTAATTGTTTTTTCTGCTGAGATTGTGAGATCAAAGTTAGTGTGTTTGTTTGTTTTCTTATTTATACCCACTACTTAGAAGTCTATTGAATCTCTACATGTTGAATTGAAATTGAAATAGTAAAAAGAAATTTGATCAAAATTAATCTTACTCTTGTTTTTAATTTTATACTTGTATAATTAGGATATAAAAATTTCTGTAAGCACGTTCTTTTAACTTTCATTCATGCTTATATATATATGATGCTAAACTCTTTAATCTTGTTAAAAATTAAAGTTTAGGGGGGATGAAAAATACTTTCAAAACTTGAATTTTTATTGTTCTCAAATGTGCTGCAAGTGAATTTGATTTGAAAAAAAAATGATCATGTATATGAAGTTATATTAGGGAAAAAAATTTGATTTTAGAAATAAGTAAGAGAATTTAGTTAAATATTTGAGTAATTAAAGAAAACTTTCAGTTAAAAATTTTTTAGTGTAGAAAATGTTTAATATAGTGTAATTATCTTTTGTAAGAAAAATTGTATTTTTGAAAAATTTAGAACTTAAATTTCTTTATTAAAATAATTTTTAAAACTATTATTATATTTTTAAGTAAAGTACTTATATCAAGACTTTGCTTTAGGAAAGGAGAAGTGGAATTCAAAACCATTAAAGGCGTATCCAAATATAATAATCTTTGCCTGAGAAAAAGAAAAAGTAAAAGAAAAAAAATAGAAGAAGAAAAAGAAAAAGAAAAGAAAAATAAAAAGAAAAGAAAGAAAAAAATGTAAGGAGGAGAAGCTTGAGGATTAATGCCTAATCAAAAATTGGTTTCACATTTGATCTTTTTAAAGTATAAGACTTGAGAAACTCTTAAGCTTAGGGATATTATATAGTAAGTAAAATTATTTAAAATAAAAACTTTTAAGTAGAGATAATATAAGAACTAAATTCTAAATTTGGAGAATCTACAATATTTCTGAATTAGATAGGAACTCATAATTTCATATTTCTTAACATTAAAAATTTCTAAACTTTAAGTTGGTCTCGTTCACAGAATATTTTTTCTAAATTGGACTACTAAATTTCTAAATCTAAATTTTAGTAACTCCTTAAGAAACTCATATACATATTATTTAGTTTTTAAAGTTTGAAGTGTCACTTGAGGATAAGCAACATTTTTAGTTTGGGGGCCGATCCTAAGAACTAGAGTTCCCGTGTTTAAGCGTTAGAGGTAGTTATTTGGCAGTTTTCTTCATTTAGCTAAATTTTGAAGAGGTATTTGAGGCACCTATTGGCTAAAGAGGGTGGTTATGACCACTAGGAATGAAAATATTATTAAAAGACTTGTGAAAGGAGACATCCTTTGGAGAATACATCGAATTTGGACACATTTTGCAGAGTTATCAAGACACCTCTTGGAGATTTATAAAAGAAGGGAGTTTTAACACTTGAAGATGGGTGCTTGAAGAGGGAGAGAGTGTTGGAGTCCTGGGAAGAAGATCGCGGAGAATCTTGTGGAGAGATTCAAGCACCACAAAATTTTCTTTTTTCTTTGGTTTTTAGTTTTATTTTGAGAGTTAAGAGTGCTGTAAAAGAGAAGAGATTTAAAGGAACTTCAAGGGTTTGGTGGAGAATTTAAGATAAGTTTTTATCCTTTATTTTAAACTACTTTTGGTTTTAATCAAGACTTCTTGTTGGTTTGACAATGATTTCTACTTTTAAACTAAAGTGTGGTTTTATTTTCTCCGTAGATTTCGAGTAGTTTTCTTTATCTTTCTCCTTAAAATGATAAGTGATTAAAGTTTGAATGGAAGTTATGGAGAGTATTGATCTTTATTATTGGAAGAAGTTGTGATGATTTAAATCCATAAACTTCGTTTACTTCTTGGTTTGGCCGATCAAGTTATTAAAATTTGTTGTGAGACATGCAAGAACAAGGCTGGTATTATCTTAGTCAATAATTGGAAAAAATCACATGAGGTTTTATGAATGAGAATGTAATTCATATGATTTAGTGCAAATAAATAGGGAAATAATCGTTGAATGGTGTAGAGTTAGAGGACTTTAAAGTGACAAGTTAAAGCCCCCAACTTGGTTTATTGTTTTAGGTTATGATACGAGATGTTAGCCCCAAGTTGGTGGGAATCAAGGGAACTCTAGAGTGAGAGCTACTATCTTCTCTACCTAGTCGGTCTTCAGAACTATTAAAACTTTACATTAGCCAACATTCTTTATAGCTTCTCTAGTAAGGGTAAAGAATATAATTGCTCCTATTGCGTACTTCCACAACAGAATTCCTATACTTATTACTAATTCATGATAAGGAGAAATATATTTATCAAAATTTGTGTTTTTCTTTTACATAAACGCAAGTTATCTTTTTAAATTGTTAATATTCTGTCAAAATATCAAAAATACCAAAAAGATTTGAATTTTAATACTCTGAAAATATTTGTAGTTTAAGTAATTGAATTTGTAGAATAGAAAGTTGCTATTCAAAAGTACATATTGCGTATTTTCCCTATGGGTTCGATATTCAAGTCTTAATCAAAAGTCCAATATTACTTGATAACGATATGTATACTTGCGTAGTATCCCAGCATATATATAAATTAAAACGTTAAATTCTTATTATCTTCAGGATCAAGTTTTTGGCACTGTTGCAAAGTAAGGAAATATAAGTGAAAACTATAATTAAAGTCATTGTTATACTGTTGCATATAAATAGTCGAGATCAAGTTTTTGTGGTCGTTGCCAGGGATTAAAATCTTCAAGTAGTGGTTTCAACTTCATAAATCCCTACATATAAAAAATATTGGGATCAGTCAACAAATTGAAAAGTTGGAGAACTTTTGTGTTTTGCTGATCTAATTTCATTTTATTTTATTAGCTTGAATTATTGCTTTAGGTTTTGAATGAATAAAAAAAACTAAGAAAGATTTTAAACTGTTTAAATAGTCAAGGAAAGGTATTAACATACCCAGAAATATAGTATTAATAAATGAATCAAGTTTCTTAGTGTGGAGATTATTTCAGAGCTTAATCCTATTAATGGAGAGCCAATGACAGTCTGTATCTCTAGTCCACACTACATAGGCTTGGCAATTCTGACTCGATAATGTGCAATGGCTATACTAGGACTCATCCAAGATGTAAATGCCAAGGTGTCAGTTTATGTTGTGGCCGGAGTGTCAAAAAACTGACAAGCTTGAGAAAGGAAAGATGTACATTCAATTTCGAAAGAGTTTAACTAAGTTAAGGGATTTATCTTAACTCAAAATTCTTAACCTAAAGCAATAACCTATATCATCTTTTACAATTATGACTAGATCAATGAACTTAATCCTATCGTGATGGTGTCATATTGGGTGTGCTTTAACATTCGATGGGTCATCAGCTAGACCTATAGAAAGGAATGGTTAAGGCCAAGCCAAATCCAACTGCCTTGTCTCAAGGTGTTCAATGACTAGACTAGAGGGTAATGATTATACTCTAGGTTTAATTAGTCAAAGCATAAAATGTATGACCAACCTCATGTTGATTAATATTTTACAAACCTAGAGAAAAAAAAGTGTATTATGTAGGCCTTCAATAGACTATACAAATTGAAAATGTGCCAATTGACCAATCCTAGATTCATAAGTCTTAAGTGTTGAATTTATTGGACACATAAATCCATCGACATGAGCTAGCCTTGCCGACCTTATTGAGTTAGTCCACTTTCTTCAAGTACAACATTTTGACATAGAGTTGGGCAATTAATAACTGTAGGGAGTGGTTATAGAGTTGTAACCCTATACTAGTTTTACTAAGTCAAGGTGTTTGTTTCATTTGGGATGGATGTAAATCAAACAAAACTAATAATCTTTGAAGGAAAGAACAAAATATCTCAATTGGGTGCGGTAATTTGAATTAATAAAAGTTCATTAAGAGATTTACTTTAACTCCAAATTATCAACTTAAGGGATTACTCCACAAGACCAATCCTTTTTGTCCTACAATACATCAATAGATAGATTGTGATGGTGACGTATAGGGCATACTCCAACTCACAATGGACCAAAGCCAAGCTTGTGGAGGGTTTGAATAGGGTCAAACTATGTTCGATGAGCCGTTTCTAAGACAAGGGGTTAACAACCAAAATCAGCATTAACTGATTTGAAATCAACCAATTTGATCACATCATGTTGGTGCAATGTGGGGCATGCTACAACTTTCAATGGAATAGAACAGACTTCTTTTTATGTCTGATAAATTAAGTTGAGAAGATGCTTAACTAAAAGGATTGATCTCCATAACAAACCCCCAATTGGTATATGGTCAATCAACCAGTTCTCATCATGTTGGTGCAACATGTTTAACATTTCATTTTTGAGGTGTACTCCAATTTCCAATAAACCAAAATAAATTCAAACTGAATTTGTTGTGCATCATGTTTAACATTTTGTTTTTTTGTGGATTTATTTGTTAAATTTGGTTATGTGAAAAACTGTTCTGCTTTTTGAACAACCTTGAATTCTTAATTACATTAGGATTCAAGAGACCACATAGAGCATTACACTTTATCCAACTAATAATTGGAGTACTATAAGGATCATTTCCTTAGGATGGTGAAGGGTATTAATATTTGAAAATTTTTGAGATTTTTGTTGAAGTTTTGAATTTACGTTAATGGTTGTGATTTTGCATATCTTAGTTTTGATTATTTTAACTTTTTCTATTTTTTATTTTGATTTCTTTTAATTTTTATAGTTTTAATTTTGATTTTTATTGTGGATATTTATTTTGAAAATCTTGATTGTTTTTGAATTTTTTTTTTTTGCTTTTTGTGTTTATTTGTTTTTATTAGTTTAATTTGATTCCTTTAAAACATTTTAGCCTTAACACTAATGGATGGAAAGCCTAGGGACTCACATCTGACCTACGAGGTGAATAAAGTGATTAGAGTGAACAGAGAGAGCACATGAAGTCACACCTAACTTGAGAGCTAATCAAAGAATGATTTGATTTCATTAACCTAAACATATTAGGGTGGAAAAAATAGGGATTCACACCCAACCTAAGAGGTGAAATGGGTGAATAGATCAAGCTAGAAAGCACAGGAGCTCACATCTAACCAGATAGTTAATCAAAGAAAGATTATTTTTTATTAACCTTAACACATTAGGGTGGAAGACATGGAGATCACATCTAACCTAAGAGATGAACATAACTAAATTAAGCTAGAAAGCACGAGAACTCACATTTAACTTGAGACCTAATCAAAGTGAAGGGCAAACTGAGGGGACATTACACCATACCCAATGAGCATTGAATTGATTGGTGTTTAGTTAGGAAATTTTTGGCTTGATGATTTTCCTAAAGAGTGTGATTATTTTTATTTGAAAGTTATTGTTTGAAAATTTATTATTTTATTTGAAATTAAATTTATCAATATTTTTGTGAGTTTTCTAGTTGTATTGTGTGTAGGACGCCCTAGGTGAAACTCTACATTGTCCAATAACAACCACAACAGTCCAAGGACAAAGTCCTGTAGACTAAATTTTTAGAAAGTTATGGTGTTTTTTTTAAAATTTTCAGATTACAACTTCCTTGTGATGTAGGTTGGGACTTAGCTTTTGGTGTTTTTTTTTTTGTTTTTGTATCTATGTGTGTGTGTGTGTGTGTGTTTTATATAGCTATACTTACATCCATACTTGAGATATCACTTTCAATACAATTTGTAGATATATTCTTCAAAAGCATGAATAGTAGTTCACCCCCTTCCTAAGGCTAACAGAAAGTCTGTTATATAGTTAGCAGGTATGCCTCTTATAGATGGTCATGTGGTTAAAAGAAAGTAGTTCAGAGATTGTTAGGTCATATTGTGATTGCTACCTTTAAGAGATCATTGACATCTCCACCTTCTTGACCTTGGTGGTTCCATCCATGCACTGCTCTTCATGTAGATCACACTCCCATGTTGAGACCACCTAGTCGAATATACCATCATGTTTCTAATGATAGGATTATCCAAACAAAACATCTGATCAGGCATTTTCCAAGCGACCCCTCCTCTCCATCCGACATCAATAATTTATGATTGATTCTATCAACTTAGAATTCAATGCCATCAACAATGAAGAGAGAGTGGTGGCTATAGCTATGATTATTCGTAGCTCTATGGGTAAATATATTCATTCTCCACCAATTGTCAAGACTTCCACTACTCCTTTCTGTAATTATCACAGTCTAATAAAGTTTCATTATATAAATGGTGATGCAATTAAGTAAGTCACTGAGGATTATTATGCCAAAATTTGTTAGAATCGAGAAATAAATCCTAGAAGGGCCATTACTGAGTTAGAGCTATGAGAATTTGAGCCAAGAGAGAAGTTTTTATGCAATAATCTTTTGAACTCTAGAACCACATTATACTATAACTACAATGAAGATGACTTGCTTGATTACCATGCAAAGACTTTGATGTTAAGGAATTATGGCTCATCATTATATGATCATTAGCATGAGTCACCTTCATAGCTTGACGATGATGATGAGGGGCTCTCACTATCCATACTTTTCCTTTTCACTGTGTACCCTCATTAGAAGGACTCAATCATCAAACACCTTAAGGATAAGGCTGATCAGATCATATCTTTTGGGGCAGTAATCCAAACTCAGGTCGTTCATCTCAGAGAGCTTCTAACATGCCTACTAAACTAGAGACTATTCTAGCAACAGAGGAGAAGAATAAGTGAGGAAGTAGATAGCGTTGCTAAGGAGTTACTTGAGTATGCCACAATTTATGAAAAGGAGCTCAGGTAACTCATCAAGCATCATGTAAAGGATGCTTTATCACGAGCTTAGAAAACATCATTAGTTTAACGTGTATACCCTAATTGAAGGAATTTAATGTTCACAATCCCAAGAGATGTGTGTCACCTTTTTTTAAGATGTTTGATGGCATGGGCAACCATTGATAGTACATAACCCACATTAGAGTGAGTTACCATAATAAAGGATGAACCACTGTCATAATGTTTAGGTTGTTCATTAGTGGTCTTATGAGTATAGTTATTCATGGTTATGTCCAAATTTTAAATGATTTGGTCTAGAATTTTGTTTAACTTAGCAACATGTTAATCAAGAGGACTATTGGGGCTCAACATCAAGCTTTTATGTGGGATTTAGTAGTGGAAAAATAATGACTAGTGAGAATATCATCAATTGTATTCTCTAGTAGCATAACCTCAGCTTGAAGTATAAATCATCATGCCATCAACTCTATGTGCCTTTTATTTTATCTATCTTGGGTGTAAATTAATGAAATCTGATTTTGCGTACATCTTGTCTATTATTTCTAACAATGAAGAGAATGTGATATAAAACTTGCAAAATCTTTCTTTAAATGAAAATGATTCTCAACATGACATAGACTGAAATCATATAAACAAGTTGATGAGACTCGTGACTCAGCTTATTGTAGTGATGTTCCTTTTTTTTAATTTTCAGGGTGTCCCCCTCACTATAAAAGTTGATTTATCAAGATAGATAACTCAACTTGAGCCCTGATGTATGCCGATCTAGTTCAGGTAGACGTCACGGTAAATGTGCCAAAAGAAGAAACAACCAAGTTTAATCTTCTTAGTGGCAAGGTTCTACCTCTTAGAATGGCATACCTAGCAAGGAAAAATAGATCATCAACATTTCAAATCTGATGTTGCTATAGGAAGCTCCTTCCCATGAGCAAATATAAATATCCAACCCAACATTGATTATAATGAGCTTGCTTATCCAAGGAAGTTGCTCGCTAAGTTTAGCATTTATAACACCCTATAAATAGAAGAGGGAATCCCTTATCAAGGCATTTCTCGATCTTTACTTTTGCTTAGCCCAATTGATTGTGAATTTATCAAAAAAATTGATCACTACTTCATGTAGGAGGATTTACTTTTAAGAACCGCCAATAAAAAATGCCCATAATACATATCTATTTAGGATGATAAATTAAGACTCTCAAGAGTCCTTATTGATTGATGTGCATTGTTCAACATCATTTACATGAGTACCTTTGCTTATCTTTGTAAAGACATGCACAAACTTGCATCTAACAAAATGATGTTGTGCGGTTTAACAAGAAAAGTGAGTGGGCTTTAAGTTTAGTTACTTTACTTTTGTAGATCAGGAAACTGAAGACTAAAACAAGGTTTCATATCATCAATGTAGACACATCATTTAATGCCCTATTTGGTTGACTTTGAATTCCTGAATATTAGATTGTTTCTCTTCCATCCATCAGTGTATTAAGTGCACACATGATGAAATTGAGCATTGCATCAAGGTGGGCCTCCAACAAGTGATACATAACCATATGGGTCAAAATGGACTTATTATAATGACATTTAAAGTAATTCATTTAAAAAAATAGGATTAATTAGACAGAAAATAAAAAAATCATAAAAGAATAAATAAAATAAAAAATTTTGTGAATTGCTCATTCTAGTGAGCTTTTCTATCAAAATATGAATGCACCAAATTGTACCACGTAATTTGGGATACATTTTAAAAATCCCAAAGACCCTAAAATCTTAATTAAATTGTATTCAAGTATGATTATACACCCTAAAATTTTCTTGGGTTTTTTCTGAAATCCATGTGGACCTCTAAGAATTTTTTTCGAAACGTTTAAAATTCAACTTGGCGCTTTCCCCATATTTTCCTAAATCCCTAATCAACTTAATTTAATAATCAATTTATGTTAATTAAACTTGATTGACTTACCTAAATATCAAACTAAGTCATCTTCAATCCTAAGTAAACTATCCAAAACCCAAACAATAAGCTTAGGGTTGAATTTTGAACTAGGATGGTTAATAAGATTTATACATCATCAATAAATTCAATCATTTGGCACAAATCTCAAAGTATTTTTTGAAAAAAACATATTTCATGTTCAAATTAAAGATTATTTTGGGCTATAATTTTAAAAATTTAAAAAGCAAGCTGACTGTCTTAATCTGAGTCCAATCAAGACCTAATCAAGTCATTGATCCACATTTAGAGAATTTGGGTAGTTAGTTGCAGAGTCAATCAAACTCTAAACTTTAACATGCTTATATTCAAATTGAGCATCTTGATGAGAGGAATCCAATGATCCAAAGCTTGATTAATTTTGAGATTATTACGACCTTAGCTTATTAATCCTATGATCAAGGAGAATCAACTTGAGTCATTCGATATGATGGTTATGAAGTTATTGTAAAATGACCAATATGAACCTCCCATGAGGCCTATAAATATACTCCATTTTTTCTAGACCAAAGTTCGAATGATAACCTCCAGCCACCATAGCCTCAGGCCACCATCAACTACTGCTTGTCGATTACCATTGACCAGCACTAGCCACCCCATACATATCATTGTTGATAAATCTATTGTGTAGTGTGCATCCCTAAATATATTCAATGAACTATCCTGAAAATAATTTTACAAATATTTTGCTAATATAGTAGCAAGAAACATCGTATTGAAGATCCGAAGATGATTTATAAACATTAATACTTTCAACCATCATGCTCAAAATATAATGACTTTTTAAACTCCTGAAGTTTTCCATTCCTTGTGAACAGACAAGATTTTTACTTATTGTAGCTTTGTATCCTTTCTTTTCAATTGGAGGACAACGGTTTATCTTTGTAATTACACATTAATAGTAGAATACATTGTCTGGGCCAGGCCTTATGGACTTTTTCTTTCTGAATTTTTCCATGTAAAAATTCCTGGTGTCGTCTATTGCTAATGATCTTTGCGTGCTAGTTTTTTTAACAAAGTTGAGATGTCAAATTATTATTATACAGATGTAAATTTTCCATCATGCAATAGTTTGGCACTATTTTTGGGAAATGAAGTTCTAGTGATAGAAGTTTACACCTCTTGAATGGTCAACAAGAATAACAAATAAGCTTCTCTCTTTAATACCCATTATTTTAGGGCACACTTTTGATGTTTGGGATGTAATGATTTTACTCCATTATTTAAATATACACAACATCTTGATGGTGTACCTCCTTAGTAGCACTTGAATATTGTGAATGAAGGATGGAAGGGTCTCAAAATGAGATCCTCCAACTTTTATGGGAGGCTTGACAATTGAAAATGATGATTACAGAGTGGTGGAGGGCACATTGACCTAAAAATCTATTAGTTAGAGTAAAAAATGTGTATCCCCTCCGCACACTAGAGTTTTGATACAAAAAAAAAATGCATTTATAGACCCATAGTTTATACTCATTTTTTGTGATATTGCACTTTAATGGAAGGTATTTTTCATGTTTTCTTGCAGGTTTTTTATTTTTAGGAATTGGAGAAAAAAATAAAGCAAAAAGGATGAAATTTGGAGTCAAAATGGAGAATATGAGAAGTTGTTCAGCACCGATGGTGTCGTTCAACAAAGAGCAAGGAATTAATTGGCGAAACATTGGCGCTGACGGGGCTTATGGCAGTGCAGACCCTGTTTCTAGAAGATTCAACAAATCAGGACGCTTTTTGAAGAGTTTTTGGATGCACCTATTAGAGAACCGACTCTAGGCTCTATTAAGGGCCGAAATTCATCAGAAAAAGCGCTCTCTTGGACTCTCTCTTGGTTTCTCTTCATTCCAATTCATTCCTTTAGCATCATTTCTCATTTCCATCTTCATTCCACCACCATTTTGGAGTCTATTAGTGAGTTTTCTTTAATAGTTTAGAGTTTTTGTGGTGATATTAAGTTTGAATTCTTCTCTAAGAGTGTTGGAGAAGGAGAAAAGTGAGAGATTTCTTCTTCCAACATTTCCTAGGAGAGATTACAAGGGATTTGATTTAAGAAAGAGTTTCAGATAAGTGTTGTTCATTTATTAGTATTGTATGAACTTTCTTTTATATATGAAATTTGTGTTTTGTTGTATCTTTCTCATAAAGTCTGATTATTTTTGTTTATCTTTCTCTCTACTTTGAGATATGGTGAAATGATGAGATAATATGGATGTGCCAATATTAAAATATAAAATAAATTGTAATGATTTTTCAACTCTGAACTTAATTTACTTTTGATCTGATCAATTGAATTGTTAAAATGTGTTATGAAACATATGATCTGAGAAATGGAGTATGAGTTCTACAACAAAGCGAGGATCACATTTGATTCCATGAAGGAGAATTTTGTTCATGGAATTAAGTGCAAATAAATAGAGAAATATACTTTGTTGGGTGTAGATTTGGAGAATCTTTAGGGGATAGACTAAAATCCCTAATTCAGTCTTAGTGTTTTAAAACTAAAGCGAGAGTTAGCCCTCAGGTGAAGGGAAGTGGGAGCTCTGGAGTGGGAGCCAGTATCCTCTGAGCCTAGCCACAGATTTAGGGACTAAACCTGAGATTAGCCAATGATTTTCTATGACACTGTATCTGGGTAGAAAATTAAAACTGCTCCTATTTGGTACAATACATATTAAACTTTTTATCTCATCTCATCTCACCTCACCAAAACCTCATTGTAGTGGGAAATATGTTTTTGACATAAGAAATCTTCATCACATAAACATAGTTTAATAGTTTAGTAGTTACTGTTTAAACTTTACATTTCAGTTTTGGTAATAGTTAAATAATTTAGTTTTGATCATACCTCAGCATTCGAAATTAGTGAAAATAATTTCATTTTTCTTTCTGTGAATTTCCTAGTAAATTTATCATTTCAATTTTAAATCGTCCCTATGGGATTGATATTTGGGGCTTAAATAGAAAGTCCTTTATTACTTGATAACAATACATATACTTGCGTAGAACCCCAACATTAATTGCTTAAATTTTTTAATCATAAACTTTATAATTTTTACACAATTATATTCTCGGGACCAAGTTTTTGGCGTCGTTGTCGAGGAAGGTAACTGCAAATTAAATAGATTTAGTAAGTTAGATAATTTATAGAATAAATTTTTTTTAAAAATAAAAAATCTAAAAATAAGTATATTTTTATTTTAGTTTAAGAGTATTTATTTCTTTGTTTATTATATTTGTTTATGTGAAATATTGGATCTAAAGGTTTAGTACCTTACGATTTAGAAATAGAACATACTATTAGAAAAATTTGAAAACAACAAAAAAAATAAAAAATTTAAATGAAATGGTGAATAACTTAAATAATCAAATAAACGAAACTCGACAAAGAACATCAAAAGATTATGCTAATCCGGCAACAGATAAACTTCACTTGACTATTCAAAATCCTGATGTTACTGCTAATTCATTTGAGTTTAAACCTGTTATTATCCAAATGATAAAAAATAATTAGTTTGGAGAAACACCTACTATAGATCCTAACTTACATCTTGCTAGTTTTCTTGAAATTTGTGCTACTTTTAAATATGACGAAGTGTCTAATGATGTCGTTAGGCTTAGAATTTTTCCTTTTTCATTAAAGGATAAAGCCAAGGCTTGGTTAAATTCATTAGCACCTGAATCTATTAGAACTTGGGGAGAACTATCATAAAAATTTTTGGCTAAATATTTTCCACCCTAAAAAACTGCTAAGCTTAGATACGATATTATATGTTTTTGTCAGTTTGAAGGGGAATCAATATATGAAGCTTGGGAGAGATTTAAAGATCTTTTTAGAAAATGCCCACACCATGATTTACCAGATTGGTAAATAATTTAAAGATTTTACAATGGATTAGTGAGATCACTCAGATCTATTATAGATGTTGTTGCGGGTGAATCACAAATGTTAAAACCTTTTGATGAAGCATATTTTTTAATTGAAGAAATTGCTACTAATAATTTTCAATGGCCCTCTGAAAGGGTAAATCCTAAGATAATAGCTAACATTTATGATTCTGACACAATGTCTATTTTAGCATCTCAAATGGCTAGTATTTAGGAAAATATTGATCAAATTGGAGTGAACTATTCTCAAATACCCTTAGCATTAGAAGAAAATTCACTAGGACAGATAATAGATACTCAATCATCTTATGAAACTTTAAATGCTATAAATAATTGAAATAACAATCGCTATTCTAACTTTTATAATCCTGGATGGAAAAATCACCCTAATTTTAGTTGGAAAAATTATAACAATTTGTTGAATACTTCTGGAAATTTGAACAATTAAAAAAATCCTAATTATTGACCCTATTATCCTCCTAGATTTAACTCTAACCCTAAGCTACAAATTAAGTAAAAGAAGTTGATGATGAAAGAAGTAATGTTGAACATGAGAAATCAAATATATAATCAAGGGGTTGTTATTAGAAATATTGAAAATCAATTAGGACATATTGCTACTGCACTCAGTAATAGACCTTCAGGAATTCTTCCTAGTACTGTGGAAGTCAATGCAAAAGATTAAAATATGGAGAAAGTTAAACCTATTAAATAATGAAGTGGAAAAGAAGTTGAAATAAGGAACTAAAGAGAAACTTAAGTTGATGAACAGAAGGAAGAAATGGAAAGTGACCAAAATGAAAATAAACAAACACAAAGTCATTTAGAAAAACCATTACCTCTGTTTCCTCAAAGACTGAAGCAGAAGAATAAAGATAAACAGTTCACAAAATTTTTTGAAATCCTTAAGAAGTTAACGATAAATATTCTTTTTGTTGAAGCTTCGGAACAAATGTCAAGTTAAGTGAAATTTATGAAGGATATACTAAATAAGAAAAGGAAGACAGAACATAAGACCATTGCACTCGCTGAAGAGTGTAGTGCTATTATACAAAAAAAGCTTCCTAAAAAATTAAAAGATCCTGGTATTTTTACTATACCTTGTGCTTTTGGTGAAAAGTTTTTTGGAAAAGCTTTATGTGATTTAGGAGTGAGTATCAGTCTTATGCCTTTATCAATCTTTAAATGTTTAGATTTTGGAGAAATTTCCCTTAATACTTGTCGGCGCTATTTCGGGTTGGTTTGTGGGGTTGCCCGTAAGAAGCTGTCGGCCACCAAAATCAAAATCCCGTCGCCCGCTTTGAAAGATCGTTTAAGTATGAAATCAAACTGACCTCATATTTTTCATAGTTTAAAATAAAATAGCACTGTACCTCAAATCCTGTATCTATCCCAAAGGATAAACACAAGACTTGAGGAAGAGGCTCGATCAAATAAACTAAGGAAAGTATAACATCCATTTGGTCTGCGAAACCTTTGTATTTGTCGACAAGTTCCCCTATTTATTATAAAGGATTAAATAAGGTTTATATTAAGCTGGGTTCAGACATGCTTCCTATAAGGGCAAGCCCCTATAGTTAATTACATCTAAATGACCAAAGTCGCTTAAGAAGACTCTCGATAAAAATCAAGAAATATTATCTTCAAGGAATTTCAAAGAGTAGGACTCTTCAACGAAATTGGACATAGAGGTGTGAAAAGGGATTGGTTCAAATTTGGAACATTTTGTTGTGGAATCCAAAGGAGGAGGAACTAGGGGATGTCATGGATCCAGAGGAGAACCCCGGTGACTTCCCTAGCTATCCTAATGTTTAGCTTCAGTTTTGAGGAGAAATATTTAGGTGTTTCATTCTGCCAATTTTATTAGTTAGAGCTTACATTCGTGTGAAATGATCACACAAATAGCCTGGAAGATGTGAGGATTTAGGTCATAACAAACGACAACCTCGGAATCCTAATACTAGTTAGGGCTTATATTATATAACAGGGTTATACAAAGGCCTAAAGATAAGGTGAGGATTTACGTTGCATAAGCAAGCGACCTCAAAATCCTATGGCTTTGTTGTTTTAAGTCTAAGGAAGAAAGATTGGTTTAGCTAAGGAAGACAAGTTTTGTTGTTGAAGATCGTTGTGCTGCCCACCATGCTAGCCCCAAGCTCCTTGCCGCGACAAGTTTGAGTTATCTAGTGTGTCAAGTTATAATGCCAAATCAGGTGGCCCTATGGTTAAAGTTCTTTAAATTTTATGAGGGCATATTAAAGTTGATTAGAGTGACCCCGGTTAGGATCCTATGGTTCCCTCATTCTGGCATCACTATTTTCTATCGGATTCACTTAGTCCAAATGAACTCACTAAACTCAACTTAATGAGTTCCATAATTTCATTTAAACTATGGGAAGCCTTGTTAGCAACCATAGGTTACCTCCTCCAAGGAATTCTCGATCATCTGATAGAGATGTCTTAATTTAGTTGAAGTTGTGGTTTTGTGTGATGTTTGTGATTAAATTTTGAGTTGTCTTATATTTTGAATGTTGTGGTGGTGAATTTTATCTTGGTTGATTTTAGATTTGGTTTTGGTTATGGGTTTTGATTATGTGGCTATCCTGATAGTTTTAGTTTTCATGCAGGGTGTCATTGTTGTTTAACATGCAAAATTGTAGGTATAAAAGTACAGTATGAAAGTACAAGAAAGACAATGCTGAAAACTGTAAAAGTGTACCTGACGAGTCTTCTTATTCCACCACCTGCAACTTAAAATGCATGTTAAGGCAGTTTATGAAGAGCAGGAAAGGGTAAAATTTTGGTAATTTTCTTAACCCTATGTCATATCTTCGCGGGTCCTTAGAAGTTTAATTAAGGATGATTTCATCGAGCAAAATATATTAAGTTTAATAGGCCTCTGAGGTATCCAACAAGTTAGGAGGAGGAAGCAGGTCCATGCCTCTCCCTCACCAACTAGTGAAAAGCCTCGAGTCCATTCAAACTTATTATATTGCTTAATGGTTTATCCTGTAAATACCCTTATTACTCAGTGAACACTGATGTCTCAATTATCCCTAAAAATAGGGTAATTATCACTTGTCATTTAATTTAAGAATTATGTGGGTGAAGACTATTAAAGGGGCAAGTTAGTGTAAGTTGAACACTTAGCCAAATTTTTAATCCTACTTGAGCTTAGTGGTGTCTCAAGGATGTTTGATTTAATTATCTTTATTTCTCTAATCCTTGTCTAATCAATTTTTTATTTAGCCTAAGTCACCATTAAGCCCTTAAGACCTAGCTGAGTGTCTTAATTAGTTTTGAAAACGGTTAAGTTTTAAGTGGTCATGATTAATAATTTGGATTTTATTTGAAAATCAAAATAGGGGTATTAAATTGATTAATTATTGACATCAAAAGTTATACCTCTGAGTGCAGGATCATTTAATTTTTATAAACTTCCAAATTTTAATAATTTAGAAATTTATTAATCTTAATTAAGAAAGTGAGATTGGTTTCCACAAGTTAGACCCCTTTTCTTTTAAGCATCAAATAAATTGATTAAGATCAGAGGTTACCCATCCCCCTCTTTGAATTAGGCCTAAATGTTAATTAAGGCAATATTTCTAAAATTACACATTTGCCCCTAAGGCTCTAACACTTCATAATTTGTCAAATTCAATTCAAATGAGTTTGAAATTTTTATCCTACCTCATTAATGGGTCAATTAAGACATCAGAGGAGAAAATATGATTTTTCAAAAGTTAATTTAATTTATTTAATTATTTTTATGCACAAATAGGATTTTTCAATGAAAATTTCTAACTTGACCAAGGCAAATTATAATCCCTTCAAATTTTCTTACTGGAGGTAGAACTAGACTAGATAAGCTTTTGGACAAAATTTCATGATTTTGTGAATTCTCTGTGAATTATTAGAATTATTTTAAGTTATGGGTTATTTAATAAAAATAAAATATTTTAAGTGGTGAAAATTAAGTTTTGTATTTTTAAAAATCTCTCTAAGGTCAAAGAACGCAGATAAGCAAATTTTTTTTTTCTTTGATATATTTGATTTATTTTAGTGAAAACACTCATTTTTAGCCTTTAAAGATTATTTTAAGCTTTAAAATTAAATATCTTTATTTAAAAAATTAGAAAAAAATATTTGAATTGTCCTTAAGTGATTAGGAAGCAATTTAGAATATTTCCATGAGTTTTAACATTTTTGTGATTTTTATGAATTTTTAATTATTTAAATATTTAGAATAGGCTAAAAATCAAGTTTTTATTTTAAATATCATTTTATTTTTAGAAAATACCTCTGATCACAGAGAACTAAAAAAAACTAAGTTTCATAATCTTTTGAGTTTTATTTTTAAAAATCAATTAAGTGTCAAAAGTGGTATTTATTTTAAAAATCAACTTAAGTTGTCAAATGAACTCAAAATATTTTGAAATTTTTATGATGAGTTCCCTAGTCATAAATCACAGTGGAGATCAAAAATCAAGTCATTTAAATGTTTATATTTTCTAAAGTTAATTATTTTAGTGATTTAGTGTTTGTAAAATTTAAGTATATTTTAAATGACTCGACCCATGAAATTATTTCCAAAGGTTTCTCTAGTCTTGGTGGACCTTCCAAAATTTTCTTAGGATTTTATAATCAATATGCTAATCTCCATGATTATTTTAAGGAAATAATGTGGAGTAACTTGAAAAATATGTATCTCTGTATAGGAACCTCCTCTGACTTTAGAAAAATCAGATAATACTTACTTTGATAGAGGCTACAACAACAACAACAACAACAACAACAAAGCTTTAATCCCACTACGTGGGGTCGGCCACATGAATCCTTTTTCTCCATTGCGTCCTTTTTAGTGTCATATTTTCATTTAGTTCTAATAAATTAAGATCATTTTTAATACAATAAGCCCAAGTCTTCCTAGGTCTACCTCTGCCTTTCTTAACACAAGTCGAATCTAAAACATATACTCTCTTAATCGGATCATCTAATGGTCGACGTTTAATATGACCAAACCATCTAAGACGACTTTCTCTAATTTTATCTGTCACAGGACCTACACCAACCCTATCA
>NEWO01000322.1:75726-101377 GCA_003013225.1 Phalaenopsis aphrodite | reverse complement strand
TAAATCGTTCACACCTTTTAATAATTTGATCACCCAAAATCACACTTCTGTCACTAGAGCTATTACTAATAAAATTACATTCCATGTATTCAGTTTTAGTTCTACTTAAACGAAGGCCTTTAGACTCCAAAGTAGACCTCCATAATTTAAGTTATTCCTGGGCTTTTTCTCTCATTTTATCCACGAGAAGAATATCATCAGCAAAAAGCATACACCAAGGTACATCCTCCTGTAGATGTCCAGTAAGACCATCCATAACTAAAGCAAAATGATATGGGCTTAAATCCGATCCCTGATGTAATCAAACAGAAATAGGAAAATATTATGTCAATCCTCCTTCAGTTTGAACACAAGTAACAGCTCTAGTATACATATCTTTAATGACTTGAATATAAGTCATATCAACACATTTCTTCTTGAGAACTCTCCACAGAATATCTCTTGGAACCTTATCGTAAGCTTTTTCTAAATCAATAAAAATCAAATGTAGATTCTCCTTATTATCTCTGAACTTCTCCATCAAACCTCTCAATAAATGTATAGCTTCCATAGTAGACCTGCCCGGCATAAATCCAAATTGATTATGAGAAATTTTTGTGATGCGTCTTAACCTATGTTCAATTACCCTCTCCCATAATTTTAAAGTATGACACATCAACTTAATTCCTCTATAATTTGCACACTCTTGTGCATCCCCTTTATTCTTAAAAATGGGAACCAAAATACTCTTCCTCCACTCCTCAGGCATCTTTTTAGTTTTTAAAATAATATTAAAGAGTTTAGTAAGCCAAGAAACTGCCAAATCTCCCAAATATTTCCACACTTTAATTTGGATATCATCAGGTCCTACAGACTTTCCACCTTTGGTTTTCTTTAAAGCCTCCTCAACTTCTTTTTTGCTAATGCGATGATAGAAATGATACGTTTGATAGAGGCTACAACATATCAAAATTCCAAGCCAAGGTGATGTGCCAATATGCATGGAGAATCAAATGATCCCAAACAGTGTTTAAATTATTAAAAATAAAATATGCATCAAATGGACTAGAAATTTGTTCAACATTTTTCTCCTCTGTTCACTGTGCAAGAGGGTATTTTTATTTTATTTTTGTGATTTTTCTATACAAAGTTATGAATTTCTATGTTAAGGGTATTTAAATAAATAAGAAAAAGCCCTATTTATCTATTTAAACAGTGTGTGCTGAATAAATCCTAGGCAGCTCTGAAGGCATGCGTGGTGCGCTCTGGTTGGACGTGGTTTTGAGTCCAATTGAAGGGTCAATTTGAGGGAATTTTGAACTTTAATCAATATGGTCTTGTTGGGTCAGGCTTGGGTCTAGCTTGGGATAACCTTGGGCTAAGTCCAAATTGATTGTTATAAATGGTCAATAAAGACCTCATGAAGAGTTTTCAACATGAATTGGATGCTAATTTGGAGGTTAAGGCAATCAATTGGGTGGAATTTGGGGACTTGGCCAATTTGGGGCTAAATTTGGGAATTTCGGATTTAGGCCAAAATCAAATGGATTTGAGGCTTTTCCAAGGTCAATTGATGGTTAATTTTTTATGTATAGGAATGTTATAAAGATTTTTTAACATTAATTGAGGCCAATTGACTAGGCTATGAGTTCAATTTGGTGAGATTAGGTCATATGGTCAAAATTGGGGCTTTAACCTAACTCAAAATTGGGCTCAAATCATGGGCCAATTGAGCTTGGATTTAGTTTAGTTGGGTCATATCCAAAGTGAATTTGAGTTTAGGATTGTAATTGAAGTTAATTGAGATCAAATTGATGGACATTTGAATTGGATTTGGGGAATTTGGGCCCTTAAAGACAAATTTGGGGGTTTTAGTTAATGATGGTCAAATTAGCCAAACTGGGTCATTTTGTAGTTAAGAGAAATGAAATTGGGAATATTTAGGATTTATTGGGATTTTCTGGGAATTTTTGGAATTTTTGGGATTTTGAGCTATGGAGGGGTAATTTGATAATTTGGGGGTGTTTAAGGGGTAAAAGGCCAAGATGGGTATTTTGGTAGAGTTGAGGTACCAACCATCTCTAACAAGCCATGGACTAATGGAAACCCCTTTTTCTGTTCTTTATGTAGTGGTTCTAGCTAAACTAGAGCCCTAAGGCTAGTAGGTTTAAGGGACCATCTACATGAGTATCCCAAAAGATTAAGGGATCTAGGCTAGAAATTTGAGTTCAGGGTTGTGAGTGATTGTGGGTGCAGATAAGTGTAGTGAGTGCCTTAGCTCCAGACCAACACCCAAGGTCAACCCTAAGGTCCAGCAATCTTAAGGGTGACTCATCTTAAGTTTCCCCCACAGTAACCCCACCTACTAAGTGCTAGAGGTTGAGAGCAATATGTGGAACTTCAAGTTGAGTGGAGAAGAGTTTGGAATTTCTAATGGTGAGGGTTCCATGTCTAGTTTTCTAGAAATAGTCAACAGGAAAAGTCCTATGGCTAGACCCTAGGCTACTAAAGAGGAAAAACTAAACCTCAACCAAAATTGAGGTCAACAATACTATAACTCTTCAGTTAGGTGATCTATTAATAACTTATCCAAAAGGAGTTATAGAGGATATATTAGTAAAAGTGGATAAATTTATTTTCCATATAGAATTTATAGTATTGGATATGGAGGAAGATAAAGAAATTCCTATTATTCTGGGGAGACAATTTCCTGCAATAGGGAGAGCTGTGATAGATGTGCAAAAAGAAGAATTAATAATGAGAGGTAATGAATAAGAAATAACATTTAACATTGTGAAAGTTATGAAATATCCTGTAATAGAAAAAAAGATAACGAATGTTTCAGGATGGAAGTAATTGATTATCTGAGTAATAAGTAGTTTAAGAATCAATTTGAAGACAAATTAAAGAAAGGAGAATTTCTTGAGAATGAGGATGAAACAAAAGAAGAAGATTTGGATAATATTCAAGGCAAATTTGAAACTTTAGACTTGTTGGAAAACTATAATAATAATCTTATTCCTTCAAGTATTAAACCCCCTGAACTTGAACTGAAGATATTAACTACCCATTTAAAATATGTATTTTTAGGAGAGTCATCTACATTGCTTGTTGTTGTATCTTCTGAGTTAACTGAAATTTAAGAACAGAAATTAATAGAGATGTTGAAAAGATATAAGAAGGCTTTTGGATGGATTTTAGCAGATATTAAAGGAATTAGTCCTTCAATTTGTATTCACAAAATATGATTAAATGAATAATACAAACCTAAAGTTGATCCTCAAAGGAGACTAAACTCAATAATGAAAGAAGTTGTTAAAAAAAATTTAAAATGTTTAGATGCTGAAATTATATATCCTATTTCAGACAGTGCTTGGGTAAGTCCAATATACTGTGTTCTGAAGAAAGGATGAGTGACCGTTGACGAAAATGAGAAAAATGAATTAATCTCAATAAGACAATTTATTGGTTGGCGAATTTGTATTAACTATAGAAAATTAAACATGATCACTAGAAAAGACCACTTTCGTTTACCCTTTCTAGACTAAACGTTGAATAGATTGGTTGAAAATAAATATTATTGCTTTCTAGATGGATATACTAGTTATCGCAAAATTTCAATTGCTCTAGAGGATCAAGAGAAGACAACATTTACAAGCCCTTATAGAACATTTACTTTTCGTAGAATGCCTTTTGGATTATGCAACGCACCTGCAACATTTCAAAGATGCATGATGTCAATTTTTAGCAATTTTATTGAACATGGAATGGAAATGTTAATGGTTGATTTTTTTGTATTTGGGACTTCATTTGAATTATGTTTAAATAATTTAGAAAAAATTATGGAAGTATGTGAAAGAATCAACCTAGTACTAAATTGGGAAAAATGTCAATTTATGGTTGTAGGAGGCCATGTACTTGGGCATAAAATTTCTGAAAATGGCATGGAAGTAGATCCTGCAGAAATTAAATTTATTAAAAAATTATCACCTCCTACTAATGTTAAAGGGGTAAGAAGCTTTTTAGGACATGCTAGTTTCTATACGTGTTACATAAAAAAAATTTCTAAAATAACTAAGTCATTATGCCAACTTTTAGAAAAAGATGCAAAATTTGATTTTAATGAAGAATGCATAAAAGCATTTGAATCATTGAAAGAAAAATTAATCACTGCACCTATAATAGTTCAACCTGACCGGGAAAAACCATTTGAAATTGTGTACGATGCTAGTGATTATGCTATTGGAGTTGTTCTAGGACAATGACACAACAAAGTTTTTAAAGTGATATATTATGCTATTAAAACTCTAAATGATGCTCAAATAAATTACACAACTACTGAAAGTAGTTATTAGCTATTGTTTATGCTTTTGATAAATTTAGACCTTACTTAATTGGAACTAAATGTATAGTGCATACATATCATTTTGCTATTAAATACTTGATGCAAAAGAAGGATGATAAACTAAGATTAACCAGATGGATACTTTTATTACAAGAGTTTGATTTTACAGTAGTTGATAGAAAGGGAAATGATAATCAAATAGCTGATGATTTGTCTAGAGTAGAAAGAAAAATATTAACTAACTTTACAAATGAAATTTTATAAAATTTCTCTGATGAACAATTAAATAGTATTGATGAAATGGATGTACCATGGTATGCTGATATAGTAAATTATATTGTAAGTGACATTCTA
Source organism: Phalaenopsis aphrodite (assembly GCA_003013225.1). Classification (NCBI taxonomy): domain Eukaryota; kingdom Viridiplantae; phylum Streptophyta; class Magnoliopsida; order Asparagales; family Orchidaceae; genus Phalaenopsis; species Phalaenopsis aphrodite. Next base: position 96,699 of record NEWO01000322.1, on the reverse strand, counting down.
CCAGTTGATATTAAAAATCCATAATTGAATAAATTTATATATGATTCAAAATTCTATTTTTAGGATGACCCATATTTATATAAACAATTTAAAGATCTAATTAATTTTTAATTAAAAATTTTTTTACAAGATATGGAATGCCAAGAGTGATTATTACGGATGGATGATCTCATTTTAGGAATAAGAGAATCGAAAAGTTGATTAAGAAATATGATATTATGCATAGATTCTCTATTGCTTATCATCCTTAGATTGGCAACAGAAATATCAAATCATAAAATTAAACAAATTTTAGAAAAATTTGTAAATTCCTATAAATTGGATTAGTTTGCTAGATTAGATACTACATTATAGACATATAGAACTGCTTATAAGACTCCTACAGAAATGTCCCTATATAGATTTATTTTTGAAAAAACTTGTCACTTACGAGTATAATTAGAGAATAAAGCATTTTGGGCTATTAAAGAATTTAATTTTAATCTAAAGGATGCTGATGAGAAAAGATTATTGCAACTCAATGAATTTAAGGAGATTAGAAATGAAGCATATGATAATGCATAAATCTAAAAAAAGAAGATGAAAATATGGCATGATTGGATGATTATTAAGAGAAAGGTTGAGCCTGGACAAGAAGTTTTATTATATAATACAAGATCAAGATTATTTCCAGGAATACTAAAATCAAGATGGTTGTGACCATTTGAATTGATTAAAGTCTATCATTATGAAACTGTTGTTATTAATGATCCTAACCTTAGAAAGATATTTAAAGTTAATGGGCATCGATTGAAACATTATTATGAAGGGCACATGCCTCAATTTAAAGAAGTTTTAATGTTATATCAACCCAACTAATCAAATGGTATGTTGGGCTGACAATGTTAAACCAAACGCTTTATGAGAGGCAACCGCAGATATATATTTATTTATTACTATTTTGTTTGATAAGTGTTTATATATTAATAGATAATAATCCTAAACAATTTTAAATATCATAAATTAAAACAACTATTAGTATTAGAGGAAATTTTGGAATCAAATTGAACAAAAAAATTGAAAAACGTGAATTTGGCCTCTGGCGCACGTAGACAAACCATAGCGCCGACATCGCCATTGGGAGCGCCGATGGCTCCAACAGCAGTTTGCACGGTTCAGGACAAATTTGGCAGACTCTGACAAGATTTTGCTCCGTAATAACCACCATGAGGTGTTTTTAAAGTCCTAAAAACTGCCTTGAAAGACTAGAAACTTCCTAATTTCGAATTCCATGGCCTCCAATTCCAGAAATACTTCCAGGTATGGAGTTTTTAATAGAAAAAAGTTTATCAGTTTTGCGCGCAGAGGTTATACGGCAATATCATTACAAAGAAAAGGCTTATTAAGGAGAGAGGCTTTGTAAATCATTGATTAATTATTCAAAGTTCTCTGATTTATAAGATCTTTGTACGAAGATGATGGGAAGTTTCGTGCTACACTACCGCTATAGTTATTGTACCAGTGGTGAAGGAATTCTATACTAACTAACATGTAATTACCCAAGGAGTTGTCTTCGTACGAGGTAAGGTTGTACAATTTACTCTTGCGCGAATCAATGAGTTGTATATGATTGAATACGTTCCAATCTATCATTATATAAATTTTATCCCTACGAGAGATTTGATATAAGATATATATATATAATTTTCTGACGGATGAAAGTGATATTTGGGAAATGCAAGATGAGGGATATGTTAGTTTCTCTGCTTCATCACTTAATCTAATATCAAAGCAGTGGCATTTCTTCATTTCTGCAAAATTACTCTCTACCATGAAGATTAGTAGAGTCACAAAAGAAAGTGTTATTTTTAACTATTGCATTTAAATGGAAAAGCCCATTGATGTAGGATCTATCATTTTTAAATCTGTTATGGGTATTATTATGAATGGGCAAATTTATGGACTTGGGCATCTTTCTACAATTTTCCTACTTTGTAGTTAATCTCAAGTTCTATATAAAAGTTGGGAAAAAGCTTTATTACCTTGGAAGCCCATGATTCCTATTGATGATAATTATGTTTGGAATGGGAATGAAGCATTAGATACTATCTTAGATCATTCATTACATGCTTCAACTCCACTGATGCCACAAACAGTTGGAAGTACACTTGCTTTGGAAAAGAAATTGAAGAAAATTGAAAGAGAACATCAAAGTATTATAAATATGCAGTGGGAGATCTTAAGTAACTTTTTGATCACCTAGATTGGAGGATGAAAGAGAATTTTGATCATACTGGGACATTTGAAGCAGGATTAGTGCGGATGTTTAAAGAAAAAGGATATATTGAAGAAAATTCGACTAATCAATTCTTGTACCGACCCTTCTACAATTCGTACGATCATTATCAGTCTATAGGAAATATTAGAGGAGAAAGCACTGAAGATGGGGCAGAATAACTGAAGAATTTGGACTCTCTACTAATTTAAAAATATTTATGTATTTAGTGTAATTGTGTGTATTTGATTTAGTTTGCTTTGCTTTAGAACTTTCTAAACATTGATTGTGTATAAATTTTTGTGTTAGCATTTAGTGTTGTGGCTTGATTTCAACGCTGATTTATAATTTAATTTGCTTAATATGTGTGAAAGTGATTAGAAAAATATGTTTGTAAAAGTATATTTTCATATATAAAAGTTAGTTTATTTTTGTTTGTGAAAGTGATTGTTTGTGAAAATGTTTATTTTTAAATTATTGTTGGATAAAAATTTTTGTTTAAAAAATAATAAATACTAAAAAGACTTTGGAGAAAATTGAAAGGAAATTGAAAATTGAAAAAAACAAAAAAATGGAATTTTTAGACGTTCAGCGTTGACAACGCTGGCATGGGCGCCGACGGCGCTCTCGACTCGAGAATAGCCAAAACTCCTTAAATTTCATGATTTTCACCACAAACCGCCATTTTACCCTTTGAGCCACCATCAACCTCCGGTTTTCGCACCTAGGGCTTGATTTTGGTCGGATTTGAGGCGATTTTGAGGCAAAAGAACTTTGAATTTCATCTTCTCTATGTAAGAGCTACATTTTGAACTAAAAAAATTTTTATTTTCACCAAGGAATTATCTCACATTGCCAAGATTCAAAAATTTTGGAATTTTTTGAGAGATTTTGAGAAATTCCTTTGGTGAAGAACTCTTACTTGGTGTATTTAAGTTGAAAGCGTTTTACATTGTAATTTTTAGAATTTTTGGAATTTATTTAGATTTTTATCGAATTTTCTTAGATTTCCCATGGCACCAAGAATGAGCAAAGGAAAAAGGAAAAGTAGTTTATGATGAACAAAAAATTGTCAGTTTTAGGGTTGGTGCTCGATTTAATAGTCTACGTGAATATAAAAAAAAGATTATAGATCGGGGATTTAAAAATCCTGGTGGAGAAGTCGAGTGATTGATCAATGCTCGGCAGTGGGAAAATTTCTATTATTTTACTGCCGATGTGATTATTGGTGTAGTGATGGAGTTCTACGCAAATTTTATGGAAGCATGTGACGACTGTGTTTTTGTTCATGGAAAAAAGGTGGAGTTTTCTCCAAGAAAAATTAATGATTTTTATCAGTTGAAAGATGTTTGCAGATGTCAGTATAAATCATTTTTTGCTACAAATGAGGCCTTGGATGAGGTTATTTCTTATCTGACTGATGGAAAAGGGACTTGGAAAGTTAAGAAAATGGTGTTAAGGTAAACTTTCCCCTTTCTATGCTTAATGTAGTATCTAAGTCTGACACTACTTTCTTTCTGGAAGAATGATTCTGACAAATCATCATAGTGAGGTGACCAATGATAGCGCCATCTTGAACTTCTGTATTCAGCAGGTGATGGAGATAAATGTAGGCTCTATTTTATATGAAAACTAAATCTATTGCTTTGGGAGAGACCTCTGGTGGTTTGGCACACCCTGCACTTATTTTCACACTTTGTGAATAGGCAAGAGTTGATTTTAGATTAAATGAGGAGAATATTGAGCCTCTAAGACCTATTGGGTCTGCTATCATAAAAACATATGAATCTCATGTTGATTGGAGATCTAGAGATAAGATCAGAGATATTTCTTCTAGTGAGGTGACCAAGGATAGATCCATCTTGAACTTCTGTATTCAGCAGGTGATGGAGATAAATGTAGGCTTTATTATTTATATGAACACTAAATCTATTGCTTTGGGAGAGACCTCTGGTGGTTTGGCACACCCTGCACTTATTTTCACACTCTGTGAACAGGCAAAAGTTGATTTCAGATTAGATGACGAGAATATTGAGCCTCTAAGACCTATTGGGTCTACTAACATAAAAACATATGAATCTCATGTTGATTGGAGATCTAGAGATAAGATCAGAGATATTTCTTCTACTTCTAGGACCCCTACTTGTAGTGACTCTATTCTTCGAGAACTATTGGACCAGATGATGATTCGGCAGGGAGATATCTTAAGAATGGATCATAGAATGCAAAACATGGATGCCAGAAATGCTCACACTAATGATTTGATTCGGTAAAAGTTTGAGTATGATGCTGCTTATGATGATGCTATTGTGAGATATATGAAGGGTGATCATTCAGTTCAGTTTCCTATTCACCCTATTTTTACTCCATATCATTGGAAGAATTTGGATGTAGATGTAGAAGAAGACGATGATGATTGGTGATCTTTCCTTTAGTGTATGTTTGGTTGTACTTTGTTATTGTGTTGCTTGTTTTTAATATATTGTTGAGATTGTTTGTTATTAGATTGCAAGAGTTTATTTTGTTGTTATGTTGTGTTGTGAACTGTAGTTTGTAAAACTGTTTTCATTTCTGAAATTCAGTTTAGTTATGTTGTTAGTTTCAGTATTTTGTTAAATGTTGTGTAATTAACTCTTTCTTAGCAGATTTTATATGTATTATGTGCAATTTAATGTTTTATGTCTTGTAGCTTTTGCTTCTGAGTTCATATTCGCACCTGCAGTATTTAAGAATTAAGTTTCAAAATCAGAATCTTCAATAGGTATGTCTTTTCTTTATGCTTTTAATGTTTTCTTGCACCCTTTATTTTGTAGTTCTTCATGCTAAATCCTTTAAAAATTTAAGTTTTGGGGAGGGGGGGGAGATAAATTCCTCTTTAAAGAAATAAAATTAATTTTATTTGTCCTCACTTAACTATATTTTCAAAAATTTTAAATTTAACACGAGCTTTGGTATTAGGGGTTAACTTTAGATAACTATATTTATGTTACTAAATATATAGTAAACTAAAGTAAAAAAATTTCAATAATAAAGGTTAATTTTAGAGATTAAGATATTTGGTATAAGAGAATAAGACTATGATTTTATATTTTTAGTAAGGAAATTTGTATTTTTGAAATATTAAATATCTTAAAGGTTCATGTAAGAAGAAAAGAATTAAACTTTATGAAATATTTAAGCTAATATAAATTTTTTAAGTGAAGAAATGTGAAAAGTTTTTTTACTTTAAGAAGAAGATAGTGAAGTTCAAAATCACTAAAGACTATCCAAATATAGTAATCCTCATAAAAAAAGAAAAGAAAAGAAAAGAAAAAGGATTAAAAAAGATCCTGAAAAGAAAAGAAAAGAAAAAAAAAGATAATGTGGGGAGAAGCTTGAGAATACGCCTAACTAAAAATTGGTTTCACTTGAATCAACTTAAAGATGAAGACTTAGCTACATTTTCTAAACTTTTATTTGAGTATTAGTTTACTTATTAGTAATTTTTTTTTAAGTTCTTTTTCATATGAATGCTTTAAGTGGCTTTAATATGACAATTTGTATTTTTTTCTTGAAAAGAATACAGAATCGGAAATCTTGGACTTGATTGCTAAATATTCTTATTCCTTTAGTGTTAACTGGAGTGGTTTTAAAATTTTCTTAGGTTATGCTATTATATTTAGTGGACTAAGATATTATAATCTAAAAGTTAAATTCTTTACCATAAGTTATATTTTTTTCTAGTAGAGGAGTTACTTGAGGACAAGTAACATGTAAGTTTGGGGGATTTTGATACACCAAAAATATATGCATTTTTAGACTCATATTTTAGTCTCATTTTTTGTGATATTGCACTTTCATGGAAGTTATTTTTCATGTTTTCTTGAAGGTTGTTGATTTTTAGGACTTAGAGTAAAAATGAAGCAAAAATGATGAAATTTAGATTTAAAATGGAAAATATGAAAAGTTGTTCGGCGCCTACAGTGTCAGAAGCAGCGCCGATGGCATCGTTTGATAGAGAGCAAGAAATTAATTGGCGAAACACTGGCGCCGACGGCGCTTATCGTGGTGTAGACCCTGTTTCTAGAAAATTCAACGAATTTGGATGCTTTTTAAAGAGTTTTTGGATGCACCTATTGGAGAACCGACTCTAGGCTCTATTAGGGGCCGAAATTCATCAGAAAAATGGCTCTCTTGGACTCTCTTTTGATTTCTCTTCGTTTCACTTCATTCATTTGGCGCAATTTCTAATTTTCATCTTCATTCCACCACCATTTTAAAGTATATTAATGAGTTTTCTTTAAGAGTTTAGACATTTTTTTGGTGAGATTAAGTGTGAATTCTTCTCTAAGAGTGTTAGAGAAAGAGAAAAGTGAGAGATTTCTTCTTCCTACATTTCCTGGGAGAGACTACAAGGGATTTGCTTTGAGAAAGAGTTTCAGATAAGTGTTGTTTGTTGTATCTTTCTCATGAAGTCTTAGTAGTTTTATTTATCTTTCTCCCTACTCTGAGATATGGTGAAATGATGAGATAATATGGATATGTCAATATTAAAATATAAAAATAAATTGTGATGATTTTTTAACTCTGAACTTAATTCACTTTTCTATCTGGCCAATTGAATTGTTCAAATGAATTATGAAGCATATGATCCAGGAAATTGAGTATGAGTTCTACAACAGAGTGAGGATCACATTTGATTCCATGAAGGAGAAATTCGTTCAAGAAATTAAGTGCAAATAAATAGGGAAATATAGTTTGTTGGGTGTAGAATTGGAGAATCTTTAGGGTGACAGACTAAAATCCTCAATTCGGTCTTAGTGTTTAAAAACTGAAGCAAGATTTAGCCTTCAGGTGAAGGGAAGTGGGAGCTATGGAGTGGAAGTCAGTATCCTTATAACTTAGCCACAGATTTAGGGACTAAACCTGGGATTGGCCAATGATTTTCTATAACACTGTATCAGGGTAGAAAATTAAAACTGCTCCTAACCCATTATCTCATCTCATTTCACCAAAACCTTATTTTAGTGTGAAAGATGATTTTCACATTACAAATCTTCATCACATAAACATAGTTTAATGGTTTAATAGTTATTGTTTAAACTTTGCATTTCAGTTTTGCTAATAGTTAAATAATTTAGTTTTAATCATACTTCAGCATTCGAAATTAGTGACAGTAATTTCGTTTTACTTTCTGTGAATTTTTTAGTAAATTTATCATTTCAAATTTAAACCTTCACCGTGAGATCGATATTTGGGGCTTAAATCAGAAAGTCATTTATTACTTGATAACGGTAAATATACTTGCATAGAATCCCAACATTAATTGCTTAAATTTCTTAATCATAAAATTTATAATATTTACACAACTAGCTATACACATCCACACACCTATAGTCAAGCTTAACAATAAGTTCCAACAAGCATGGAGAATGTAGCTTGGCCTCACGCGATTTGTGACCAGTTATGATATTTATTCTGAGATGAATTTCTTTTATAGGATAGAAGTCATATCTCAGCTTGACGTGATTCTGAAGAATCATCTTTGTAATAGGATTAAAACTTCTGAGCATTAACGCTTTTTAAGGGACATCTGACCCAGATGAACTTATTGATCACTTTGCGACCATCATGTACATATAATGAGTTTCTAAAATTCACTAGTGTCAGGTTTTTCCTACAACAGTTAATGTCCAAGCATGCACCTTGTTTTACTCACTCATAGCTTACTATGGTGTATACAGAGTAATTTATTACAAATTGAAGGACCATCAAAGGCTGCTCTCACCTCTCCGGGATTTGGCAATGTGACGGAGAGCCACTAAAGTATTATTTTGTGAGATTCACTATTAAGCTCATCAAATACCAGAAACATATCCAGAGTTACTAAGAGGTGTGCTCTTGAGGGGGACTAAACTCTGGTCATTTCTACTCTATCTTTGGTGAGGGAGACAATTGTTCATCTACTGACCTCATCCATTGTGTTAAGGCACAAATTATTATTGATCTCTATTGAGGATGTGGTATTATATAATAGTATCGGTGGATTTTAGTAGCCTTCAATCGGTATAATAGTATTGGTTCAAGAAAGCTTGATTGCATGTTATTTTTCATAATATATATGTGAGTGTTTATTTGTTCGTGCGCATGCAGGGTCTGCATTGCTAAGTTTATAAAATCTCTCACAATACAACAAGCATTCAACAGAAAATAGAGGTAGAAGACAATGGTATGTGCTATGTGATTAACGGTATATCGAGTAAATAAATTCATAATCATAAATTTTAATTAAAAAAGCCCTACGGATTGATGTGTGCTAACAGTTCTCAGAAAATGACCGACTTTTTATAACAATTTAAGAATACTCCATTACTAGTGTTTCCTATCATATGCTAATTAGTTATGAATCCAATTTCATCAAATTAATGATGATTTCATCATTGGTCGAAGATATGATAAAATCAGGCAGATCTCTCCGAATATTAAGGTTTTCTAAGAAAATTAAGGAAACATGTACATACATATTTTTCAGTTTTTAGTATTTACAAATATAACATCTCACTTCTTAATAATTTAAATAATGATAGTTTAGATGCGATGTGAATGCTATAAATTAAAAAAACTTTGATATATAAATACAAATAAATAAGATGTTATTTGTGTAAATACTTAAATGAAAATTTAAATTTTATGTTCTTTATAAATAAACTATATATATATATATATATATATATATATATATATATATATATATATATATATATATATGTCTGTAAATTTTATTATTATATATTATGTGCATGTGTGTGCTTTTTTGCGCGTAGACGCGTGGACATGCCCGTATGAGCAATCGCCATGCTGTAAACAGTGTTGCATTCATGAAAGACCAGATTATTTTGTTGCCGGCTGGCACATTATTACATAATATGTGAATGGGGCCGCCCGGCTTAGTACTATTCAACTCAGGAATGCTATTCAGTCCAACCGATTTCAGTCACATTTGACTTGATTAAAAAATATGTTGATTGAAAGTAAGGAATTTTTTCTTTTTCAAAAAGCTTATTGCAGCGGGGAACCTACCTGTCCATAAATAGCAATATTATTGTCTGCAAATGATAAAGCTATAGCCACCTTCACAATGATAGCTACAGCTATCGCGAGAGTCATGTCCTCTAGAAATTTATACATACAACTTTGCTTAATAAATCTGCCTCCTAGCACCGATTCATGATTATTAGTCATATTCCACATATATCTAAAATGAAACAAAAATATTAATAATAAAGAAACCTTGTAAATCATGGGAATTCATGATGAGGAGAATAAATAATAGTAGAAGAGAAAGAAGAAGAAGATCGTGTAATACCGCCTCCACCTTGAATGGTCGCGGACCTCCTACTCCGTCCATCTAATTGATCACCACTATGATCCATCTTATATCCCATTTCTGCCGCTGCAGCCGCCGCCGCCACGCCTAAATTCAAATACACGGAGGTTGCTTCCTCTCTCGACGCAACCATGACGGCGGATTGCACGAGCTCGAGGCATAGCCTGAGCTTGTTGGGCTCGAAATGCGCGGTGTCGATGCCCGGTAGAGCCCCTTTGAAGAGAAAATCGGACGTCAGGGATCGGAGGATATCGAGCGGGGTCACGCCATCGAGCGTCCGGGCGTTTGGATCGGCGTGGTGGTCGAGAAGAACGGCGACCATGTCGGGGCTGACAAGCCGGGCGGCGATGTGGAGGGGAGTTCGTCCGTTTGGTCCTGCGGGGAAGTTAACGTCCGCGGTTCCCAGTTCGAGGAGAGCTTTGACGACCTCGCGGTTGCAGTGCTCGACGGCGTAGTGGAGAGCGAGGGCGTCGTCGAGGTTGAGGCCTTCTCCCATGACCATGAGTTTGACGAGTTCGACGTCAGAGGAGTGGAGGGCTCGGCGCATGCGGTGGATTTTGTGATGATGGTGGTCGGGGCAAGTTGAGGGAATGTGGGAGAAGGAGGTTGGTAGGCGCCGGAGATCTTCGAGCTTGGCGACGATGTCGAGTGGGAGGTGTTTGGCAAGGCTTTCGGGCGGTAGGCCGGACTTGGCGACGAGATGGGAGCAGGTGGACCAGAGTTGGTGCATTTCTTGTTTGCGGGCAGCCATTAAGACTTTCATCACGTCTTCAATAGAGGATTTCTCCACCATGATTTCAAGTTGCTTCTGCCAAACGCCATATATTTCAATATGTGATTCAATTTTGCAGGACATTGGAGCCAACTCATGAAAATTCAGATGGCGCAGCATTGTTGATAATGCGTGTAAGTCATATTTTTCTCTAAATTACAATAAGAGTTTTTTATATTAAAAAATGAAACTTTTTTACATGCATTTAATATCTAAATTTTTATAAGAACATACCGAAATTTGGATATTAGATATCAAAAAGCCTAAGATTGCATGCTCTTACATCCCTTTTAAGTTTTGATTAGGACTTAAGAAAATCTAAAAATATATATTTTATTTTTTGAAAGATAGCATGAGTATTGCTCTGAAACTATTTTATAGTTTAATTATAATTTAATAAAGGTGCTTTGATCAATCCTAAATAAATTTTTGCTAAGAAACAAATGAAAGAAAAAGTTTCCCTCATATATTATGATAATTTGATTTACTTCAAATAATTAGGATTTAAATTATCAAAATAAATTCTACATATTCCATATTTTTTAAACTCAACTAATCGATAAAAATTCTTAACTTATTATTATTGATAATAATAAGTATGATTAAAAGAAATAACAATTTATAAACTAACAGTATAATTTAAAAATCATCTTGTTTTGAATAGCAGTGAGCTAAAACATGCCCTTGCAAGAACATTGCTTATGAACTGGAAGATGATCGTAAGGTAAAGAGCGTTTAACCGTAATTTTTGAACTAAACTAAAAACTGTAACTGGACCTCAAAATTATTACTCCACACCTACTCCGACAAGCTTACTGTTGCTACAGCAAAAAATAGAATTGGACGTTGCTGGGAAGAAGATATCCATTGATTTCCTAAAAAGAAGAAAGAAAGAAACAAAAGCTATCATGGAGTTCCTAGCTAGGTCTTAACATAGCACCACAACACAAAATCGCTTAAGCTTCAGCTGTAATGGCAACTCGTGTTGTGCTCCTTCTTAAAAGATAAAAGAAATAAGGAAATGGCTTAATATTAGAGCATAAAGTTAAGATCCATTTCTGATTACAGCAAAATATAGAAAGATGACTGATTTTTATAAATTTAATTTATTCTTAAAATAGATATTATAATTTTAATCAAATAAAATGGGTGAATTGAATATTTGTTCATAATTATAACCATCAATCATTACTGGACTCTTAAGCTACTAATTGAAATTGGTTCAACTCTAGATTTATTTGTTTACTTATTATTTTATTTTTAAAATTTCAAACTGTGGCATGTGATATGGGTATGGATTATGAAAACCCTAAGAGAAGGGAATCAGTTGAACCTGGGTGAGGAAGGCAAGTTGGTCGATTCCAAAGGAGCGAGCTGCGGCGAGGGTGTCGAGGGCTAGGTCGACAGCCGCGGTGCAGTGCGTGTGCCAGCAACCATGATCGCCGCAGTTGGGGCGAGGCTCATGCTTCTGCAACTGGATCGAAACTTGGCCGCTGTAGAGAAACTGTAGGAGCAACAGGAACACCTCATAGCCAACGGAGCTCACCCGAATCACCGCCCCCCGAGCCGGCGGCGAGCGGGGGCTGTGGGGATTGAGGAGGGAGGGTGGAGCGTCGGCATCGCCGCAGAAGAACTTTCTGAAGAAGATACTGCGGGCTGCGAGGATGCAGCGGTGGGCGTGGACAAGGCGGCCTTCCACGCTGAAGGTAACGTCACCGAAGGCCTGACCGTTGATGAGAAGGTTAAGGTAATCCATGGACATGGACTTGAGGCTTTCATCCATTCTTCTTTTACTTATAGGCCGCCACTCTGTCTCTCTCTCTCTGTCTTCTTCCTTTGCCTTCCTCTTTTTTCTAGCTAGCTACTATACTTCTGTGGAGATCCACAGATAGTTTCTTTTATTTTGCCAGATTTGGGGCGATTTTTTTCCTGTTGTCTTTTAAGATTATTCTTTAAAATGTAATTTTCGTATTGGCTTTTTGCCCTGCTTGATGCATCGTTTATAATCAATTGATTTTTGAAATGAACAATATACTCAAAAAATGTACCATTAACAAGATATTATTTTTGGAATTATAAAAACCAATCATTTAAAGAGGTAAAGCAGTCAACCTTAAGTGTTCGGAAAATAAATAATTATAGTAATTGAAGTTTTTTTATAAATATGAAGACAAATTTAATGTTGTATGGCTGGAATTCTCCTTCATATTTTAAGATGTTGAGATAGTCCAAAGAATTTGTTGAAAGAATCTTTGAACTCGTCCTCATCACTTGGCACTCATTAGTCGTCACTCGTCCTAAAAAGAGATTTGATAAGACATGCCAAATGAGGAATGTGGAATCAACATAGAATAACATTTGAAGGATGACATTTTTATATATGTATTGCCAAATAAGTCAAAAGGAAATTTCATTAATCTGCAAATAGAGTTAATATTTTTTTAAAAATTCAATTTTCACTACATGTTGAATTAGTAGTACCCTCTCACCAACCCTGGCTTTAATACTAATTTGAAGTGTCACCTGAAATTTAAAGACTTGAAGTGATGCTTTGAAAGCAAAAAAACTTTCCAAGAGACCGATGAAAGTAATTTATGGATTGGTTGTGTTATATTCAATTTGAGATTTAAGTTTGAAGCACCATCAAAGGAAACAAAAAGTCCAACCCGAGAGTATATATTGAATGATGATATAAGTAATTGGGATAACTCTGAGTCTTGAGATGATGTAGAAATTTTAGGTATTCGAGTCTAGAAAGTTCCAATATTTTTAAAATATATATTTATATATTTTGTTATTTTAAAATAGAATTAGGCACACAGAAACAATTTGCTATACAATTTTTGTTTTATACAGTAAAGAGAACCAAAGAAAGAAAATCATTATAAATTAAAATAGAAAAGTTGATCAATATAGTGTTGATGTTGCGAGATCTATATATACCAATTGATGTGGTGTATATATAAATAAAAAAGGAGAGCAATCAACGAAGTGAAAAATAGAACGAGAAAAAATCACACCAGAAAAGGACACCACAACAGAACACACAGATTTACGTGGTTCGACAAATTGCCTACTTCTACAGAGTTGCAGAGGATTTTTCTACTTGAGGAATTTACACCAGTCGATCACATTGACTTAAAAAAGGAATGTCTCACTCTTGGTTGCTCTCTCTGTTCTTCTCTCTCTGTTCTTCTCTCTCTATACCGAGATACACCGAAGAAAACTCTACACTGAGATACACCGAAGAAGACAAACTTACAAGAGAAATAAACCCAATTTCTCTTCTGCCACAAGCCACCAAGAAGAAGTCTAGGGAGAACAATCTTCTTCTTCTTCCTTTTTCCTTCTTCTTCCTTCTGCCGCAAGGAACTACTCCTCCTTGCACTTAACTTCCTTTGCCCCGAGGAAACCTTCCTCTATCCCGAGGAAACTGAAGAAGAACTCAAAACGTGACTACTAAACCCAAGGAGAGACATCCGAAGCTTTTAGCACAAACAGGAGGGAGGGAAGAGATGCTTTACTTCATAAAAGAGGAAGGCGGGAGTAAATATTTGTGAAGATGTGTGACACTCCAAAGCAAAGTAACCGCACAAGCATAGTGGACCAGGCTCCACTGTTTCTAACAATTCTCCCACTTGGAGACCGGTACACAGATGGCAACATCTCCTTCCTTAAACTGATATCCTCCACTGGCGGTGTCGCCTTTTTCTTCAACATGTATTCTCCATCTTAAATCCTCTAACTTGAATCATCTTCCTCTGCAACTCAAAACCTCTGTCTTCACTACAGAAGACCAACTGAACCTATGCACAACTTCAGTTTCTCAAGAGTAACACCCTCAGTCAACATATCCGTAGGCTCCACATAGCTTTGCACCTCCAAGTTATTTCTTAGGTCACTCTTGTTTCTTCTTACGACTCCCACTGCATGGGCAATATCCTGCCTCTACTGAAAGCTTTTTCAACAGGTCTAGCCTTGTACCTTTTACTAACATCACGCTCAGTCTTCACCATGTACACCCACTTGTTGTGCAATGCCTTTTTCCCTAAAATTTTTATCAGTTCCCACTTGCTCAAACTTTCATCTTGCAAGATTTCATCATAGCATTGTAGTTCTTCAACAACTGTCTATGGAACAATAGGAATGGGTGCCCCAGACCCACTTTCCTCTTCACTTCCATCACTACTCTGCACTGTGGCCTCTGGTAGATTTCCTACCACATTCAAAGCCCCTGAATCCAACATCAAGTTTTCAACAGAACTATGAACTGCCAACAATAGTACATTCTGTGATTCTTCAGATACCACATTTGCACTATAATTCTCCATCTTCTTAGGATTCTTGTAGTTCTTCTTTATGTGGCCAACCTTGCCACAATTTCAATAGATTGTCTGCTTACTAAACTTTGATTTTGAACTACTTATACTTGAGTTCTTGTCATGCCATCTCCCTCTGAACTCAACATTCAGTGTCAAACTCGAACCTAAGACCTCACTAGAATCATTCCTGCAAACTTCCTCAACCAAATTCAAATCACGAATATCATCGTATTTCAGTTTAGATTTACCCGCAGAACTGCTAACTGCTATCCTCATGGCTTCCCAACTATCTGACAAAGAAGCCAACAAAATCAGTGCACATATCTCATCATCAAAATCAATTTCCACAGATGACAATTGATTTGTGATAGTATTGAAAATATTTAGGTGTTGAGCTAGAAATACGTTCCGTCATCTTCAAATAGAATAATTTTTTCATCAAGTGCATCTTGTTATTCGCCGATGGCTTTTCATACATACCTGATAAGGCTGCCATGAGATATGTAATCGTCATTTTCTTGACGATGATGTGTGCAACGGACCTCGATAGGATCAATCAAATAACCCCCATAACTTGGCAACCCAAGAAATTCCATTCAGCCTCATCCATCTTTTCAAGTCTTTTCCCCAATAATAGAAGATGAAGTTTCTTCCTATAAAGATAATTTTATATCTGCATTCTCAAATAACCAAAATCTGTGTCATCAAACTTCTCGATCTCAGAAACCTTCACTTCATATGTAGTCATCATTCTTCCTCAGATTTGAAACTACGCTCTGATACCAGTTATTGATGTTGTGAGATCTAGATATACCGATTGATGTGGTATATATATAAATCAAACAGAAGAATGATTGACGAAGTGAAAAAAAGAACAAGAAAAAAATACACAAGAAAAGAGCAACACAACAGAACACACAGATTTACGTGGTTCGACAAATTGCCTGCTTCCATGGAGTTGCAGAGGATTTTTCTACTTAAGTAATTTACACCAGTCGATCACCTCGACTTACAAGAGGAATCTCTCACTCTTCGTTGCTCTCTCTCACTTCTTCTCTCTCTTTTCTTTTCTTTTTCTACCGAGATACATCGAAGAAAACTCTACACTGAGATACATCGAAGAAGACAAACTTACAAGAGAAGTAAGCCAAATTTCTCTTCTACCACAAGCCATCAGGAAGAAGCCTAGGGAGAACAATCTTCTTCTTCTTCCTTCTTCTTCCTTCTGCCGCAAGGAACTGCTCCTCCTTGCACTTCTTTTCCTTTGCCTCGAGGAAACCTTCCTCTATCCCGAGGAAACCGAAAGGCTTAAAACGTGACTACTAAATCCAAGGAGTACCATCTGAAGCTTTTATCACGAACAGGAGGGAGTGAAGAGATGCTTCACTTCACAAAAAAGGAAAGCGGGAGTGCATATTTGTGAAGATGTGTGACTTTACAAAGCAAAGTAACAACTCAAGCATAGTAGACCGAGCTCCACCATTTCTAACATATAGAACTAATTCACTCACTAAAGTATTTGAGAGGGCGAGATCGGCAAAACCCCTTATGCTTTTGGTCGAACACCATGCCTCACCACATGAAAGTGTACACTCCTAACTTTGTTCACAATAAGAACTATAAAAAATCATTCCAGTTAACAAATAATAATTATATTTTCAAACGAAAACTACTCACAACTACTCCAATAATTCATATATATAAAATAAGAGATGAGGAGGGGGTTACTCCACAGTTGTAAATGTCGTAACTACTCTGACTATGATACGACTAGCCATTCCTTCATTTTAAGCACACTATACTTGAACGCACACATATCACACCTCCTACATGTCTCTTACAAGATTGCACAAAAAATTAAAATTTTATAGGAATATAAAAACACTTTCTACACTAATAATGAAAAATTTCAAAGCTCTAATTTACTTCAATTCACTTCTTTTCATTGAACCTTTATTATTTTCCAATCTCTTATCTTGTGCTTACTTGCTAATCCATTTTTCCTGGGGTTAGTACTTTGCCCTTCTCATTTGATATCAATTCTCCTAGACCTTAAATAACTTCATACTGAAGAATTGGAGTTGATGGAGTCCTACACTACTTTGGTGCAAGCTTTTCTAAATCATCTTTAGTAAACAATGCATCTGCTAATAGTGGCTTATTTTTACAGTTTTTAAGAACTATGTAATACTTATACTAGTTAGTTGGAATATCACTTGTAATGATATATTCTGATATAAATAATGAAGATTTGATGGACACCTGCGAATAATGTTTATCTCATTTTGTAAAAAAGTATCTTATATTTTTTAGGTACAGTAATTCCTTCAAAGGAGATTAATTATTTCACATTGAAAAAAGGCTAATAAATACATTAGAAAATAATTTTGGTAATAAGAACTAATATTAACCTTACTAATTATCTTGAAACCATATGATCTCATTTACAACTCTTTATATTTTATTGAATGAATTTCTTAGATCATTTACATATTAATTCATTGTCATATATATTATAATCTCTACAATTTTTATTTATGTTTCTTTTTCTAGTATACTTTGCATATTATTATTAAACTATTTTCTTATATCTTCATGAAATCAATGAAAATCACATGAAAAATAAATGCTTAATCAAAAGATGCTTTAAATAGGCATGTTAACTAATTTAATAGATTTCCTAAGATTTTAACCATAAGCTATTTCTAAAGGTAATTTCTTGGTTTTTCTATATATAATGTTATTATACTTATGTTTTGATAGGTGGAAGTAGTCCTATTTTAAAGACCCTTTCTAACCATGCATCTTAGTAAATATTCTATAGCCTATTACCAACCATAGTTTGACAATTTATTTGGCGGTGAAATACAAAAGAACATTTTAATTGGGTACCCAAAGGTCTCCCTATGTAGTATCTTTCAAACATGGGACATAATTTTGACTTATATATCCAAAATTATGCTGAATGAATGTTTATGTAAAATTTATTGATGCAAAAATCAAGCACAAAAAATCGTATGCAACAACATTGGTAATAAAGTATGAGAAAATGTATCATTCTAATTAAGATTACTTGGTAAGTACCAAAATTAGATTGATGATATATTATTTAAATGAATGAATTAAAGTACTACAAAACAAAATAATCATCGAGAGAGAAAAAGCACGACTTCATAATGAGTAAAACCCAGACACATGAGTTCTAGAGAGTTGATTTCACGTACATTAATTAAAATAGTAATGTGAAATAGTACTTTGGTCCAATCATAATGCCTAATACTTTCTTTAATAAGTTTAGAATTTCTAATTTTCCTTGCATAGACAACCCACATTCGATAATAGATTTAATGCAGGAAAGAGCATCGAAGCTAGTAAGAACTCAAATGGACCATGTGGGTGTCAAAACAATTTTGGTTGAGGAGTTGCCCACTGGAAGCTTTGTGCTGCTAGAATCGAAATCTCATCGCTTGCTTTAGAAAGGCATTTAATTTACTTATGTATATCATTTAAACAAATATGAAATCAAATTGATTCCATATTTTTTATAGTTTAAATGAAAGAGCATTATACCTTAAATTCAGTATCTATCCCGAAAGATAAACACAAGACTTGAGGGTGGGGCTCGATCAAATAAACTAAGAAATATATGACATCCGTTTGGTCCGCAAAACTATTTTATTTTCCGAAAAGTTTCCCTATTTAATATGAAGAATTAAATCGGGTTTAAGTTCGGTTCAGACAAGCTTTCTATAAGGGCAAGCCCTTATAGTTAATTACATCTCAAATGACCAGAGTCATTCAAAAAAACTCTCAATAAAAATTAGAATATATTATCTTCAAGGAACTAAAAAAGGATAGGACTTTTCAATGAAATCTGACAAAGAGGTGTGAAAGGAGAATGACTCAAGTTTGGAACATTTTGTTGTAAAGTCCAAAGGAGGAAGAACTATCGAATGTCATAGATCCAGATGAGAACCTTAGTGACTTCCCAAGCAATCTTATAATTTGGCTTCAATTTTGAGGAGAAATATTTAGGTGTTTCATCCTGCCAATTTTATTAATTTATGGCTTACATTCATGTGAAATAATCGCACAAATAGCTTGGACGATGTGAGGATTTAGGTCATGATGAACGACAACCTCGGAATCCTAAGACTAGTTAGGGCTTATATTGTAAAGGATAAATATGCAAAGGCCTAAAGATAAGATGAGGATTTATGTTGCATAAGCAAACAACCTATGGCTTTATTGTTTAATTCTAAGGAAGGAAAATTGGTTTAGCTATGGAAGACGTGTTTTGCTTTGGAAGATGGTCGTGTTTCCCACCATGCTAGCTCCAAGCTCCTCGTCGTGACAAGTTTAAGTTTTCTAGTGTGCCAGGTTATGGTGTCAAATCAGTTGGCTTTATGGTTGTAGTCCTTTAAATTTTTTGGGGGTATGTTAAAGTTGATTAGAGCGACACCGGTTGAGATCCTACAGTTCCCTCGTTCTAGTACTACTATTTTATATTGGATTCACTTAGTCCAAATAAATTTACTAAACTCAACTTAATGAGTTCCATAATTTCATTTAGACCGTGGGAAGCCTCGTTAGCAACCGTAGGTTACCTCCTCCGAGGGATTCCCGATCATCCGATAGAGACATTTTAATTTAGTTGCTTGTTGTTTTGTGATGTTTGTGATTAAATTTTAAGTTTTCTTATAGTTTGAATGTTGTGGTGGTGAATTTTACCTTGGTTGATTTTAGTTTTGGTTTTCATTTTGCGACTATCCTAGCAGTTTTGGCTTTAATGCAGGGTGTCATCGTTGTTTAGCATGCAAGTTTTATAAAAATACAGTGTGGAAAGCACAATGAAAGACGACACTGTAAACTGTAAAAGCGTACCTGACAAGTCTTCTCGTCCCACCACCTGAAAGGTCAGTACTTGCAAAGCAAGTATATAATATTGCAAGAAGATTTAAGTTGTAAGAGTAGATGAAGGTTTAGCTATCAAACCCAAAGCTATGATTTTTCTTGAATCTCAGAAGATCCTAGTGAATGATTCTAGGACAAAGTATGGCAAGTCCAATTTGTCCTCCAGGATGTTCAATAGATTTTAAAATATTCAAGGTGTGATCCTAAACCACTTTGAAGATCTCTTGAAATAATCCAAGTTCATTTTAAACTTAACATAATGTCCTAATAATCATCCGAGGTTGAAGTGTGACTACCCCATTACTCAGTGTAACTTTTAATTTAATTATCCTAGGGATAGGATACTCGATTGGTCAGTTGATGTTTTCTTTAAGATTTATGTGAATGAGTGCCCTTGAGACAAGTCTTTATGATTGTGGTGCCTACAATTAGGGTTAGGCTTGTAGTGTTTAAAGATGTTAATAACCAATCATATCATTTTCTCAATCAAATCAACTTGAGTTTAGGAATCAAACCTAGGTCACTACCAAGCCTTGGTAATCATGATAGGTGAAATAGTATGTATAAAAAATTTTAGTTTATGTGATGCGTATTTTTAGCAAGTAATCAAATCATCCTCGACTTTGGGCTTAAGAAAAGTAAATTATCATCCTTGCTAGTTTAAGCCCCTTAAGAATAAATTGATCTTAATTGACTTGCAAATCATGAAGATTAGGAAAATTATGATTTTGTTGATGTTGTGCAAGGGTGGTGAGTGAGTTTCTACCTTTTAGTCTCATTGTATTTCAATAATCAAATCATGTTTATTAAGATCAGAATTACCCATTTTCCTTTGGTTAATCATAAATTTTGATTAAAGCATTAAAGTCTAAAGTGGTTGTGCCCTTGAGGCACTTCACATCATAACTCACTAAACACAACTCAAAAGACTTTGAGGACTTGAAGTGTCATAATCATGAGGTAATTAAAGTATTAGAGGAGAAAATGTGGATTTCTCAAAATTTTAATTTACTTTGACTATTTATTTAAATTAAGAAAATAAGATTTTTAAATGTGATTTATTTAACTCCTCAAAATAAAGCTTTTATTTATGAGAAAAATTATTAAGGGTTTCTTTAGGCCAGAGAAATGCTTAGGTAAAATTTCATAATTTTCTTAAATTAAATTTTTATTATTATTATTTTAATTTGGTTCAATTTTCATGATTTATTTAAGTAGAAAATGGTGTTTTGATTACAATTTTTTTTCCTTAGACTCCTCTGAGTTAAGAAAACTTAGAGAACCAAATTTTGTATTTTTTTTATTTTTAATTTATTCATTATAATTATTTTAGTGAGACAATAAA
>NEWO01000322.1:60292-75512 GCA_003013225.1 Phalaenopsis aphrodite | reverse complement strand
TCTATACCGAGATACACCGAAGAAAACTCTACACTGAGATACACCGAAGAAGACAAACTTACAAGAGAAATAAACCCAATTTCTCTTCTGCCACAAGCCACCAAGAAGAAGTCTAGGGAGAACAATCTTCTTCTTCTTCCTTTTTCCTTCTTCTTCCTTCTGCCGCAAGGAACTACTCCTCCTTGCACTTAACTTCCTTTGCCCCGAGGAAACCTTCCTCTATCCCGAGGAAACTGAAGAAGAACTCAAAACGTGACTACTAAACCCAAAGAGAGTCATCCGAAGCTTTTAGCACAAACAGGAGGGAGGGAAGAGATGCTTTACTTCATAAAAGAGGAAGGCGGGAGTGAATATTTGTGAAGATGTGTGACACTCCAAAACAAAGTAACCGCACAAGCATAGTGGACCAGGCTCCACTGTTTCTAACAATTCTCCCACTTGGAGACCGGTACACAGATGGCAACATCTCCTTCCTTAAACTGATATCCTCCACTGGCGGTGTCGTCTTTTTCTTCAACATGTATTCTCCATCTTGAATCCTCTAACTTGAATCATCTACCTCTGCAACTCAAAACCTCTGTCTTCACTACAGAAGACCAACTGAACCTATGCACAACTTCAGTTTCTCAAGAGTAACACCCTCAGTCAACATATCCGTAGGCTCCACATAGCTTTGCACCTCCAAGTTATTTCTTAAGCCACTCTTGTTTCTTCTTACGACTCCCACTGCATGGGCAATATCCTGCCTCTACTGAAAGCTTTTTCAACAGGTCTAGCCTTGTACCTTTTACTAACATCACGCTCAGTCTTCACCTTGTACACCCACTTGTTGTGCAATGCCTTTTTCCCTAAAAGTTTTGTCAGTTTCCACTTGCTCAAACTTTCATCTTGCAAGATTTCATCAGAGCATTGTAGTTCTTCAACATCTGTCTATGGAACAATAGGAATGGGTGCCCCAGACCCACTTTCCTCTTCACTTCCATCACTACTCTGCCTGTGGCCTCTGGTAGATTTCCTACCACATTCAAAGCCCCTGAATCCAACATCAAGTTTTCAACAGAACTATGAACTGCCAACAATAGTACATTCTGTGATTCTTCAGATACCACATTTGCACTATAATTCTCCATCTTCTTAGGATTCTTGCAGTTCTTCTTTATGTGGCCAACCTTGCCACAATTTCAATAGATTGTCTGCTTACTAAACTTTGATTTTGAACTACTTATACTTGAGTTCTTGTCATGCCATCTCCCTCTGAACTCAACATTCAGTGTCAAACTCGAACCTAAGACCTCACTAGAATCATTCCTGCAAACTTCCTCAACCAAATTCAAATCACGAATATCATTGTATTTCAGTTTAGATTTACCCGCAGAACTGCTAACTGCTATCCTCATGGCTTCCCAACTATCTGACAAAGAAGCCAACAAGATCAGTGCACATATCTCATCATCAAAATCAATTTCCACAGATGACAATTGATTTGTGATAGTATTGAAAATATTTAGGTGTTGAGCTAGAAATACGTTCCGTCATCTTCAAATAGAATAATTTTTTCATCAAGTGCATCTTGTTATTCGCCGATGGCTTTTCATACATACCTGATAAGGCTGCCATGAGATATGTAATCGTCATTTTCTTGACGATGATGTGTGCAACGGACCTCGATAGGATCAATCAAAAAACCCCCATAACTTGGCAACCCAAGAAATTCCATTCAGCCTCATCCATCTTTTCAAGTCTTTTCCCCAATAATAGAAGATGAAGTTTCTTCCTATAAAGATAATTTTATATCTGCATTCTCAAATAACCAAAATCTGTGTCATCAAACTTCTCGATCTCAGAAACCTTCACTTCATATGCAGTCATCATTCTTCCTCGATCTAAAACTACGCTCGGATACCAGTTGTTGATGTTGCAAGATCTACATATACCAGTTGATGTGGTATATATATAAATCAAACAAAAGAACGATTGACGAAGTGAAAAATATAACAAGAAAAAAATACACCAGAAAAGAGCAACACAACAAAACACACAGATTTACGTGGTTTGACAAATTGTCTACTTCCATGAAGTTGTAGAGGATTTTACTACTTGAGTAATTTACACCAGTCGATCACCTTGACTTACAAGAGGAATCTCTCACTCTTCGTTGCTCTCTCTCACTTCTTCTCTCTCTTTTCTTTTCTTTCTATACCGAGATACATCGAAGAAAACTCTACACTGAGATACATCGAAGAAGAAAACTTACAAGAGAAGTAAGCCCAATTTCTCTTCTGCCACAAGCCACCAAGAAGAAGCCTAGGGAGAACAATCTTCTTCTTCTTCCTTCTGCCGCAAGGAATTGCTCCTCCTTGCACTTCTTTTCCTTTGCCTCGAGGAAACCTTCCTCTATCCCGAGGAAACAGAAGAACTTAAAACGTGACTACTAAACCCAAGGAGAGTCATTTGAAGCTTTTATCACGAACAGAAGGGAGTGAAGAGATGCTTCACTTCACAAAAGAGGAAAGCAGGAGTGGATATTTGTGAAAAGGTGTGACTCTCTAAAGCAAAGTAGCAACCCAAGTATAGTGGACCGGGCTCCACCATTTCTAACATATAGAACTAATTCACTCACTAAAGTATTTGAGAGGGCGAGATCGGCAAAACCCCTTATGCTTTTGGTCGAACACCATGCCTCACCACATGAAAGTGTACACTCCTAACTTTGTTCACAATAAGAACTATAAAAAATCGTTCCAGTTAACAAATAATAATTATATTTTCAAACGAAAACTACTCACAACTACTCCAATAATTCATATATATAAAATAAGAGATGAGGAGGGGGTTAGGCCACAGTTGTAAATGTCGTAACTACTCCGACTATGATACGACTAGCCATTCCTTCATTTTAAGCACACTGTACTTGAACACACACATATCACACCACCTACATGTCTCTAACAAGATTGCACAAAAATTTAAATTTTATAGGAATACAAAAACACTTTCTACACTAATATTGGAAAATTTCAAAGCTCTAATTTACTTCAATTAACTTCTTTTCATTGAACCTTTATTATTTTCCAATCTTATATCTTGTGCCTACTTGCTGATCCATTTTTCCTGGGGTTAGTACTTTGCCCATCTCATGTGATATCAATTCTCCTAGACCTTAAATAACTTCTTACTAAAGAATTGGAGTTGATGGAGTCCTACACTACTTTGGTGCAAGCTTTTCTAAATCATCTTTAGTAAACAATGCATCTGCTAATGGTGGCTTATTTTTACAGTTCTTAAGAATTATGTAATACTTATACTAGTTAGTTGGAATATCACTTGTAATGATATATTCTGATATAAATAATGAAGGTTCGATGGACACCTGCAAATAATGTTTATCTCATTTTGTAAATAAGGATCTTATATTTTTTTTTGGGTAGAGTAATTTCTTAAAGGAGATTAATTATTTCACATTGAAAAAGGCTAATAAATACATTAGAAAAGAATTTAGGTAACAAGAACTAATATTAACCTTACTAATTCTCTTGAAAACCCCATATGATCTCATTTAAAACTCTTTATATTTTATTGAATGAAGTTTCTTAGATCATTTACATATAAATTCATTGTCATATATATTATATTCTCTACAATTTTTATTTATGTTTCTTTTTCTAGTATACTTTGCTTATTATTATTAAACTATTTTCTTATATCTTCATGAAATCAATGAAAATCACATGAAAAATAAATGCTTAATCAAAATATGCTTTAAATAGGCATGTTAACTAATTTAATAGATCTCCTAAGATTGTAACCATAAGCTATTTCTAAAGGTAATTTCTTGGTTTTTCTATATATAATGTTATTATACTTAAGTTCTGATAGGTGGAAGTAGTCCTATTTTAAAGACCCTTTCTAACCATACATCATAGTAAATATTCTATAGCCTATTACCAACCATAGTTTGACAATTTATTTGGTGGTGGAATACAAAAGAACATTTTAATTGGGTACCCAAAGGTCTCCCTATGTAGTATTTTTCAAACATGGGACATAATTTTGACTTATGCCGAATGAATGTCCATGTAAAATTTATTGATGCAAAAATCAAACATAAATAAGCGTATGCAACAACATTGGTAATAAAGTATGAGAAATTGTATCATTCTAATTAAGATTACTTGGTAAGTACCAAAATTAGATTGATGATATGTTATTTAAATGAATGAATTAAAGTACTACAAAACAAAATAATCATCGAGAGAGAAAAAGCACCACTTCATAAGGAGTAAAACCCAGACACATGAGTTCTAGAGAGTTGATTTCACGTACATCAATTAAAGTAGTAATGTGAAATAGTACTGTGGTCCAATCATAATGGCTAATACTTTCTTTAATAAGCTTAGGATTTCTAATTTTCCTTGCATAGACAACCCACATTCGATAATAGATTTAATGCAGGAAAGAGAATCAAAGCTAGTAAGAACTCAAATGGACCATGTGGGTGTCAACACAATTTTTGTTGAGGAGTTGCCCATTGGAAGCTTTGTGCTGCCGGAATCGAAATCTCATCACCCGCTTTGGAAAGGCGTTTAATTTACTTATATATATAATTTAGAAAAATATGAAATCAAATTGATCCCATATTTTTCATAGTTTAAATGAAAGAGCTCTATACCTTAATTTCGGTATCTATCCCGAAAGATAAACACAAGACTTGAGGGTGAGACTCGATCAAATAAACTAAGAAATATATGACATCCGTTTGGTCCGCAAAACTATTTTATTTGCCGATAAGTTCTTCTATTTAAAATGAAGAATTAAATAGGGCTTAAGTTGGGTTCAGACAAGCTTCCTATAAGGGAAAGCCCTTATAGTTAATTACATCTCAAATGACCAGAGTCACTCAAAAAAACTCTCGATAAAAATTAGAATATATTATCTTCAAAGAGTTAAAAAAAGATAGGACTTTTCAATGAAATCTGACAAAGAGATGTGAAAGGGGAATAACTCAAATTTGGAACATTTTGTTGTAGAGTCCAAAGGAGGAAGAACTATGGGATGTCATAGATCCAGATGAGAACCTTAGTGACTTCCCAAGCTATCTTATAGTTTGACTTCAATTTTAAGGAGAAATATTTAGGTGTTTCATCCTGCCAATTTTATTAATTTATGGCTTACATTCATGTGAAAAAATCACACAAATAGCTTGGATGATGTGAGGATTTAGGTCATGACGAACGACAACCTCAGAATTCTAAGACTAGTTAGGGCTTATATTGTACAACATAGCTATGCAAAGGCCTAAATATAAGATGAGGATTTATGTTGCATAAGCAAACAACCTCAAAATCCTATGGCTTTATTGTTTAATTCTAAGGAAAATTGGTTTAGCTAGGGAAGACATGTTTTGCCTGTAGAAGATGGTCATGTTTCCTACCATGCTAGCTCCAAGCTCCTCGTCGTGACAAGTTTAAGTTTTCTAGTGTGTCAGGTTATGGTGTCAAATCAGTTGGCTTTATGGTTGTAGTCCTTTAAATTTTTTGGGGGCATGTTAAAGTTGATTAGAGCGACACCGGTTGGAATCCTACAGTTCCCTCGTTCTGGTACCACTATTTTATATTGGATTCACTTAGTCCAAATGAATTTACTAAACTCAACTTAATGAGTTCCATAATTTCATTTAGACCGTGGGAAGTCTCATTAGCAACCGTAGGTTACCTCCTCCGAGGGATTCCGGATTATCCGATAGAGACATTTTAATTTAGTTGCTTGTTGTTTTGTGATGTTTGTGATTAAATTTTGAGTTTTCTTATATTTTGAATGTTGTGGTGGTGAAGTTTACCTTGGTTGATTTTAGTTTTGGTTTTCGTTTTGCGGCTATCCTAGTAGTTTTGGCTTTAATGCAGGGTGTCATCGTTGTTTAGCATGCAAGTTTTATAAAAATACAGTGTGGAAAGTACAATGAAAGACGACACTGTAAACTGTAAAAGCGTACCTGACGAGTCTTCTTGTCCCACCACCTGAAAGGTCAGTACTTACAAAGCATGTATATAATATTGCAAAAAGATTTAAGTTGTAAGAGTAGATGAAGGTTTAGCTATCAAACCCCAAGCTATGATTTTTCTTGAATCTCAGAAGATCGTAGTGAATGATTGTAGGACAAAGTATGGCAAGTCCGATTTGTCCTCCAGGATGTCCAATAGATTTCAAAATATTCAAGGTGTGATCCTAAATCACTTTGAAGATCTCTTGAAATAATCCAAGTTCATTTTGAACTTATCATAATGTCCCAATAATCATCTGAGGTTGAAGTGTGACTACCCCATTGCTCAGTGTAACTTTTAATTTAATTATCCTATGGATAGGATACTCGATTGGTTAGTTGATGTTTTCTTTAAGATTTATGTGAATGAGTGCCCTTGAGACAATTCTTTAAGATTGTGGTGCCTACAATTAGGGTTAGGCTTGTAGTGTTTAAAGATGTTAATCACCAATCATATCATTTTCTCGATCCAATCAACTTGAGTTTAGGAATCAAACCTAGGTCACTACCAAGCCTTGGTAATCATGATAGGTGAAATAGTATGTATTAAAAATTTTAGTTTATGTGATGTGTATTTATATCAAGTAATCAAATCATCCTCGACTTTGGGCTTAAGAAAAGTAAATTATCATCCTTGATAGTTTAAGCCCCTTAAGAATAAATTGATCTTAATTGACTTGTAAATTATGAAGATTAGGAGAATTATGATTTTGTTGATGTTGTGCAAGGGTGGTGAGTGAGTTTCTATTTTTTAGTCCCATTGTATTTCAAAAATCAAATCATGTTTATTAAGATCATAATTACCCATTTTCCTTTGGTTAATCATAAATTTTGATTAAAGCATCAAAGTCTAAAGTGGTTGTGCCCTTGGGGCACTTCACATCATAACTCACTAAACACAACTCAAAAGACTTTGAGGACTTGAAGTGTCATATTCATGAGGTAATTAAAGTATTAGAGGAGAAAATGTGGATTTCTCAAAATTTTAATTTACTTTGACTATTTGCTTAAATTAAGAAAAAAAGATTTTCAAATGGTGATTTATTTAACTTCTCAAAATAAAGCTTTTATTTATGAGAAAATTATTAAGGGTTTCTTTAGGCCAGAGAAATGCTTAGGTAAAATTTCATGATTTTTTTGAATTAAATTTTTATTTTTATTATTTTAATTTGGTTCAATTTTCACGATTTATTTAAGTAAAAAATGGCATTTTAATTACAATTTTTTTTTCTTAGACTCCTCTGAGTTAAAAAAACTTAGAGAACCAAATTTTGTATTTTTTTAATTTTTAATTTATTCATTATAATTATTTTAGTGAGACAATAAAGAAAAATTCATTTTTAAACTTTTTTAAAATTTATTTTAAACTTAGGAAAATTAGAAAAAATATTTTAATGAGTCCCAAGTGATCCAAGAACAATTAGGAACATTTTTAAATATTTTGGTATTTTTAGATTTTTATTTATTTCTAATTATCTAAAATTCAAGATGAGGCCCAAAAATTAAGTATTTTATCAAAAGTGATTTTTATTTTTCCTAAGTACCTCTAATCACAAGAAACTCAAAAAACTATTTTTTTATAATTTTCTTAACTGTATTTGCTTTATTATAATTATTTTTAATAAAAAATACAAGGTTTCTTAGAAAATCCACTTTAGTGCTTACACTAAGCCAAATAATTTTGAAATTTTTACAGTGGGTAGATATGATTTTAATGAATAATGTGGAGTTGATTTTGTTAATTTTTTATATGTATTTAATTTACATAAATTTTATAAAGTATTCACATTTAACTAAGTATAGAAATTTACAAAGTGATTCATAGCATCACAACATTTTTCCTAGACTTCTCTGACCACAAAAAATCTACTAAAATTATTTTCATAAATTTCCAATAGATATTTTGATTTATATAATTAGCCAAAATGGTCACCTTGGCTTGAAAATTAGGGTTATGAGCATAGAGATGCCCTTTGACCTTAGAAAAATCAGAGAACATCCCCTCTATGATGAGGAATAAACACTAAAAATCTTAAGCCATGGTGAACACTCGTCAGTCATGGAGAGTTAAAATAGCTCATAGGGCATTTAATTAATATAAAATCATATGTTTTAAAAATAGTTTTTATTTTTTATCCACATTATTCTCCTCTATTCACTGAGAAAGTAGGTAATTTTATTTTATTTTTGCGATTTTTCTACACCAAGATATCAATTTTTGAAGTTACCTGATTTAATTAAATAAAAAAATAACTTGGTTTTCCTACTTAAACCACGCGGATCCACACAATCCTTGGCAGCTCCAATGTCTCCACGCGGCTGCTCCCCATTTGGCACCGCCTTCTGAGTCAACGCCTCGCGCGCGCACTTTATGTTAGGATCTCTCGTCCGACTTCATCTCAGCCATCCATTTGATACACGGGTCATTCAAAGTTCGTGAGTCTTCGTCCCCGTCTGGTTCATCTCGAGAGCCATCCACCTTCTAGGCTTAAGAACTCAAGCTACACTTAACCGAATCAATTCGGGTTTGATCCTATGGACCCATCTAGACTAGGCGAACACATCCATATAGTAAACATGCCACAAAATTAAACGTACATGAATGGAGAATCAAATGAAGCTCAGGAAGAGTGAGAGTTTTATACCTTTGCTCTGAGAAGGGAGGCTTTAATCAGAGGTTCTTGACACATTTGTGGAGGTCCAAGGAGCTCAGGGATGGGGCCTCTGGTCATGGTGAATTGTCTAGGGCAGACTTTGGTGAAGCTCGATTTTGAGTGTTGGTCAAAGTCAGGGGTAAAGGTTCTCTGTGAGGGGGTTTTGATGGGGCTTCTTCTTCTGTCACTGTGGTGAAGCTTTGGACAAGTTTAATTTGATTTTGGTTCATTGTGGAGGTGTAGTGGATTTTGTCCTATTTCTGGCAAGAATCAAGCTCAGAAATTGAGATTTGATGATTAGAATTAGGGCAGAGAGGTGGTTGGGTTGCACTGAGGATGTCTCAAGGATGTTGTGGGAGAAATTTGGCAGGGTCTTCTTAAAAAATTTTTAGCACTTGGATTTGGCCGTGGAGGGGAGCTTTTAAAGCCTTGGCCGGAGAGTGCAGCTCAGGGGGTGGCCAGGGGTGCAAAAGCTTGCTGAGGTGGTGAGCTAAGTGGCGCAATTGGCCAATGGCAGCGTGACAACTCAGACGGGTCAATTGGGTGAGGATTTAAGTATGCTGGCTCAGGTTTTGAGGTGCTCCCATGACTAGGCTGGCCAAAAATGGTAGGGGAGGTGCTTAGGTTGCTCAGGGACCTCAAAAGAATCTGTCACAATAATTAATTTGGGCTGGTGATAGGTTTTTACAAAGATATATTTGGAATAAATTTAGGAAACAAATCCTTGATTTAGGGAACTTTTGGTCCATGGTTCATCCAGGGTGGGTTAAGTGGGTCTAGCTTGGTTACTAGGACCCAAACGTTGGCTGTAGAAGTCTTACCTTGATCAATTTGACATGGTTAGGTCAATTTTGCTGAAATGTGTCCAACGTGGGTCCAAATGGCCAAAGGTTGGGTTTGAGTTAGGCTAGCCATGAGTTTGAGCCCAATTAATTGATCAACATTTTGTAGATGATTGCAATAAAGATTTTTGGTGAAGTGTTGAAATGACTTTGAGCTCAATTGGGGGTTCAATTTGAAGGATTTTGGGATTTTGGTCAATTTGGGCATGTTGGGCTAGACTTGGGTCTTGGTTGGACTAAGGTTAGGATAAGTCCACATTGATTATTTAAAGTGGTCTATAAGAACATCATGAAGAGTTTTTAACATAAATTAGGTGTCAATTTTGGGGTTAGGGCAATCAATTTGGTGGAATTTAGAGATATGGCCAATTTGGGGCAAATTTGGGGATTTTGAACTTGGGTTAAAATTAAGTAAAATTGAGGCTTCACCAAGGCTAATTAAAGGTCAAATTTGATGTGCATGATTTTTATGAAGAGTTTTCAACATAAATTGTGGCAAATTGAGTAGACTATGAGGTTCAATTTGGTGGGATTAAGTCATTGGGCCAAAATTGGGGTTTGACTTAGATCAAAATTGGACTCAAAGAATGGACCAATTAAGCTCGTATTTGGTATAGGTTAGTTATATGGAAAGTGAATTTGAGTTTAGGATTGAAATTATGAAAAATTGGGAACAGATTGATGGACATTTGGGGTAAATTTGGGAAAGTTGGGCCTTTAAACCCAACTTGGGGGTTTTGGTCAAAATGATCAAATTTGTCAAATTTGGTTCAATTGGAGGGTCCAAATTTGTTTTAGAAACATTTAAAGTAATTTTTGAGGCTTTGGGAAAGTTTGGGGTGCTAAAGGCATTTTTGTAATTTTGGCAATTTTGTAGGGTATTTTGGTAAATTTTGAATTTTTTGGTGGCTTTAGGTAATTTGGGTATTTTGAAAAGGTTTGAAATGATTTTTTGACAAATTTGGGTATTTTGGGTGGGTTTGGGAATTTTGGCCAAATTTACGGCTCTAAGGGTATCTAAGTAATTTGGGGGATTTTGGGAGGGATTTTGGGACAAAAGGCCAAGTTGGATATTTTTAGTAGAAATCGGGTGCCAACCACCCTATATGAGCTATGGACCATTGGAAACCCCATTTGGGTCCTCTATGTACTGGTCTTAGCTAGACCCCAACCCGGCCCAGTGGGTTTAGGGGACCATCTACATGAGTCTCCCAAAGGATCAAGGGATCAAAGTCAAGAAATTTTTGGTTTAGGGTTGTGAGTGATTGTGGGTGAGAGTGAGTGTAGGTGAGTGAACTAGCTCCAGACCAATACTAGGGTTAACCCTAAGGTCAAGCAGTCCTAGGGGGTCTCTCCTTGAGCTCCCTCATAGTGACCCCACCTATTAAGTGCTAGAGGTTAGGACAAATATGTGGAACTTCAAGTTGAGCAAAGAAAAGGGTAAAATTTCTAATGGTGAGGGTTTCTTTTCTAGTTTTTTAGGAATGGTCAACAGGAAAGTCCTATGGCTAGACCCTAGGCCACTAAAGAGGAAAAAAATAAACCTCAACCAAAAGTGAGGTCAATAATGTGTTCGCCACATTTTTCTCTAAATCGTTAGTACTATTAATAAGTAACCACACAATTGAAAGTTCAATATCAAATAAAGCAAAATACATAGTCAGAAGCTGGAAAACCAAAAAACAAAACTATTTTTTTCAAAACAACTTAGAAAACATATTGCATGCTACATCTAACCACTAAAGGAAGGGTTCTAAGATATAAAAAAGATACTAATTAATACTTATAGATTTTTATAGTAATAAATGCACATAAGGAGTAAGAAAACTCATGAGAAAGCCATAAAGAGTGCATAATACTCTCTCCTAAGCATTTATTTGCTAATAAATCTCTTCAAATTTCTATAATCTTTCCTAAATAAATTGTAGCAAAAATCTATCTAAACCATGGTAAGTGATAATCCAAGATTTCATAATTACTTCATAATCTATTCTTTAAAAAAATGGTTGAGGTAGCTCCATAAATGAAAAAGAAAAAAACTAATTATCCAAAATTTGCTAAGCTCATTGTTTAATAGTTTTAAGTAGGCATTTGGGTTCCTAAAACTGACAATTGAGCATTTTTGAATGTGCATAGAAAAACATTTATGGTGCTTGGCTCTAATGCTAGGACATGTAAGTAGGCTTCTGGGCTCCTAGGCACCCTCTCAGTCGGTTACATGCTATTGTGCACATAAAATCTTGGAATTAACATATGTGTGCCTAGGTGTAGTGCTTAGGCTCTAGCCAGATCCGTTTCACCATTTTGCTCTTCTTAGCACTAGATTTGCTTCCAATCCATTGAGTATGAATATGCTTTTTTGGACATTTTCCTCTAATTCACTCTTTCTTCGTGCACATCTAAAAAAGCAAGAGTAAAACTATTAGTGCCAAAAAGAAAATGCTAAAGTAAAATCATTTGGATAAACTTTAAAGTATTTAATTTGGGTTAATTATAAATATAATTTTTTGCTATCAAATAAATTCACACTTAGATTTTTTTTTTGTCCCCAAGAAAAGCCCAAAAAGAGTAACTTTTAGATAAATAAACATTATAAGCTTGTATGTATGAGCATTTAAAGCACTACTTAATTGTTTATTATAAATACATTGATAGTCAAAATTCAAAAAATCTATGCAATAGCTAAGGATAACTGAAGATTGAACTAAATTTAAAAATCAATATACTAACATGTTAACTCATCCCAATCTATTACATACTTAATTGCATTTAGTACAGATTTACATAACTCACTTAATTTTAATGGTTTCCAGTAAGTAAATGTGTGTTAACACGTGTAGTCATAACCATATGTATCCTTTAAAATTTATCCATATAATGTATAACATATAAAATAAATTTCATAAGACTGAATAATTAATATTCTGTATTATAAATGGAGATTATATATCTAAACACTATGACTAACCTCTACAATATGGGTGATAATTCTCACCCCCGTTCCCCACTTTCCAATAATAATTTATGGCTTTTAGATGATAGTTCATTTTTCTTTCTTGAAGCTAAGTCACTTCTCTGTTTTTTTTAATGTTGTTAATGCCCAACTCAAACTATTTTCTCTATCTAAATTTCAGACGTATTATTTTCATATTATATAGCCAATTAGAAAGAAGTATTAAACTAACAAATGATTCACATGTATACNCTATTTTCTCTATCTAAATTTCAGACGTATTATTTTCATATTATATAGCCAATTAGAAAGAAGTATTAAACTAACAAATGATTCACATGTATACATACAAATATTTTTACTTAGGTTATCATAAATATATAAGCCTTATGTATATCAAGCAAATAACTATAACCAATATGCTTATGGATGGCTTACTTAACATGCATTATATTTAATAATCAATATAAATCCTCTATATGAGTAAGTTTATACATTTAACACATATAATTGAGCTCACTACATTTGTTATCAATTATGAATAGTTCAAAATGCATCCAAAAGAAAATTTAAAGATTAATTTTTTATCTAAGACAAAGGAAACAAAAAAAAACCTTCGAAGCAATTTGTTTCTCCAACCTTAAAAAAAATCATGCTATAAGCAAACTAACATGACCTTGCTAAAAATAACTAATTAGATAAAGTAACAATTCAAATGAATTAAAAATAGAAAAAGCTAGTATATAAGGATAAAGATCGTGTGTAACACATATTGAGAGAATACAAATACATATGCTACTCCACCAACCCCCCAACCCTCCCACCCTATGTAGGCACACACACATAACATTGCATTATCAATAACACATAAAAAGAAAAAAAAATAGTTGCAAATATGAAAAATAAATAAAGTAAAATGAAATAAGGACTTTTCACTTGGGGACGCTACTCTCTTTCTTCTCTTAGTGTATATCTTAGGTTGTTTACACCAAGCTCACCTTCTTCTTTACCTTTCTTCTAATAATAACAAAATAAAAAGAATAAACTAATAGAAAAAAATAAGATAAGTAAGAAAATAAGCAAATGAGAAAGTTATAAAGGGCAGGTTTTCTCCAAACAAACACATGGTTTAAGCATCGTCAACGTAACACTTGTTTGGTTGTTTCTTAGTAAGTACTTTGTTTAAAATCATCAACCTGACAATAAAAAGTAGTATTTTTGACAAGGCTTGAAAGTTGAAGTAATTATATCGTTAGAGGATTTTTTATGAATATAATAAGCTTATTGCTCCAATTTTTAACATGCTTTAATAGATTCTTGATATCCAATAATAGAATTTCATTTGATAGAGTATTATTCTACAAGTTTATCAAGTAATCTGGCTGAAGTATCCTCATAATGAAGGAAGAAAGAGTTCTCTTTAAGTACATATAATGGCTATCTCCCATGACATATAATGGCTAACTAAAAGAACTATGTTTACTAAACTAATTTCTAAACTTTAAAGTTAAATTTACTAAGGATAAACAAATTTTTGTGATGAATAGTTTAAATTTAAGAAAGAAACATTCTTCTTTACAATGAGTACATGGTTAGTGAATTAATTAAAATCATTTAAAATTATATATATACTTTTACTTTACCAAATAAGAGCAATCCTATGATTTACCCTCTATCAACTGCAAAAAGAACATTGAATAATCCAAAGTTTGGTCCCTAATTCTGTGGTTAGCTTGGGATGATACTAGCTCTGATTCCAGAGCTCCCACTTCTTCATCACCTGAGGGCTAGCAGTCTTGCATTAGTTTCCATTCAACTGGACCAAATTGGAGATTTTAATCTATCACCTTAAAGTTTCAAATTTTGAGTCCAACAAAGTATATTTCTCTATTTATTTGCACTCAACCCCATGGATTACATTCTTACCCATGGAATTAAATGTGGCACTCAACATGTTGTAGAAATCATAGCCTTTTGGGTTCATATTTTTTTCAACACATTTTAACATTTTAATTGGCCAATTGAAAAGTAAATGAAGTTCAGAGTACGAATCATCACAAATTATTGACATTAAAAACCTTCCATAACAAAATTAATTCTTCATAAAACCAAATCTCATTGTAGGGAGATGGATGAAGAAGACTATTTAGAATTCATGAGAAGGATACAAAAGAACACATACTTCATATATAGAAAATAAGTTTACAAAATAAAGAAAGAAAAGAATACAGCTTATCCCACACTCCTTCCCAAAAAAGTCTATAGAAGTTTCTTTTAATCACTTTCTATCTTTACTATCACACTCAATTCTCTCCTAGAAATATAATGGAGAAGAAATCTCTCACCTTCCGTCTCCTCTTACAACCCTAGAAGAAAATCCTCTCTTCTCCAAAGCCTTCCTCTCACTCTCACACCACACTCATGCCCTAGACTCCTCTTCCTTTTAATTAGGGGCTGCCTCCTTTCAAAAAGATTTCAAAATTTCCTCCCAAATTTTCTCCAAAAGTCACACCTTTTGAATCCCAAAAGACATGTTTATTCATTCAAGAGACATATCCCTTCATTAAAGATCCTTCCAAAGTGTTTAGATGCATTGAATCACTTCATGGGGCATTTGATTCATTCGGAGCCTTCAAAATCCACTCAAAATTTGTCATGAACCACCTTAATCCGTCTTATATCGTCTCTAGCACTTTTCTGAAAGATTTCAAAATTTCCTCCCAAATTTTCTCCA
>NEWO01000322.1:42349-60046 GCA_003013225.1 Phalaenopsis aphrodite | reverse complement strand
GTAAAGTAGATCAAGTATAGAAAGACATATCAAAATGTGGCAAGTCAAAATTTTCTTTTTTGCTCGTTTTTACTCAAAATTGCACCATTTTTGCTTCAATTTTACCAAAAGTCATTTCTTGTACTTGAAACAAAAAATATTCAAAATACTTCCTTTAAAGTGTAATATCATTAAAAATCATTAAAATTGAGCATAAAATATATATGAAAATGTAGGTAATTTTTATGTGTGTCAAAATCCCCCAAACTTAAATGTTACTTGTCCTCAAGTGACTCTTTTACTACATAAAAACATGACTTAGGATAGAGATTAACTTATAAACTTCTATACTTTAGTTTAATAAAAAATAATATAATTTAAGAAAAACTTTTAATAACTTAGATTAAAACTATAAGTATAAGAATACTTAACAATCAAATCTAAGATTTTTGAATCTCCATTCATTTTAAGAACAACTGTAATTTGTTATATCAAGGATACTTAGAATATCCACATGAAAAAGAATTTCATGGGAACTTTACTATTAAGGGTGCTCATACTCAAATACAAGTTTAGAAAATGTAATAAAGCCTTTTGCTCAAGGTTATTCAAGTCAAGCCAATTTTTTATTAGACATCTTTCTTTTCTTTTCTTCTTTAATTGAGGATTACTATATCTGGACAGCCTTTAACAATTTTGAACTTCGTTATCTCTTCTTAAAGTTAAAACTTTTTACATTTCTTCACTTTATAAATTCATATTAGTTTTGATGTTTTTTCATAAAGTCTCATTCTTTTCTTCTTACATGAAACTCTAAGATTCTTAATACTTCAAAAATACAATTTCCTTTATCTTAAATAAAAAAAAACATAGTCTTATCCTTTCAAACCAGCTATTTTAACTTTAGAATTGACCTTTGTTATTAAAAACTTTTGCCTAAATTTACCATAATATTAACAAATATAAATATAGTCATTTAAAGTTAAACTGTAATATCCAAGGTCATGTTAAATTAATTTTAAAAATATAGTAAAGTTAGGACAAATTAAGTTTAGATTACTTTTTTTTAAAAGAAAAATTTCTTTCCCCCATATTTAATTCTTTAAATATTTTACACTTAATTCCATAAAATGTAGCAAGAAAATAAAGTAAAAGTTGAATCTACTAACTACTACAACATCTTTTCAAATTTATATACATGCTAATTAGGATAGAATGACTGCAAGAGAAAGTAAATCTAGCCTAAAATATTCTTGCAATAATATTAAACTAAAATAAAGTATACTAACTTTCAAATTTGGTTTTCTTTTTATACCCAAACTTGTTTTTAAACATTTATATCATTCAATACAAAAAATATAAGCAAGAAGAAATTCAGTTAAAAAACTCTATCTATTACAACAATCTACAAGTATTCATCAAGACAAAATAATATGCAATATAAAGTAAGTCTAAACTAAAACAAGCTCGATAAAATGGGAAGAAAGGTCCAACAAGCAGAACAGGTATCGACATAGGAATATCTATGTTTATTTGTTCTCCAAATCTTTATATTATTGTAACACAAACACAAGCACACATGATAAATGAGGTCAATTCTTCTTTTAACTCATTGCATCTTACTAGCTTACTTCCAATTTCTAACGAAATCACTACACAAATATATTGGTTCACGTGCACCAACCTCAGGCATCACCTTATCACAATAATTAAGCACCTCTAGCAGTTATAAGGATATTGTAAATTCATCCACATGTTACTCATCAAATAGGTTAGCTACTCTTATCAAATGAAAACTAAGTCAGAGAAAAGAAGTAAAAAATGGAGATGGACTTGTCACTATTAATATTAATCATGTCTCTTGTAAAACTTAAGTCCGAGTGAGACCCGAGTCATAGTGAAATCGTCAATCTAACCACTACAAGAAAATATATAAGGCTAGCCATAAAAAGAATTTAAGGAATCACCTCCCTCGTGACACACAAAATCAATTCAAACCACTAGCAATCCAAATATCCACCAATCATTAATTAAACTGATCAGTCCACAATAAAGCAAACACAACATAAAACTAACAATCAAAACTCTCAAGAACACTAAATCAAACCACACTGATAACTATGGGTTGCCTTCAATAAAATGCTTTGTTTAACATCGACAACTTAACAAATGATTCCACCTGGATCAAAATTCCACTTATGTAATCCTTGATCAATTACCCATTTTTTTTCCAGATCTAGGGATTCTTACAAAGTTCTTGAATTTAAATTTTTTTTAGCCGTTCCTTAAAATTGATTCATATCCTTGTTCCTCATATTTCTATCTAGATCCAATATTCTTCTAGTGTTTTTCTTAATTTTTATATTAATGTCATCCTAAATTTTATAAGAAATGGATGTTTATAAGATACTTGATGATCTCCCAAATTTGGGATCAGATTATCTCTAGATAATTCAAGTTCTGGATCAAATTCTTCTGGGTTGCTCATTTGTTCAGGGTTGTCTTTCAATTCTTCCCCTTTATACTAAGTAATTGGTAGATGTGGTCTTTCTATATTTATCTTAGTTGAGTAAATATGTTTTTCGAATTCCTTAGGAATTTTTTCCATTGGTCTTTCAATCTCCTTATCCTCATTTTTCAATTCAAAATTCTTTTAAAACATATCCTTGATATCTCTTCCATATATCAGTTCAATAATTTTATATTGCTCATCATTCATCTCCTTAGGCTTTATCTCAGAGTCCCTAGATGAAATCTCTGAGGGGTAACTATTAATTGCATGAATAATCTGCCAAAGTTAGTTTTTTATTTTTCTTATTGAGACCTCTTATTTTTCAGTTCACCCTTCATTTGAATCACAACCTCTTATAACAGTGACTCCTCTTCATTATGTGGATTGGAGTTAAATCCATGAGAAAAAGAAAGTTCATTATTATAATAGCCATGATTATTCCAACTACATGCTTATTAAATTGATTATCTTCCCAGAATTGGTTTTCTCCTCCAAAATTAGTATTCCTTTTAAAAATCAAAGGATTTTCCCAACCTAGATTGTAATAATCGGAATAAGTATTGTATATCTCATGGCTAGTTTCAAAATAATTAGGCTCAATCAATTGTCAAAATAAATTTTCCTTAATTACTCAGGGTCCTTAAGAATAACTTTCTATGTAATGATCTAACTTTGTCTCAATATCTCCAACATGAGAAATTAAAATTGTAAGCATTTCTTCTTAAAAAATTTCCACACTCTTGAGGTTTACTCTTTCAAAGCTACTACCATTATAATCCAAATCTGAATATTCATTATATCATTGATCCGCCATTTCTACATTAAATTTATGGAGTCTTTTCAAATCTCTCAAAAAAGTTCTCTCCAAACTTGACATGTAAATTCAAGTTCTGCAACCCCTGAACTACACATACAAATCTAAAGTCTTAACTAATAGGACATATATCAAAAATATTTTTAGTATTTTGGAATTTCTTTAAAATAAACTTATAATTATTAAACACAATATATAATAATACTACAAATTCCAAATCTAAGTCTTACAGTTTAACTAAATTTCTCCTAAAGTTCTTACCGAAGCTACCCAGCAACACGCCAAAAACTTAATGTGTCCTAGGTATGTGTTATTTTTCTGTGTGTTTTATGTCAATTTAAATCCCTAGTAAGAGTGCCAGAAACATGACCCACCCCAAACTTACACAGTAATTTAGTTTCCAAAAATATGACCAAAATCTGGACCCAATTTATATTAAGTATTATATGTGTAAAATCAAAATGTTAAATAAAATATATAAAATTATTCACACACCATAGCTTGTTGGGGCAACTTGGAAATTCCACATTATACTCACCCCTAAGATATCTAACCATAGCTTCCTTATAAGTTATATCATGTTGAACTCTCCTCTGCTTATATTTATCATTATAAGTGTTCCTTGCTTTAATTCCTCCAATCCTATTCTGCATATTCAAAATATCCATTTGTTGAATCATGAGCTGCTTCATAATATTTTCAAGTGAAGCAGAATGAGAAATAAATGCCTCTACAGTTGATGTTGAGGGTGTATCACTACCTCCACTCCTGGACTCAACAAATGATTCAAATCTTTGAATCGTATGGTTTCTAATAGGATTTTGTGGTTGCAGCTTTTCCTGGGACTCTACTTTTGATTGCTTACATACATTGAAATTAGAGCTGGGTAACCTTAACCAATAGTTGTAGCACTACTAGCTATGCTCAAAGCATGATGAACTATAAGAGCACCAACATCTACTGCCTTCATATTTTGAAAGCAAAAGTTTAACACAACTCTATCCTTAATTACTTTGCCTAGGTGATTTGTTGGCAGTAATTTAGCAGAGATGAAGTGGTGTCTTAACTTTGGCTGAATAGTCATCATGAAAGTAGAGAACTTAACTTTCTTATTATTTTTAATCTTCCATTCTCCTCTTCCATCAGTCAAAAAGGCAATCACTTCATCAAGTGATGAATTGGTCATCACAAATGTAGCATATTCACAATGAAATGCATTTCTCAACCCAAAAAATGCATTGATCCTTTCTCTAGAAAACTCAACTTGCTTACCTCTCACAAGGATGTGATATTTAGTGGTGAACCACAAGTTGGCATAAAACTCTAGAATTATAGTCATAATCACTACTGCAGTGAAGTAGAAAACCTCTCCCAATTTCTCGCGACAATCAACCTCTCAATCTCGCCACCCGGGTAACCAAATGCCAATTTCTGGATCAGCTTTCTTAATTCCATTTGAGTTTTATAACAATGTTGGGTTTTAAAATTAATAAATTTCCTCGAGTCAAAATCTCCTATCAGCTTCCCTCTCTTTACTCGCGGAGCCATCAAAATTTCTATGAAAATCCAAATAAAATCCAAATAAATCACAAAAAAAAATATAATTCCCCGAGTAAAATTATTTGGAAAGCCATGGGTTTTCTTCAAGCTTTTCCATAAAAAACTCTCAAATTTTAGATCTTCCATAATTTAGGAAATATTCATGGTGAAAATCATAATTTCTAAGTTAAAGTGAAGCTCTTACGAAGAGAAGATGAAATATAAGATCTTTAGCCTTTGAAATCTTCTGTAACCCGCACAATGTGAAGCCTTAGGTCATGGTTTAGAGGTAGGAGATGATCTAAGCAGTAAATCTAGAGTTTTACTGGGCAATTTTATGGTTTTTTAGGCAATCTGGTGTTTTTGGGAATTTTGTGCTTCAGGCGCCAATCTGACGCATCCCGGGCAAACTCTTTGTTAACTGGCACTTCAGGCGCCAATTTGGCGTAGTAGGCACCAACGACTTTATTTTCTAGATTTCAATTTCTGAAAAAATCTGTTGCATACCACTTTACGTCAACTTCTAATTTAGTCAAATTATAATTTATAATCATAATTAAACACTACTATAACACCAAGCTTTCACAAGCAACACCAAACACACTTTTATATTTAAAATCTGCAGCATTACAAACTAACACTTTTCAAGCAAACAAACATCTAATTTAGTGTCCAAAGAAAACTAAACATCCTAACACTAAAATCTAAACATTGAAATAGTAAACATAAACATAAATAGAGTTCATCAATGAAAGTAAATGCAATCCAACACAACAAAATAACTAAAACAAGCAGTACTATACAAAATGTTCAGTGCATAATGTAAGTTCAAACATCTTCTTTGCTCTTATCCTGGATATCTACCATCGATTCATAGTGTACGTACAACTTGTAGAAGGGTCAATAAGGAAATTCATCAGTTGAATCTTCCTCAATCAAAGCATGTTTCTTGAACATGCGTACTAAACCATCTTCAATATGTCTAGTGTGTTTAGAATGTTCCATCAGCCTCCAATCCAGATGATCCAATATTTCATAAACATTCCCAATTGCATGCATAAGCTTTTTTACCTCTTTTTCTATCTTTTTGGTCCTTTTCAAAAGTATGTTTGAGCTAAAGTAAGGCTGAATAGGTGATGAAATCTAGGATGCTTGATCCATCAGAATATTGATGTCATTCTCATCTCATATTCTAATATAGTTGCAATAGACTTCTGGGTCCATCGGCTTCCTAGGAAGAAAAAGTTTCTCCAAACTCTTATAAGGTACTTGCAATTGACTGCATAGTAGAAAAATTATTGATGGATGTCCCAGTCCAATTGCAGATCCATTGACAATCAAACCCAATAGGGATTTCACAATTATTGCACCAATATCAACAGGTTTTCTAGTTTGAATACATTAATTCATATAGCACTCTCCTTAGTTACCTTACTGATTTTCATAGTGGGTAGTAATTTCGATGCAATAAGGAAATACCATGCCTTAGATGCAGGATTTAACAATGATGAAGAAGAACTTACATTTTCATCATCTCTGGCCTCCCAATTTGCATCTTCATCCAAAAGGTATTGATAGATTTCATTCATATTATCTCTTGTAGGGATAAAATTTGCATAATAGCAAATAGGAACACTTTTAATCATAAAAATTTCATTTATTCTTGAAAGAGTGAAATGCATAAACCTGCCTCGCACATAGAAAATTCCTTGGTTGATTCTATGTAAATTTGCATAAAACTCTTTCACCACAAGGACAATTAAAACAGTAGTAGTGTAGTGTTCACCTCATTTTTTTGAGGTCTTCTTTTCCCTTCTCTAGATACCCTAGGATCTAGCCTTAAGATTTCCCTATTTTGACTCTCTTAGAGGACTAGACTAGGACTCACCTCCCTTTACAAAATCAAGTCATTTCCTCACTCTTTGTAGTTTCATATGGGTGGTTTTAGATCTTCAACATTCGATAGATTCGATTGAAAAGCTGACATATTGAAACTCAAATTGAGCTCATATAGAAATTTGAAAGACATAGGAGGACATCGTAACGCGTGCAATGTTTGACTTGCCACCACAAGCGATATGTTTGACTTTGGTTGTCACTTATGTGAGAAACCGGTCAGTAATATACTCGTTAAACGGCTCCGATCGAGTCAAAATAATTTCATTTGAAGCACCATGAATGAATTGAAGTTAATTTGATCTGATCGACGATGAATTTGTCTGAATGATACCGGATGATGAAACGAATTGCGTCATCGCGTCTGGAACATCAATTTTAGCTAGGGAGGACATCTATTTTGTTGGGGTCCCGTGTTCCATAAAATTTGAAATTTTCAAAAAAATATATAAATAGATATTTTAAAATAAAAAAGGTTTTTTTTCTCTAAACTCTCGGGCACTATTTCACTTCCCTGCTCGTGCCTCTATTTTCCTTTGCCCTAGGCGAAACCCCTTTCCCTCCTCTCTTTATCGAATCTTGAAGATCCCTTGTCGGTCTTCCAGTCATCTCCTCCCTTTCCGAGCTCTCATCGCCAATAGCCTCATCGGTAGTCGGTCTATAACGATTTTTCCCACTCAAATGGATCTGGTAACCCCCTATTTTGAATCTTGATGAATTTCTTTGCCCTTTGAGGTGCTTCTCGTTACCTCCATTTTCTTACCGTCGGTGAACCATCTTCGCTCTTGCCGGCTATAAATATCCCTTTGAGGGAAGCATTTGAGCGGGATTTTTTTTTTCCTAAAGATTTCAAGGAAATATAGTTTGAGAGCTCATTCTTTGTTGGGAGTTTTTGTTACAAGGTTTTCTTACTCTTCTCGTTCTTGCGTTAGTAAGAAGTTAAGGTTAGGTTTAATTTAGTT
Organism: Phalaenopsis aphrodite; assembly: GCA_003013225.1. Lineage (NCBI taxonomy): Eukaryota > Viridiplantae > Streptophyta > Magnoliopsida > Asparagales > Orchidaceae > Phalaenopsis > Phalaenopsis aphrodite. Next base: position 52,344 of record NEWO01000322.1, on the reverse strand, counting down.
CTAGAATGCAGTTAGTTTCTTAATTAGTCGTTCATGCGATAACTTCTTTTGGACTATGAAAATCTATCTTACGGCTGCCTTTACTTATTCATCTGGAGATAATGCTGTAGATTTTAGAAGTTTGTTGGAAGATACATTCAAACTTTCAGTAAATGTTCAGATTCTTTTGATTATTGTTTTCTTGCATGCATTGCTTTAGCATGGAGACTCCTGGATTTACTTGATTTATGAGAGATTCTATTTTTTTTTTAGTTCATTGATTGGGCATACAATTTTTGTTTGATCTTGGAGGTTTTGTTTTCAGCCTCTCGACTTTTCTCTATTTTGAAATGAAGGTTTATGAATCTACTTAGTCTTGGGGGCTCGATTTATGTTTCCTGCAGTTCTCTTTATTTGAACTTCAATATTGAAAATAATTTAGTAATTGAGTATGGCCTCTGTATTTGGCTCGATTTTGGCTTATTGGTGGTTTATTCTTTTGGTCATTTGTTAAGCTTGATTTAGGCTTGTGATGGATTCATTTTGGCTTAAAACTAAGTTAGTTTTGAGGAAATTATATCATACTCTTAGCCATTTGCTGGGCTCGGTTTTTGTTTGGTGGTGGATTGATCTTTGGTCACTTTTTGGATTCGTTGGCTAGTGGTTTTCCTTATCGCATAAGCTTTATACGAAGAATTTTTTTAGTTGTTGAGCCTCACGGGCTGCAGTTTCTTTGTTGAATTGATTTAATGCTGACGCTTTAAAATAAGATGGCTGGGGGCTTTAGTTTACGCTTTTCGGTTGTTCTCCTATTCGAGATATATTCAAATGGCTTCTGATTGATTTTGGGGCTCTTAGGAATTTGATCTTTATGTTCAAATTTTGATTCTTGCTAATTGTTGGAGGCTCGGTTTTGGCTCTTCTTGCTGCCCTATTTGAATATATGTTGGAGAAATTTTTTTTGCCTATTAGGTGCTCGGTTTTGGCTTATTGCTGTTTCTTGTTCAAATACATGCTGGAAATCGTATCTTGGTTTTAAAATATTGTTTGGAAGCCATGGTTCTTAGCTTCCCTTGATGCCCTTTTCAAAAATAAGTTGGGAAATGGTATTTTGGCTTTGAAATTTATTTAAGAGCCATGGTTTTGTACCTCTAGCTGCCCCCATTCGAAATATTTGTGGAAGGTTTATATGTAGATTTTGAACGACTGTTTTTGGGCTGGTTTTGTGCCTCCAGCTGCCCTCATTCAAAATATTTGTGGAAGGTTTATATGCAGATTTTGAACGACTATTTTTGGACTGGTTTTGTGCCTCTAGCCGCTCCATTTGAAGCATTTTTTTTTGGAAATCTATATACGGGCTGGTTTTATGTCCCTAACTACCTCTATTTGAAAGTATACTTTGAAGATTCATATATTGGTTTCGAATGATTGTTTGGAACTTAAATTTCTGTCCCTTGCAGAGATGAAATTCGTTTCTTGTTGGTTCAGTTGTAAGCTTCATGATATTTCGGTTTTGAGCTTTAGGTGATAACTCGGTTCAGCTCTAAGCTTTGTAATAGCTCGATTTTGGCTTTTGGTGATGGCTCGGGTTTAGTTCCTTTGTCGAGCTCAAGTTTATTTGATAATACTATGGATTTTACATTCCATGTTGAATGGTATTTTATACAAAAATATTTACTTTAACTCCATCGTTAGATTTGATTCCTTTTACTTTCCGAGAAGCAAATAATATGCGTATGTTTCTTTCAATTCTTTATTATAAAAACAAAATCTAAAATTTCATGAGATGAGCATATGAAATATTGAGGTGGCCTATTAGTTCGAGACAAGGGGTAACATGCAATGATGCAAGATAACCATTTGACAGCTTAGTATATAGTTGAGATATAAAATCAACATTGAATTAGTGTGATGCCCTTTCACCCCTAGATCATTAACAACTCTAAACTTTTTTCAAAACTTTCGAGAAACGATACTCACAAAAGAACAGATACTATAGAAACTACACAGATAGTACACTCACAAAAGAATAGAGACTACAGACACTGCACATATATTACACTCACGAACGAACAGATGCAACACTACACTGTAAACACCATTTTCTGACTAATACATGCATACATTGGATATCACCTACACGTACATTTCATACATCACATAGTACATCTTGCACACCACATACATATACACCACGTATCTTTGTTTGATGGATCTAGGTATTATCATATCACCTTTTTATATTACAGACACTATATAGTCCACACACCACACTCTAAACGACAGATATTACATATCATTTATAAATATTATGGGTTTTACACAGATATTAAACTTGCACAAGAAATGTAAACTACACTCCTACACACTATACAATTCACACACTACACTTCAATGAGTTCAGATACTACACTCACATATAGGTACACCACACTTTGAGAGGTTCAGATACCACTCTATTTACATATTAATTACATGATAGGGTTTAAGACTGTCTGATTATAGGGGTGATTCGTTGGTAGCCTCTATTTGATGTTGATAGGTTGACCTCGATATATCAGTTGCCTGTGGGATCGAGATAGAGAGAAAAGGGGTCTAGTTTGAGCCTATCCCTAAATTAAAATCTAATATCCCATCTTGAGACTTTCATATGCTCATCATTTAACCTTTCTTTTATAATCTGCAAATGTTTACCTAACCCATTTATATTGTACAATTGCAATTTGTTTTGAAGCTTTAGCAGAATTTGATCAGGTACGCTTTTATTTATTTAATTTCCGTATTTTATTTTCTACATATTTCCTTTTATTTTGTACCGTACTATACTTTGCTACATGTCTGTACTTTCCTATCACATTTTACACCATAGTCTTTTTGAATATTCTTTGTTGAACTTTATATATTTACCAGGATTCATGCTTTAGTTGCTATCTTTCTAGTATGTTTGTGCAATCCCCAGGCCGTTTGAGGCATGATTTTTTTTATTATTCTCTCTTCTCTCTCTCCTTTTCTTGGAACGAGACGACAACGTAGTCGGTTGACGATTCATCTTTCGACAATGGTCAAGATAACAACCGAAAATGAATGGATGAGCTTATGTAGAACCTCGATAGATTTAAATAACATACCTATAAGACGTCGAGGTTGTTTGTTTGGCTTGACGTAAATCCTCACATTATCTTTTAGGACTTTCTACGATTTTATATCGTATGTTATAAGTCCTAAACTTTTTAGGATTCCGAGGTTGTCGTCTAGTACGACTTAATTCCTCATATTCTTCGGGTCATTTACATATGAAATGTAATTATAAGCCCCGAGAATCTAAATAACTCGCAAGAATGAAACATAAAATATTTTTTCTTTCAAAGTTGTAAAGCCAAACCATAGATTAGTTTAAGATGTCACTGAATATTATTCAGTATCCTCAACATCTCCTACTTTTCATTCCTTTGGATTCTGAAAATAACTGTTCCGATTTGAACCTATCCCATTTGACATTTCCTATGAACAATCGTGGAAATTTGAACGTTGGATTCTTGGAGACAAAACCTCTAATCATTATCGAGAGTATTCTTAGATAACTTCGGTTGTCTATGATGTAATTAACTATAGGAACTTGCTCCTATAGGGAATTTAAGAACTGAGATTAAGCTAAACCATATCCAATCTGTATTTTAGATAGGGGAATTTGTCGGCTGTAAATTTTGCAGCCAATATAGAGTCATAAACTTTTAAGTTTAGATAGTTAAGCGTACCAATAAGCGATACGATCATCCTCCGAGATGATATATCATTTATGGTATTGTGCTTAACGATTTAAATCATTAGATATGTGAGGTCTACTCGGTCTCATCATTTTCAAGAAAATAAAAGATACTATTTTCACAAAATTAAAATTACATTGAATATATATATACTAAATTCCAAATTTAAATTTTAAAAATCTTATTTTTGAAAAAAAAAAATAGCCGACATATAGTAAAGCTCTTCTTAGTGTCTCTGCACAGTAATCTCTTCCACTCGAGTATTCGATGTGATGAATGCTCGATTCATAAATACCCTTTCCTTGATTAGCCTCTTCTTCACAAGAACTTGATCATGTAGCTTTTAAGCATCAAAACAGATGAACTTTCTTTAGTTGAAAATTCCAAATCTCACAGAATTTTTAGAGTGGGAAACCATTTGAAAACTAGTTACTTTTCCTTCGTTCCCCCCCTAAAATGGACTTTGGATTAGTTCTTCTATATGATTGGACATACTCTGGAGAATTGCTTTTCTTTCAAGAATTTGTTGCAGTATAATCTCAGGGACGGGAACATAACGATCCCGAAAGAGTATATGAAAGAACCTGGACAAGGTTCAATCAATACAGTTTCGGTTGATCCCACTGTTCCGATCCATCCTTACGCAGTCGAAGATAGGGGGAATACAGTTTGGACAAAGTCTTCAAAGAATATACTAAATCAAATTCAGAATACTTCAGTACAAGCTGCAATTCAAGATCGAGAACCTATTAAGCCAGTGTTGTCGATTACGGTAGAAGAAGATGAAAGAAGACTAAAAAACTCATCGAAAAGATGAAATGTGAAATGAGACTCGATCATCCGAGATTAGTTACTACGGATTTGGGAGAGAAATCTCTCAAATCACTAACTTTGTATGATTTCTTCTTTGCTCCATCAGGGGCACGTAATACAATGGAATTTGACTTTGGCTACGTTATGACTGTTTCTGTTGATGGTATAATTGGGGATGTCTCACCTAATCTCGACACCAATCTCAATCTTTCTGATGATTCTCAAATTGTACAGAGTTCTAACACATGTGACGGTAAGCCAGGAGGGAATATTAATGATAATAATTATGATTCAGAAGAAGATGCGCCCATTTTTGAATTTCATGGATCGCCGATTGCAATAGAGTTAGAGTCTTCAAATTCAAGAGGAATCCTAGAAGAATCAATCATTCCAGCTCATGTAGAAGCAATTCTAAAATCACGTCATGATTCAAAAGAGGTGACAGAAATAAATTTGAGAAGTGGAAAAGTATTACCTCCGAGAATGGGTCCAAAGGATGTTATGAAACAAACATTTATACAGGATAATCCAGTCCCACAGATCGATGAAACACCTATTCGAAATGGAATGAGGAAACAAACATTAAAGTGGAGTATAATGTACTAGCCCATCTTAGAAAATTACCTGCTAAGTTGAGTATATACGATGCCTTAATCCTATCAAAGGAAATGAGAGAAACTTTAATAAAAGCTTTGCTAGATCCAGAAATGTGTTTAGCTCAGCTTGCTAGTACTTCCTTAGATGAGGTTTGTTCATTAAGAGAACAAGCAAAAATAACATTCACAAATGATGATTTGCTCCTTGGGACTGCTGATCATAATCGTCCATTGTATATTTCTGTCAAATCATCGGCAACTTCATGATCTCTAGAGTTTTAGTGGATCTAGTGGCATCCATTAATATAACAAGTTTACAGAATTTGGCATATTTGGATATAGACACAAGACAATTAACTGCTGATAAGATGATGTTAAGAGGTTTTAACAAGAAAGGGGAAAGAGCTCTTGGATCAATTACATTACTGATGAGAATTAGAGAATTAGTAACAACTGTAAAATTCCATATCATTGATTCTGAGACTTCATTCAATGCTCTATTGGGCCGACCCTGGATTCATGAGAACAGTTTAGTCCCTTCATCATTACACCAATGCATAAAGCATTGTTTAAAAGGACAAGAATATTGTATAAAAGGAGACCTACAATCATTTTCCGTTCATGAAATAGGCATTCATGAAGATGCCAATTACTATAGTCCTCTGAAAAAGAATGTTACGCTTCATGATAATATTACAAGAAGCGCAAAGGGTCCAGAAGATATATAAAGACAAGACCATCCGGTACTGATTCAACAATCTTTTATTACCCCTTTTACAACAAGAGGGTGAGAGTTCCTTTAGAACTCGTATCCGAGGTCGAGGTTGGGGACGAGGTCGCGGAAGGAACGATAAAATTGTTGAACAAAAGAGTCCAATTATGAACATTGGTTTGGAAGACAGTTCTGAAGATAAAAAAATAAGGAAAAGCGTAACGACGATTAATTAGAAGAAACCTTTTTTTGAAATTGATTTAGAAGACGAAGAGAAACGTGATTATGGTTCAATGTACGATCGGATTAATCGCTATGTACAAACTACGGCCCTCACCCTGATTTCTACTCATAAAATTGAAGGTCAGATGGTCAAAGAGGTACATAGTGCAGGTATGAAAGCAATTAAGTTACATCGTAGTTCTTCATCCTCTAGTTCTGGAATCAATGTAGAATTAGAATATGAGCTTTCTTCCAAATTAATGGAATTACCCGTTGATTGGTATTCTCCTTGTGTTCAAAATCTTATTCAGCGCGGTCTGGTACCTAAGCAATGTTCAAAAAATCAATCACAATATTTTGAGAAACTTTGGAATAATGATAATCAAGCCTTTAATTCCAAGCAAGGTCTTGGATTCGGTACAGTAGGGCCTGTTGATGATACATAATTTTGCTTAGTTGTTACTAATGGACATGAAAAAGATTGTTTGGAAGTTCTGAACAACTGTGAAGAATCTACGATTGACGATGCTCCACCTGAATTTGAAGAAGAGATTAAATCAGCCATAGATGAGTTACAAGAAATTAACTTGGGTACCGAAAAGGAACTGAGGACAAAATTAATTAGCTCTCTACTTGGTGATGAAGAATCTACGAATATGATTAAGCTATTGATAGAGTTCAAAGATTGTTTCACTTGGAGTTATGAGGAAATGCCCGGATTGGCACCAAAAGTTGCAATACATAAACTGGGCCTAGATCCTATAGCTATTCCAGTTAAGCAAGCTTCTAGAAGATTGTGTCTCAATTTTGAACAACAAGTTATAAATGAAGTCAAGAAGTTAATAGACACTAAATTCATATAGGAGGAACAATATCCTACATGGTTGGCTAGTATATTGCCAGTTAAGAAGAAAAATGGGCAAATTCGTATCTATGTGAACTTTAGAGATTTGAATAAAGCATGCCCAAAAGATGAGTTTCCTCTTCCAATTCCAGAATTGATGGTGGATATTACATCGTCTCATGAATTTTTTTCTTTTATGGATGGATCTTCTGGGCATAATCAAATAAAAATGGCTCCAGAAGATAAAAGATTTATAGCTTTCTGAACGCCAATTGGAGTCTATTGTTATACTGTAATGTCTTTCGGATTGAAGAATGCTGGTGCAACATATAAACGAGCGATGAAAAGGATCTTTGATGACCTCATTCATAATTAGGTGGAATGTTATGTGGATGATTTGTTCATCAAAAGTAAACAGAAAGAAGATCATTTGTACGATTTGAGAATCGTCTTTGTGCGATTACAAAAATTTAACCTGAAGATGAATCCTCTAAAGTGCGCATTTGGTGTGACTTCTGGGAAATTTTTAGGGTTTGTTGTTCGTCACCGTGGGATTGAGATTGATCCAGGTAAGATTAAGGCCATCTTGGAAATGCCACCCCCTAAAAATTTAAAATAATTATGATCTTTTCAAGGGAGGCTGACATATTTAAGACGCTTTAATTCTAATTTGTCAAGAAGGTGTCAACCATTTTCCGTATTGACTAAAAAGGATGCAAAGTTTATTTGGGATTATAAATATCAACATGCTTTCGAGAGCATCAAGAAATATCTAACGACACCTCCTATCTTAGCAGCGCCCATTTCGGGCAGACCTTTAATACTTTATACCGCAACTTTGGATGACTCCCTCAGAGTTCTTTTAGCCCAAGTAAATGATGAAGGAAAAGAGAATGCTCTTTATTACTTAAGTCATCGTCTAATTCCAGCGGAAGTGAAATATCCTCTGATCGAGAAACAGTGTTTGGATTTAGTCTTCGCAGTTCAGAAACTCCGTCATTACATGCTTGCTCACAAAGTCAATCTTATCTCGAAGTTTAATCCATTGTAATGTTTAATGACCCGACCAACGCTTTTTGGCAGGTTAGCAAGATGGGCCATGATATTATTGCAATTTGATATTAATTTTGTTCCACTCTGAGCTGTGAAAGGACTAATCCTAGCAGATTTTCTCGCGGCACGCCCATTACCGGCTAGTTCCCCTCTTAATGATGATTTGCCAGATGAACAGATAATAGATGTGGAAAATTCCAAGACTCGACGTTGGGAACTATATTTTAATGGGGCTTCTTCAGCATAAAAAGATAAAGAATTACAAGCAATAATACCTGGTAAAGCAGGGATTGGATTGATCTTTATTACACTGGAAAAGGGGATATTAAGATATTCTTATCATTTGAGAGAACCGTGCAAAAATAACGAGGCATAGTACGAAACATTGATACCAGGGTTACAATTAGCAATACCTATGGGTATAACTGATGTTAATATTTACGGATATTCACAGTTAATCATTCAGCAGGTTGCTGAGCAATACAAAATTTTGAAGCCTAGATTGGAACAATATCATCGCTATACAATGAAGTTATTAGAACAGATTCCAGACGTGACAATATGCAGAATCCCAAAGGGAGAAAATACTCTCACCGATGCTTTGGCTAAACTCGCCAAGGAATTTGCATGTCCACAAGAAGATTCAATTAAGATCACTGTTCAAGGACTTCAGGTTTTGTCCCAGATTGATGTAGATACTTTGGACAAATTGGGTAAAGAAGAAACGGTAATGACAATCACCCAAACTGCAGAAGACTGGCGTCAAACTTTCACAGAATATTTATAAACAGGAAAGCTGCCAGATGATAAGTCAGTAGCATATCAAATAAAAATGAGAGCCTTATCGTATGCTTTAATTGATAATGTTCTTTATCGAAGGTCTTTCGACCAGATGTGGTTAAGATGCTTGAATGCCACAGAAGCTCAAGAAATCATTAAAGAGGTACACTCAAAACTTTGTGGCGCTAATCAGTCAGGTCCGAAGATGAAAATGAAAATTAAAAGACTAGGGTATTACTGGCCCGTGATGATGACCGACTATAAAAATCGCCAAACGTTGTCACCAATGCCAAGTACATGGAGTGGTCTTACACCACGCCCCAAATGTGTTACACCCGCAGTTGCGTCATGACCGTTTGAATGTTGGGGCACAGATGTGGTGGGTCTTATAGTCCCTCCATCTTCAAAAGGACATAGGTTCATTCTAGCCGCTACTGATTACTTCTCAAAATGGGCAAAGGCGATACCATTAAGAGAAGTAAAAGCACAACATGTCTTACAGTTCTTCAAGAATCAAATTGTCTATCGTTTTGGAATACCACGTAGAATTATTTCAGACAACGGGTCTGCATTCAAAAGCACGAAGATCAATAATTTTGTCAGAAAACACGAAATTGATTGGCGTTATTCTACAATTTATTATCTGAGAGCTAATGGATTGGCCGAGGCTTTTAATAAGACTCTCGTCCAAATTCTAAAGAAGACCTTGGACAGAAACAAAAGGAATTGGCATGAGCAGTTATTAGAAGCCTTATGGGCCTATAGAACTACATTCAGAAGTCCAACCCAATCTACACCTTACGCTCTTGTCTATGGGTCTGAGGCTATGTTACCTTTAGAAGTTCAACTTCCTTCTCTCAGATTTGCCATTGTCAAAAAAATCACTACTAAGGAAAATGCAAAATTACGACTGGAAGAATTAGAAAGTTTGGAAGGAAAATGATTGGTAGCACAACAAAATTTGAAATTGTACCAAGCCAAGATGATTCAAGCACATGACAAATTGTCCTTCCCAGGACTTTTAAAGGTGGTGATTTGGTTCTTGTCCATAAAAGACCTATTCTTGCACATCGCAAGATAGCATGTTAATTTGAACAAATATGGGAAGGACCATTCGTGGTTGAAAAGGTTTACTCTTAAGGGGCCTACCAATTGATAAGTTGTCAAGGAGAACGACCTATACTTCCTATTAATGGACGATATCTGAAAAAATACTATGCATCATGATGTTT
>NEWO01000322.1:10827-22595 GCA_003013225.1 Phalaenopsis aphrodite | reverse complement strand
AAATAAAAGAGCGCAACTTATCTCAAAATATTTCTAAAGTAAATCCCTAGAAGATCTCTTCAAGTACTTTCCCTCTTTACAAGCACTCTAAATTTTGACGTAGAATTGTAAAAGAAGAAATATCTAAACTTCCCTCTCCTCTTACAATCTATGAAGAAAATCTCCATGCCCTTGACTTTTTTCTTTCTCTATCTCACGCCACTTTCTCTCTTCAGCCCCTCTTTCACACCCCACTCTTCACCACTTCCTCCTCCCTTCAAGCCCTAGACTTCCTTCTCTTTTATTAGAGGTTGTCTCCCTCTAAAAAGAATTCAAAATTTCCTAAAACATTCTTTCTAAAGTCAACTTCTTTAAATTCAAAAGACATGTCTATTGATAGAAAAGACATATCCCTTCACAAAAGAACCTTCCAAAGTGTCTAGATGCATTAAATCACTCTATGGGGGGTTTAGAGAAAATGTCCTTTTTAAAATTCACACAAAATTCATCTTGAACAACCTTAATATGCAAAGAGTCATCTCTGGCGTTGGTTTTGGTGCTTAAGGCACCAATTTGCTTAAGATCGCGTTGTTTTCGATTTTGGCACTTCAAGCACAAAATCTGGCACTTTAGGTGCGAGCTCTTTGTCAAGTGGCACTTCTGGCCCTAGCTCTCCATAAAGTAGCGCTTCACGCGCGAGAATCCCAAAATTTGCTATTTTGTCTCCAAATTTCATCCTTCTTGCTATTTTTGTTCGAGCTGCCTAAAAGTGAGATAACTACAACAAAACATGAAAAAACCCTTCTTTAAAGTGCAATATCACAAAAAATAAACATAAAATTTATACTTAAAATAACATATTATTTTGGTGTATTAACAACGAATCTAATGATTGATGATATATTTAGTTTAAATACCATCAATTTTTATAGGATCTCAAATGGTTTACTATTATCTCTAACCTATCGTACATCTTCTGTGGTGTTTATGCCCATAATGAGCCCTTCTTGAACACAACTTTCTCATTTTGTTATCATCTCTAACATAACACCTAGACATTGAGCTCTTTATTTAGTTTCCTAAAGTTGAAGCTTCTGACATTTCTGAACAATTTGGGAGTTAGCTAGTCTATAATTGCCTCATTCTATAATGAATATGCTTTCAAACCTATAAAGGATACTATAAAGCTTAAGAAGATGCCTTTATCTAATGAAATAAGGATTTCTTAAAGGTAAAGTATGACTTAATTCCCTTCGTTTATACACATTATCTTTTGGTGATATATATATGTATCCTCATCCATATTGTAATTAAATTTGTCATCAATCTTTAACTCAAAAAAATGCATAGTAAAAGGTGCCAAAATTGTGTTCATTATTATCATGGATTTATTGGATGATCTAGATAATCCAAAATATATGAATAATTGCTAAAAAAGACCTTCCACGGTTCTAAATAGTTTCTTGTAATCATCTCCAAGCCTTATTTTAATTTGATAGTAACTACCATTTAAGTATATTTTAGAGAGTAAATAAACTCCAATAATAAGATCTAACATCTTATCTAATGGAGGATAATAAATTATATATTTTATGGTGACATTATTGTTGGTCATTAAAAAAATTTTCAAGATTTAAGATGTGGTTTTGATTTAATTTAATATAAATATAAATTTGATTTCTAGAAAAATAGTATTTAAATTTTGAACAGTAATGTTTTAGTTTTTTAAAATACGAGATTGAATCAATCTTATATAAAAAATAGTTTAAATAAACGAGAACAACACTATAAGTGACATATCTATCCCAAGAAATGGACATATCACTTATCTTGAGGCTCGATTAGATAAACTATAAAGATTATGACATCCATATGGTCTGTAAACCATCTTTTTATATAAGCTGACAAGTTCCTCTATCTAATATGGAAGATTAGATAGATTTTATATTACCTAAATTTTTAAAGCTCCTTATAGAGGCAAGACCCTACAGTTAATTATATTTTAAATGACCGAGGTCACCTAAGAAAAATCTCAATTTATATTAGAAAATATTATCTTCAGGAATTTCAAAGAATAAAACTTTTCAAATATCAGATCAAGAATTGTCAAATGAGAATGGATTAAATTTAGAACATTGTTATGAAATCCAAAGGGAAAAAACTAGGAGTTTTCACAGATACTGAGGAGAACCTCAATGACTTCCCAAGCTATTCTATAGTTTGGCTTCAATTTTGAGAAGGAATTTATTAAATGTTTCATCCTGCCAATTCTTATTATTTAGGGCTTATATTTGTACGACACAATAATAAAAATAGCTTGAGAGATAAAAGGATTTATGTCGTAACGAACAACAACCTCGGAGTCATAAAACGAGTTAGCGCTTAAATTGCACAACACGATTGTGCAAAGGCTTAAAGATAAATTGCACAACAACCTTGAAATCTTATTATTTATTATCTAATCTAAAGAGAGTTTTGTTGTTGTAGAATCACTTACTGTTGTAGAAAGCTTCCCTTGTAGTTAGTTCCAAGCTCCTCAACAAAGTAGCAGTCCTAAAGTCTAAAGGTTCAAAGGTTTAAATAACTAGTTTCAGTTCAATCATTATGGGGTGAGGGTTAAAATTAATTAGTGCAACATCTGTTAGGATCCCACAGTTCCATCGTGCTAGTCCCACTATTTTCTTCTTAATTTACTTAGCTTAAAAGAGATGTTAAGCTTATTTAAACTTGAAAATCTCGTTATCAACTGAGGGTTACCTCATCCAAGAGACTCTTGTAAATTCAAAAAGAAGTGTTATGATATTGTTGTTTTGTTTTTTTTTTTAAATGTCATTTAATTTAAAAAAAATTGTTTTATAATTTTTAATTTTGAAGAGGGTTTCGTAATTAAAACAAGTACAGATAGGCAATGCAGTAAAGTAAAAGGAAAAGAAATTGCACTACAAAAAAAAATGTAAATGCATACCTGTCATCTTCTCGCACTCCCACTAAAATGTCAGAACTTGCAGCATATGTATAATTTGCAGGAAATTTTAATAAATTACAGGAATGTAAAGAAAGAAAAACTAGTATGAGGTGTACTTACCGAATTCAATGTCATAACTTTGTGGATCCTTGAAGGTTTTAATGGATGATTTTCTTAAATGAAGAATAATAAGTTCATTTGTCCTTCAAAGTATCCAAATGATCTAAAGATCTTTGGGGAATAACCCTGAACAACTTTTAAAATCCTTCAAAACATTTCGAGTTCCTTTAAACTTATTATATTGTTCAATTAATCATTCACATCTAGATTTAATTTCATTGAATTAATGCATCTTATGCTCAGTGAACATTAATATTACAACTGTCCCAAGAGTGAGGTAATCAGATAGTCAATTAATGTTTTACTTGAAAGTTATGAGGTGGATTTTTAGTGATTAAATGACCTTGAAATTTTTATGGTACACCACTCAGGGGTCAATAAAAATATTAGAGGAGAAAATGTGATTTTTCTAATTTTTATTTAATTTATATAATTATTTTAACTAAAAAATAGGATTTTCAATATTAAATTGTTTAACTAACCAAAGTACAATTTTTGTTCATGAAAAAATTATTGGAAGTTCACCTAGATGAAAGGAGTAGACTATGTAACCAAATGGATAGAAGTTGTTACTTTCCCTCGATGTGATGCTCAAAGTATTTCAAAGTTTTTAAAAATAAATATATTTTGTAGATTTGGGATTTTGAGAGTGATCATAACTTATGGGGGAAGTCATTTTAGAAATACAATAATGGAGAAGTTATTAAATAAATATCATATAAACTATAGAATTGCTACTGTTTATCATCCTCAGATGAGTGGTTTGGTTGAATTATCCAATTGTGAAATTTAAAAAATTATGGAAAAATCTGTGAATCCAACAAAAATGGATTGGTCGGTCAAAGTTGACTATGTTTTGTGGGCTTATAGGACTGCATATAGAACACCTATGAAAATATCGCCATATAGGTTGATATTTGGGAAAATTTATCACTTACCAGTTGAGCTTGAGCATAAAGCATATTGGACGATTAAGGAATTTAATTATAATTTAAAGGATGCTCGTGAGAAAAAAATACTGCAATTAAATGAGCTTGAAAAGATAAGGAATGAATCCTATGAGAGTGTTAGGATTTATAAATAAAAGATGAAGATGTGGCATGATCGGAGGATTCTTACTAAAATTTTTTAGCAAGGGCAACAAGTTCTGTAATATAATAAAAGGTTAAGACTATTTCCACGCAAACTTAAGTCCATGTGGATGGGCCCATTTATTGTGATAAAAGTTTATCCATATGGAGTTGTGGTTATCAAATATCCTAAATCTGAGAAAATATTTAAAGTGAATGGTCACAGATTAAAACCCTATTTTGTAGGGGATTCACTTAAATTAAATTATCTTATGGCGTTTGGTCAACCAAAATAAGCACTGGTTACGTCGGGCTGATGAGGTTAAACCAAGAGCTTTAAGGGAAGCAACCCATAGTTATCAGTGTGTTTTTATTTTATTGTTATGTTGTTTGTGTGTGATAAAGAAAAATTAAGGTACTATTTTGATAATATAATGATTTAGTAATGATTCTAAGACCTTATTGAGTGACTTAGACATGTTAGAATGAGTATTTGAACGTTAACTTGACCTGTGATAAATCAAGCATGAGCTCTTAAGATCCAACATGCGGTGCATAAGCACGATAGTTAAATATCATGTGTGAATTTCAATTTCTAGAGGTTTTAACTAGAATTTGGTTATCTTTAACCTAGGATAATAGTTCTATGACGTGCCTAGGAGTTATATGTAGGTTTGGATCCTATAAATAGAAGTGTTATGTGAGGATTTTTACCACAATTCAATTTTAACCCTAAAATCTAAGTAAAAGAGAGAGATTTTAAAAGAGATATTAATAGGAGATGGATTTAAAGAAGAAGGAGGAAGCCATGAAGAAAATTTTCATTTGTCATAGTGCACAAGAGTTGTATAATTGTTTCTTAGCCATTAGTATCAAATGAATTGCGGAAAAGATCACCAAATTTGAGGCTGACGTAGCTTCAAATGAAGCAAAGGTGATGAAAGTTAATGCACATCTAGAGCTTATTGGATGGAAATTGAAGATGTAAATAGTCATACCAATTATATCGTGGAAGCTGATAAGGCGATGTACTTTAAAAAAAATGGATCGAAGAAGACTCCACCAGAGTTCGTCGTCATCATCTGTTCAATCATATCTATATTCCAAATGCTCAGAGAGAGACTAACGAGAGACAAGAGTTTGTTCCACCACAAGGAGAATGGAATTAGGTTCAACGTTAGAGTTTGTTTGAGTTTGTTGTGTAATGTTAAGTGTTTAATTATGTTGTGTTTTATTGTGTAAGTTTGTTTAGTGTTTGTGTTTAGGAACTTTCTCATTTGAGACTATTTGGAGTGAGAATTATATGGTGGATTTGCTTGAAATAGTTAGTGAATGAATATAAGTGTTTCTTTGTGTGTAAAATTTGTGTTGTTTTACTTTGAATCAAATTAGTGATATAGGTGAATTTGGAGAGAGAGGAGAGATAAAAGGGGAAGAAAAGAGTTGTTTACGATTTATGAGACCATGTAGGGATGGTTGACTTAGGCTAGTAGTGAATTTTACTTAAAATCAAAAGTATCAAAATTTTGTGCACTGGCGCCTAAATGTCACATCCCCATGCTTAAGCTCAAGACAACCTGAGTTGCAAGCACCTAAGTGCCAAGCTAGCTGCACTTAAGTGCTAGTTTATGAAAATCAGTTTGCAAATGGTTAAAAGTGAAAATTAACCCCTAAATCGCCATTTTTGCACGGGCACATCCTATTTTGAATATTTCTTGGTAATTTGAAGAAAGATTTTCTAGATTTGATCTTCTTGAGGTAAGAGCTTCCTTTCTATGTAAAATTTTTTTATTTTCACCATGTATTTTGCGCACATTAGGGATCTACCCAAAAATTTCTATTCATGGTGAAAATTTGAAGAAAATCTATGGAAAATACATAGAAATTGTAGTTTAAGCTTATAGAAGTTAAGTTTAGTAGTTTAATCTTGATCTTTAGATTTATTTTTGAATTTTTAGAAATGGCACCAATAATGGATTAGAGCAAGGGGAAGTCTCATTTTGATTCAAGTAAAATTGTGAGTTTGAAGGCTAAGGATATGTACAGTTATGCACTTCAATCATGAAAACTTATTCCAGAGAGATGTTTTAAAAGTTTGGATGGAGCTTTAGAGAACTTAGCTATTCATAGACACTAGGAACGATTCTATTTTTTTCTCTATCATAGATGTAATTTCTATTGTTCGGGAGTTCTATGCTTATCTTCCAGAAGTAGAGAACGATTGAGTTATGGTCAGAGTAAAATTAGTATTATTCTCACCTGAGGTATTAAACATGTTTTACCAGTTGTCCCCTGACACTCTATGTTTTTCTTCAAACTATAGTCCCACTGAGACAGAGTTGGACGAGATTATTTCATCTTTGACTGCTGGAAGAGGACTTTGTAAAATTACAAATGAAAGGAGAGTTAACTTTTCCACTTCAAAGTTAAATGCCACCTAAAAGGTATGACACTATTTTATTTCAGCTCGTCTAATGCTGACTAATCATCTCAATGAAGTTACTAGAGAGAGCGAAATTGAATTATTTTATTCAGCAATGTAAGCCCATCAACAATGAGCTCTTATCTGCCGCACTATCATCAATTCTACTGCTACCGCTAATACTACAGGTTTAGGATTTGTTTCCTTAATCTTTTCTTTATGTGGGCAAGAAAAATTTAAATATGATAGTTGGGAAGAAATTTTACAACCTCTGAAGCCCATTACAACGGTGAATGTGAAGTCCTATTCTGAACATTCAATTTTTGGCTAGAAAGGAGTATTTTCTAAGAGTTACGGAATGTCTACATATGTCACTTCTACATCTGGTGCTTCTATCTTGAGACCATCTACATTGAAAGGTCAGTCTTTTTGTACTGAATCTCAAGATCAACTACTCTAGAGGATTATGGATAATATAAATTTTACCGTGGATAAGGTAAAAAATTTAGAAAATTTTGTAGATCATATAGATGGATATATGAGGAGACATAGTGATTATGAAGAAAAGTATCACTCCTCTTTGAAAAGCCTCATTAGGGGTAACCAAGGAGTAGAATTCCCTTCATATCTAAAAGATCCTGACTATGAGCCTACAATTTTTTGGGAAAGCCGTGACACCAATGATGATGATGAAGAGGACTAAATGGATTTGAATTTGTAGTATTTGAGATATTGTGATGTGTGAACTTGCAACTTTTTTGATTGTGTAGTTGTCTAGACTCTGTGATGTGTTAAACTTTTGTTTAATTATTATTGTGAAGTTTTTGTTTTTAATAGAATTGTGTTTTTTTTCTATGATAGTGATTATGAAGAGTGTGTTTAGTGTGTTTAATTAGTGACCAAAAGAAAATACGTTGAGATTTTCATATCTATTTTATATTTATTTTGATGATATTGCACTTTAAAGAAGGGTATTTTTGATGTTTTGTTGAAGGTATGATGAATTATGGACTTTTGGAGAAAAAGAAACAAAAACGGTACAATTTGAAGCAAAAACGAGTAAGAAATGAAATTTTGCTCTGTCACCTTTCGATAAGTCTTTCGATGCTTAATATCTTTTACACTTCTTGTATATTTTTGAATGAGATTATACTTTAAAGAAAGGTTGTTTTATGCTTATTTTGTAGGGCTATCTGTTAGGACACAACACAACTGAAATTGGGCGAAACAGAGCGAAAAGGAAGCCAAATGGAGCAAAACGGTGGAGCTGCGTAGTCTGCTCGCTGACGGCATCCAAAATGGTGCCGACGGTGAGATTTACCCGAGAAGACCAAAAAATGACAGAAAAGCTCGCTGACGGCGCCCTCGAGCTCACCGACGGCGCCGTCAAGCCCGCCCGACGGCCCCCTCGAGCCCGCTGACGACGCCCGGGATGGTTATGGGCTAAAATTCAAAGTATTTGGACGCCTTTTGAAAGGATTCTTGTGGAAACTCTTCAAAATTAATCCCTACACTTTAAAAGAATGAAGTTAGGTTAGAAAAAGAGAGTGTTTTTTGTGAGAGGAATGTTAGCAAAAGTGTGGAGAAATTTTAAGGTTTTTAGAATAGGAGTAGAAATGTAGATTTCTATTCTTTTGGAGAGATTGGAGAAGAGATTTTGAGAGAATTTGTAAGGAGATGTTCTAGCATTGCCTGGATCGACGGGAGACTTTGTGGGAGAGATAGTCTTCTTTCTTCCAAAGGGAAAAAGCTAAGTATTGTGTTGTTCATTATCTTATGGTTTTGTAAACACTTATCTAGTGGATTTGCTTTGAAGAAATGAAGTTTTCAGTTGTGTTTTCTTCATGCTTTATAATGTGTTTCTCTTACTTTCTCTTCTTGTTTAGAAATAATGGCATGAGAAGATTATGTCGTTGTTTTCATTTTACTTTTCTTTTGTAATGAGTAGAATTCATGTTTAGGATTTTGTGATGCATGTTAGAAGCAGATTTAATTATCAATGTGATGGTTTTTACTTGCACTTTATTTACATTACAATAAAGGCATGTTGTAGTATTAAAAATCATTGTAATTGCATTAAGACCTAAGAGGGTTGTGTAATTCTCAACAAAATAGAACCACATTCAGATTCCATGGATGGTTAAGTTCATGGGATTTGAATGCAAATAAATAGGGAAATATACTTTGATGGGCATAGAATTGGAGATTTTAGGGTGACAGACTAAAATCCTCAATTCAATCCTATTGTTTGAGTACTAAAGCGGAGATGTTAGCCCTCAGGCAAGGGGAACGTGGGAGCTCCAAAGTGAGAGCGGTATCCTCCCAGCCTAGCCATGGATTCAACAAATAAGCATAGGATAAGTCAATGTTCTTTATGTCTGGACCAAAGGGTTAGGAGTAGGATTGCTCCTATTTGACACATACAGTATTTAATGCATCTCATTCCTTTACATTATCCAAT
Organism: Phalaenopsis aphrodite; assembly: GCA_003013225.1. NCBI lineage: Eukaryota > Viridiplantae > Streptophyta > Magnoliopsida > Asparagales > Orchidaceae > Phalaenopsis > Phalaenopsis aphrodite. The sequence goes on along the minus strand of NEWO01000322.1, from coordinate 13,578 downwards.
TCATTACATAAGAATAGTAGTTTTTAATATCACTAAATTCTTCAAACTAATTCATCCAAAAAGGTTTATCTTTAGAATTAGTATTTGCATTTAGTTATAGTTACTATCATTACATTTAACACTTGTAATTAGGAGTAGTTGCTAGATAAAACATCATTTTAATCAACATTCCAAACTAAGGACTAATTATAGTAGACTAGAATTTGACTAAGGACCTCTTACCTCGCTTCCCTGTGGGGTCGATAAACGGGACTCCACTAAAGCCCTGTATTACTTGAGTGATACGTATACTTGCGTTTGAAATTGTGACTTTACAAAATCATTACAAGTATATAAATCTGGGTTCATAAATTCTTGCATATTAAAAGTTTCATCAAGTTTTTTGCGTCATTGCCGGGGGTTTAAATCTTCTAGTAGTGGTGTCAAATTCTAGTATTTTTAGGTATATAAAAATTCATTGTTAGTTAGTTAATATTGAACTTATTTTATAGTATTAGAAAGGTTAAGAATCTTACAAACTTTAACTTTAACTTCAATTTCGAACTGTTACCCTGTATTTTCTTTTTTGTTATGGTTGTGAAGTCTAATTAGTGTGTTTGTTTGATTTTATGTTTTTATCCACTGCATATAAGTTTAATGAATCTCTATATGTTAAAAATTAAGAAAATTTGATCAAAATTAATTTTTTATCCTATTTTTAATTTTTGTACTTGTATAATTAGCGTATAAAAATTTATGTAAGCATGTTATTTCTAATTTTCTTTCCTACTTATATTTATTTGATACTAAACTGTTTTATCCCGTTAAAAATTTAAGTTTGGGGGGGGGGGATGAAAAATAGTTTTCAAAACTTGAATTTTATTTGTTCTCAAGTATGCTACAAATGAATGTAATTTGAAAAAAAAAATGAGCATGTATATGAAGTTATATTAGGGAAGTAAAATTTTGACTATAAAAATGAGTAAGAAAATTTAGTTGAAATCTATAGTGATGTAGAAAAACTCAAAGTTAAAAATTTTTAAGTTTAGAAAAGATAAATATTGTGTAACTATCTTTAGTAAGAGATGTTGTATTTTTGAAAAATGTAGAAGGATTAGACTTTTTTTTTAAAACTTAAATTTCTTTTATTAATAGAAATTTTCAAAACTATTATTATGTTTTTAAGTCAAGGAAAAATATTAACTTTTTGCTTTAGGAAAGGAAGAGTGGAATCAAAGTCATTAAAGGCCTATCCAGATATAGTAATCCTTGTCCGTATAAAAAAAAATTAAAAAAAAAGAGTATGTGAAAAAGGGAGGAGAAGCTTGAGGATTAGTGCCTAATCAAAAATTAGTTCCATATCTGATCTTTTTAAAGTATAAGACTTGAAAAACTTTTAATATTAAGGATATAATATAGTGAGTAAAATTATGCTTAGTAAAAACTTTTAAGAGGAGGAGATAGAATGTTTAAACCTTATATTTGGAAAAATCTACAAGTATTTATGAATTAGATAGAAACTCATATTTTCAAACATCTTCACTTAAGAAATTTTTTAACTCTAAATTAGTCTCATTCACTAAATTTTTTTCTAAATTGGACTACTATATTTCTAGAATAAAATTTTAGAATATTCTAAAAAAACTCATATACATAATCTACTTATCTTGTTTTTGAAAGTTTGGAGTGTCACTTAAGGACAAGTAACATTTTAAGTTTGGGGGATTTTGATACACCTAAAATACATAGTATTTATGTACAAATTTTTATACTTATTTTTTAGATTGTGCACTCTAATGGAAGGTATTTGTCTCTTTTTCTTTCAGGTATAATTAAAAAATGAAATGTGATGAAAGGAGTGAAAAAGGATCAAATTTGGAGAAAGAATGATGAAAAGGTGTAAAAGAGTTGTGGCGTCTAAGCGTCAAGCGCTGGCGCTTATGCGTCAACAATGCAAAGAAGGTTGCGCCTAAGCACCAAGGACCTCACGCTTAAGCTCCAGTGACAGTTATTTGACGATTTGATGAATTTTGAAGAGATTTTTGAGGCACATCTTGGCGAAAATGGTGGTTATAACTACTAGAGACGAAAATATATTAATAAGACTTTTCAAATGAGACATCTCTTGGAGAAATTCATCAAATATGGAAACATTTTGAGGAGATACCAAGGCACCTCTTATAAAATAATAAAAAGAGGGAGTTGGAGTGGATTAAGGGCTTGACAGCGTTATTTCGTGGATGGTTTGTTTGTGGGGTTGCCCGTAAGAAGCTTTCTGTCACCGGAATCGAGATCCCGTCGCCCGCTTCGGAAGGACGTTGAAGTACGAAATCAAACTGACCCCATAATTTTCATAGTTTAAAATGAAATAGCATTGTACCTCAAATCCTGTATCTATCCCGAAGGATAAACACAATACTTGAGGATGAGGCTCACTCGAAGTAAACTAAGGAAAGTATGACGTCCGTTTGATCAGCAAAACCTTTGTATTAGCCGACAAGTTCCCCTATTTAATATAAAGAATTAAATAGGGTTTATATTAAGCTGGGTTCAGACATGCTTCCTATAAAAGCAAGCCCCTATAGTTAATTACATCTTAAATGACCAAAGTCACTTAAGAAGACTCTCGATAAAAATCAAGAAATATCATCTTCAAGGAATTGCAAAGGGTAGGACTCTTCAATGAAATCAAGCATAGAGATGTGAAAGGGGATTAGTTCAAATTTGGAACATTTTATTGTAGAATCCAAAGGAAGGAAGAACTAGGGGATG
>NEWO01000321.1:791525-805641 GCA_003013225.1 Phalaenopsis aphrodite | reverse complement strand
AGTTTACTATATATTTAGAAACATAAATATTGTTATCTAAAGTTAACCCCTAATACCAAACGTCATGTTAAATTTAAAATTTTTGAAAATATAGCTAAGTGAGGACAAATAAAGTTAAGTTTCTTTCTTTGAAAAGAAATTTTTCTTTCCCCTCCAAACTAAATTTTTTAAAAGATTTAGCATGAAGAACTGAAAATAGAGGGTGAAAGAAATCTCTAAATACATAAAGAAAAGACATACCTATTGAAGGTTCTGATTTTGAAACTTTAATTCTAAAACACCGCATATGCTAATATAAAAAGCTACAAGAACTAAAATATTAAATTACGCATAATACATATAAAATCTGCTGAGAAAGTGTTAATTACAATCCATTTAATAAAATATAAAAACTAATAACATAATTAAACTAAATTCAAGAAATGAAAACAATTTTACAAACTACAGTTCATAACTCAACATAACAACAAAACAGAGTCTCACAATCTAACAAACAGTCTCAACAATATAACAAAAACAAACAACACAATAACAAAGTACAATCAAACATAAACTAAAAAATTACCAATCATCATCATCATCTTCTTCTTCTACATCCAAATTATGTCGTTGATATGGAGTAAAAACAGGGTGAGTAGGAAACTGAACTGAATGATCACCCTTCATGTATCTTACCAACACATCATCATAAGCAGCATCATATTCAAACTTTTGCCCGTATCAAATCATCAGTGTGAGCATTTCTAGAATCCATGTTTTGCAATCTATGATCCATTCTTAAGATATCTCTCTGCTGGATCATCATTTGGTCTAAAAGTTCTCGGTTAGTAGGGTCACTAGAAGTAGGGGACCTCGAAGTAGAGAAATATCTCAGGTCTTACTTCCAGATCTCTAATCAACATGAGATTCATATGTCTTTATATTGGCAAGCTCAATAGGTTTTAGAAGCTCAATCATCTCTTCCACAAGTCTAAAATCAACTACTGCCTATTCACAGAGTGTAAAAATAAGTGCAAGGTGTGTCAAACCACCAGTGGTCTCTCCCAAAGCAATAGATCTAATGTTCATATAGATAATAGAGCCTACATTTATCCTCATCACCTACAGAATACAGAAGTTCTGGATGGCTCTATCCTTGGTCACCTCACAATGATGATTTGTCGGAATCATTCTTCCAGAAATAAAGTAGTGTCAGGCCTTAGATACTACATTAAGAATAGAAAGAGAAAAGTTTACCTTAACACCATTTTTTACTTTCCAGTCTTCCATCAGCAAGAAAAGAAATAACCTCATTTAAGGCCTCATTAGTAGCAGAAAATGATTTATACTGGCAACTATAAACATCTTCCACTGATAAAACTCAATAATTTTTCTTGGAGAAAACTCCACCTTTCTCCCACAAACAAAAACAAAGTCGTCAGAAGCTTCAATAAAGTTGTCATAGAATTCCATCACTACACCAATAATTGCATCAGCAGTAAAATAATAGAAATTTTCTCACTGCCTAACATATATTAATCGCTCGACTTCTCCACCCAAAATTTTAAATTCATGATCTGGAATTACATTTTAATTCTCAAGTAGACTATTGAATCGAACACTAGCCCTTAAGCTAACAAATTTTTTTTCATCATAATCTACTTTCTTTTCTTTTGCTCGTTCTTGGTGCCATGAGAAATCTAGAGAAAATTTGAAAAAATTTGAATAAATTCCAAAAATTTCAACAATCACAAAGTAAAATGCTTTATACTTAAATCTACTAAGTAATAGTTGTTCACCAAAGGATTTTCTCAAAATATCTCAAAAAAATTTCAAAATTTTGGTTCTCGGCAATGTGAGATAAATCCTTGGTGAAAATCAAATTTTTTTAGTTCAAAGTGTAGCTCTTATCTAGAGAAGATGAAATTCAAAGTCCCCTTGCCTTAAAATCTGCTCAAATCTAAGCAAACGCGTGCCCTAGGTACAAAAATCGGAAGTTGAAGGTGCTTAAAGGGATAAAATGGCAGTTTATGGTGAGAATTGTGAATTCTAAAGGGTTAAAGGTTGTTCTCGGGACGAGGGCACCGTCGGCGCTGCATGCCAAAAATTCCATTTTTTGATTTTTTTCAATCTTCAATTTCCTTTTAATTTTCTCTAAATTCTTTTTAGTATTTTAATTTTTTTAAACACAATTTTTTAATCTAGCAATAATTTACAAACAAACATTTTCATAAACAATCATTTTCACAAACAACAACAAACTAACTTTTATATATGAAAATACACTTTTACAAACACATTTTTCAAGTCACACTTTTAAACATATTAAGCAAACTAAATTATTAATTAGCATCAAAATCAAGCCACAATACTAAATAATGACACAAAATTATACACATAATCAAAGTTCAAAATTCTAAAGAAGAACAAACTAAATCAAATCCACACAATCATACTATGTACATAAGTATTTTACACTAGTAGAGAGAGTCCAAATTCTTCAATTATTCTGCCTCATATTCAGTGATTTATTCTCCTCTAATATCTCCCATGGACTGGTAATGAATGTACAAATTGTAGAAGGGTCGGTATGGGAATTGATCAGTCAAATTTTCTTTGATCCATCCTTTTTCTTTAAAAATTAGAATCCTGCTTCAAATGTTCCAATATGATCAAAATTCTATTTCATCCTCCAATCTAGGTGTTCAAAAAGGTACTTAAGATCTCCTATTGCATTTGTAATACTCTGAAGTTCTCTTTCAATTTTCTTCAATTTCTTTTCTACAGCAAGTGAACTTCCAACTGTTGGTGGCATCAATAGAGTTAAAGCATGTGATGAGTGATCTAAGATAGTATCTAATGCTTCATTCCTATTCCCAACAAAATTATCATCAATAGGAATCATAGGAGGTAATAAAACTTTTTCCCAACTTTCATATGTTGAGATTGACTGCAAAGTAGGAAAATTGTGGAAGGATGCCCAAGTCCATAAAGTAGCCCATTCATAATAATACCCATAACAGATTTAAGTATGATAGATCCTATATCAATGGGTTTTTCCATTTGAATGCAATAATTAAAAATAGCACTTTCTTGAGTGACTCTACTAATCTTCATAGTATAGAGTAATTTTGCAGAAATGAAGAAATGCCATGGCTTCAATATTGGATTAAGCAATGAAGTAGAGAAACTAAGATATCCTTTATCTCACATTTCCCAAATATCACTTTCATCCGTCTGAAAATTATATATATCTTGTATCAAATCTCTTGTAGGGATAAAATTTGTATAATGACAAACTGGAACGCTTTCTATCATATACAACTCATTGATTCGCGCAAGAGTAAATAGTATAGCCTTACCTCATACGAAGTCTACTCCTTGGGTAATTCCATGTAAGTTGACATAAAATTCCTTCACTACTAGTAAACCAACTGTAGAGGTAGTGTAGCACAAAACTTCCCATCACCTTTGTACTATGATTTTATCAATTAGAGAACTTGGATTAATCAATCTGTGATTGACACAGCCTCTCTCCATGATAAGCCTCTTCTTTGTAATAACTTTGTTGTATAATCTTTGCACGTCAAAACGAATAAACTTTCTTCTATTGAAAAATCCATACCTGGAAGTATTTCTAGAATTGGAGGTCATGGAATTCCCAAATAGGAAGTTTTTGGTCGTCCAAGGCAGTTTTTAGGACTTTAAAAACACCACCCAACTGCTATTATGAAATGAAATCCTGACAAATTCTGCAAAAAACCCTAAATCGTCAAACTGCTATCGGCATCGTCGGCACTCCCGATGGCACTATCGGGGCTTTGGTCAGTCTGCGGGCGTCGTCGGCGCTATTGGCCAAATTACGTCTTTTCATGTTTTCGATCAATTTGATTCCAAATTTTCCTCTAATACCAATATTTGTCTTAATTTATAATAAATAAAATTGTGTAGGATTATTATCTACTAATATATAAACACTTATCAAACAAAATAGGAATACATAGATATAAATAATTATATATGGGTTGCCTCCCATAAAGTGCTTGGTTTAACATCGTCAGCCCAACATGCCATTTGATTAGTTGAGTTGACTTAACATTAAAGCTTCTTTAAATTGTGGTTTGTGCCCTTCATAATAAGGTCTTAATTGATGCTCATTAACTTTAAATATCTTTCCAATGTTATGATCTTTAACACAACAGTTTCATAATGATAGACTTTAATCACTTTAAATGGTCCTAACCATCTGAATTTCAGTTTTCTTAGAAATAACCTCAATCTTGTATTATATAATAAAACTTCTGGTCCAGGTTCAAACTTCTTTTAAAAAATCTTCCGATCATGTCATATTTTCATTTTTCTCTTTATAGATTTTTTCATTATCATATGCTTCATTTCTAATCTCCTCAAATTCATTGAGTTGCAATAATCTTTTCTCACCAGCATCTTTTAAATTAAAATTAAATTCCTTAATAGCCCAAAACGCTTTATGCTCCAATTCTACAAGTAAGTGACATGTTTTTTTCCAAAAATAAGTCTAAATGGGGACATTTCTATAGGAGTCTTATAAGCAGTTTTGTATTACCATAATGCAGTATCTGATCTATCACACCAATCCAATTTATAAGGATTTATAGTTTTTTCTAAAATTCGTTTAATTTCACGATTTGATATCTCTGCTAGACCGCTAGTCTGAGAATGATAAGTAGTAGAGAATCTATGCATAATATCATATTTCTTAATCAATTTTTTGATTTTCTTATTCCTAAAATGAGATCCTCCATCTGTAGTAATTACTCTCGGCATTCCATATCTTGTAAAAATATTTTCAATTAAAAATTTAGAAACACTCCGAGCATCACATCTAGGTACAACAATTATTTCAATCCATTTGTATATATAATGAATAGCAAGTAATATACATAAATTCTTAAATGAAGGCATAAATGGTCCCATAAAATCTAATCCTCACACATCAAAAATTTCAACTTCTAATCTGTAATTTAGAGGCATTTCATTTCTTCTAGAAATAATTTCTACTTGTTTACATCGATCGCTTGTTTTAATGTATTCATTAACATCTCTAAAAAGAGTAGGCCAATAAAATCCAATTTGTAAAATCTTATATGCAGTTCTATTCATTCTAAAATGTCCTCTAAATTCAGAATCATGGCATCTTTCAATTATCTATTGAGTTTCCTCATAAGGCACACATCTTCTAATAATTAGATCTTTACTTTGTTTATATAGATATGGATCATCCCAAAAATAGAATTATGAATCATATATAAATTTCTTTAATTGTGTCATTTTGATACCAGATGGTAAAATATCACTTAAAATATAATATTGGCATACCATGATACATTCATTTCATCAATACTATATAATTGTTCATCAAGTAAATTCTCTAAAATTTCATTTGTAAATTAGTTAATATTAATCTTTCTAGTCTAGACAAATGATCAGTTATTTGATTATCATTCCCCTTTCAATCAACTATGGTAAAATAAAACTCTTGTAATAGAAGTATCCATCTAATTAATTTGGTTTATCATCTTTCTTTTACGTCAAGTACTTAATAGCAGAATGATCTGTATGCACTATATATTTTGTTCCAATTAAGTAAGGTCTAAATTTATCAAAGGCATAAACAATAACGAGTAACTCTCTTTTAGTAGTAGTGTATTTAATTTGAGTATCATTTTGAGTTTTACTAGCATAATATATTGGTTTATAAACTTTCTTGTGTCTTTGTCCTAACACAACCCTAATAGCATAATCACTAGCATCACACATTATTTCAAATGGTTTCTCCCAATCAGGTGGAACTATTATAGGTGCAGTGATTAATTTTTCTTTCAATAATTCAAATGCTTTTATGCATTCCTCGTTAAAATCAAATTTCGTGTCTTTTCTAAAAGTTGGCATAATGGCTTAGTTATTTTTAAAAAAAAATTTATGTAATGTCTGTAGAAACCAGCATGTCTTAAAAAGTTTCTTACCTCTTTAACATTAGTTGGAGGTGGTAATTTTTCAATAACATGAATTTTTGCAGAATCTACTTCCATGTCATTTTTAGAAATTTTATGCCCAAGTAAAATTCCTCCTGCAACCATAAATTGACATTTTTTCCCAATTTAATGCTAGTTTGATTTTTTCACATACTTTCAAAACTTTTTCTAAATTATTTAAACACAATTGAAACAAAGTTCTAAATACTGAAAAATCATCCATAAACACTTTCATTCCATGTTCAATAAAATTGCTAAAGATTGACATTATACTTTTTTGAAATATTGCAGGTGTATTGCATAGTCCAAAAGGCATTCTACGAAAAGAAAATGTTCCATATGTGCTTGTAAGTGTTGTCTTCTCTTGATCATCTAGAGCAATTGGAATTTGGTGATAATTGGTATATCCAACTAAAAAGCAATAGTATTTGTTCCCAGCCAATCTATGTAACATTTGGTCTAGAAAAGGTAAATAAAAGTGATCTTTTCTGGTGGCCATGTTTAATTTTCTATAGTCAATACAAATTCGCCAACCAGTAACTTGTCTTATTGGTACTAATTCATTTTTCTCATTTTCTTCAATGGTCACTCCTTTCTTCGGAACACAGTGAATTGGACTTACCCAAGCACTGTCTGAAATATGATATATAATTCCAACATGTAGCCATTTTAAAATTTCTTTTTTAACAACTTCTTTCATTATTGAGTTTAATCTCCTCTGAGGATCAACTTTAGGTTCATATTTTTCATCTAATAGAAATCTGTGCATAAAAATAGAAGGACTAAATCCTTTAATATCTGTTAAAGTCCATCCAAAAGCTTTTTTATATTTTTTTAACATCTCTATTAATTTTTGTTGTTGGATTTCTGTTAATTCAGAATATACAATAACAGGTAATGTAAATGACTATCTTAAAAGCATATATTTTAAATGGGCAGGTAATATTTTTAGTTCAAGTTCAGGTGGTTTAATACTTGAAGGAATAAGATTTTTATTATCATTTTCCATTAAGTTTAAAGTTTTAAATTTTCCCTTAATATAATCCAAATCTTCTTCTTTTATTTCATCCTTATTTTCAAAAAATTCTTCTTACTTTAATTTGTCTTCAAATTCATTCTTAAATTGCTCATTACTCAGATAATCAATTACTTCCATCCTAAAACATTCATTATCTTTTTCTATTGCTGGATATTTCATAGCTTTTGTAATATTAAATGTTACTTCTTAATCATTAACTTTCATTATTAATTCTCCGTTTTGCACATCTATCACAGCTCTCCCTGTTGCAAGAAATGGTCTCCCCAAAATAATAGGAATTTCTTTATATTTCTCCATATTCAATGCTATAAAGTTTATAAGGATAATTTATCAACTTTTACTAATACATCCTCTATAACTCCTTTTGGATAAGTTATTGATCGATTAGTTAACTGAAGAGTTACAGTAGTAGGGGAATTCTCTCCCAAATCTAAAATTTTAAAGATCAATAAAGGCATAAGATTGATACTCACTCCTAAATCACATAAAGCTTTTCCAAAATACTTTTCACCAATAGCACAATGTATAGTAAAAATACCAGGATCTTTTAATTTTTTAAGAAGCTTTTTCTGAATAATAGCAATACACTCTTCACTGAGTGCAATGGTCTCATGATCTGTAAGCTTCCCTTTCTTGTTTAATATATCCTTCATAAATTTCACATAACTTGGCATTTGTTCCAAAGCTTCAACAAAAGGAATGTTTATTGTTAAATTCGTAAGGATTTCCCAAAATTTTATCAATTGTTTATTTTTGTTTTTCTGCTTCAGTCTTTGAGGAAATGAAGGTAATGGTTTTTCTGAAGGACCTTGTGTCTATTCATTATCTTTTTGGTCACTTTCCATTACTTCCTTCTCTTCATCAACTTCAATTTCTCTTTGGATCATTTCATTTTAAAACCCACTTCCCTTCACCTGAAGGCTAACTCTCACTTTAGTCTTTAAACACTAAGACCGAATTGGGGATTTTAGTTTGTCACCCTAAAGATTCTCCAATTCTACTCCCAACAAAGTATATATCCCTATTTATTTATACTTAATTCCATGAACGAAATTCTCCTTCATGGAATCAAATGTGATCCTCACTCTATTGTAGAACTCATACTTCATTTCCTGGATCATATGCTTCACAACATATTTTAACAATTTAATTGGTCATATCAAAAAGTAAATTAAGTTCAGAGTTGAAAAATAATCACAGCTTATTTTATATTTTAATATTGGCACATCCATATTATCTCTTCATTTCACTATATCTCAGAGTAGGGAGAAAGACAAAGTAAACTACTCAGACTTCAAGAGAAAGATACAACAAAGCACAAATTTCATATATAAAAGAAAGTTCATACGACACTAATAAATGAACAACACTTATCTGAAACCATTTCTCAAAGCAAATCCCTTGTAGTCTCTTCTAGAAAATGTAGGAAGAAGAAATCTCACTTTTCTCCTTCTCCAACACTCTTAGAGAAGAGTTCACACTTAATCTCACCACAAAACTCCAAATTATATAAACAATGGACTCTAATGGTTCTGGAATGAAAAATGAAAGAATGTGTGATGCATGGAAGGTTGAATTGGGGCAATAAGATGTCAGGAAGAGTCACTTTTCTGATCAATTTTTGCCCCAAATAAAGCCTAGATTCAGTTCTCCAATAAGTGTATCTAAAAAGCATTCAAATTCATTGAATCTTCTAGAAACAGGGGATGAACCGACATTGGCGTCGTCGGTGCCAGTTTTTCCGCAATTTCATTTATTGCTCTTTGTCAAATGGCGTCGTCGGCGCTGAACAAATTTTCAACTTCTTCATTTTTGCTTCAAGTCCTAAAATTCAACAACCTGCAAGAAAACATAAAAATACCTTCCATTAAAGTGCAGTATCACAAAAAGTGAGTATAATATATATGTCTAAAAATGCATATATTTTTGGTGTATCAATACACCAAAAAAATTTGTTCAATTTTAAGTATAAATTTTATGCTTAAATTTAGTGATATTGCACTTTAAGGAAAGTTATATTCATATTTTGTTGCAAGTATATTGATTCTAGTCGTTTGGAGCAAGAAGGAAGCAAAAAGGAAGAAATTAGGAGTCAAATGATGTAGTTTTTGAAATTTAAATTGTGCCAACAGTGTCAGAATACAAATAACTGGCGCCAACTATGCCTGAATCTACAGAGCACATGCAGCCCCAAATTTTGGTGCCAATGGCACTAGAATTTGGTGTCAATGGTGCCAGAAGTGGTTATGGCCCAAAATTCATTGAATGTGGACTATTTTTGTAAGGGTGCTTAGGGAAACTCTTTAGAAAATTGTCCCTGCATTATAAAAAGGTGCTTTTATGTTAGAAAAGTGTGTGTGTCTATGGGGAGTCAATTTTTTGTTAGAATCTTGTGTCTTTTAGTGTGTGTGATGGTTGTGAGTCTTGTGCGTGTGGAAAGTCTTGTAGGTAAGAGAAAATTTTATTTATGAATTGTAAGAAGAGAGGGAAAGTGAGAGTTTTCTTCTTCATTATAGTTCTAAGGGAGAATTCAGTGGTATTGTAAAGAGAGCAAGAGATTCAAAGGAACTTCAAGAGATTTGCTCGAGAAGAAGATTGAGATAAGTTGTGTTCTCTCCTTTCTTTGTTTTATAAAACAGATTATATATATAATCCATGTTTTTTTGTATCTTCCTCATGAATTTTGAGTTATCTTTTTTGTCCTTTTCCCTACAATGAGATATGCTTATGTGAAGAATCCATATTGTTGTGCAAGGCTTTAATTTTCATAATTATGATGATTCAAAATTTGATCATAATTTATTTTTCAATCTAGCCAATTGAATTGTAAAATTTGCTGAGAAACATACAATCTAAGAGGGTATGCTTTCTATAATAAAATGAGAATCACATTTGATTCCATGGATGGGAATTTAATCTATGGGGTTGAGTTCAAATAATTATGGAAATATACTTTGTTGGGCGTATAATTAGAGATTTTAGGGAGACAGACTGAATTACCCAAGTTGGTTTAGGTATTTGGAAACTAAACCGAGATGTTAGCCCTCATGCAAGGAGAATGTGAGAGATTGGGAGTGAAAACCAGTATCCTCCCATCCTAACCGCAAATTTAAGGACCAAACTCTGAATTAGACGATGTTCTTTTTCACTTGTAAAGAGGTGAAAGAATAGGAATGCTCCTATTTGGCACAATAAAATTTTATGTAATTAAAAATAATTTTGATTGCTTCACTAATCATAGACTCATTGTAAAGGGGAAGGATAATTTCTTAAACTTGAACTCTTCATCCCAAAACTTAGTTTAGTATTAGTAAATTTAACTTTGAAGTTTACAGATTAGTTTAGTAAACTTAGTTCCATTAGCAACATTAAACCAATTTTGATTTATTTCCTTGCATGAGTTTTTACAGTTTGAATATTGTGTTTTTGTGTTATTATCATAAGAATTACCACCTCCTTGTGGGATCGATACTTTGGACTCTGTTAAAGCTCTTTATTACTTAAGCAATATGTATACTTGCATTTGCAACATAGTGATGAGTTTAAATCGAAATTATAAATTAAATCACTAAAGTGGCAACTTAATGATTTTAAAAGATAAGACTTATTATACTGAAGTAATTATTATTGTGATTCATTTGCATGTTTCCTTATTTAGTCTTTGTGTGTGTTCTAGTGTTGAAGATATTTATAGTCATACAAAATCACCGCATAAAATTGTTGGCGCCACTATCGGGAAGGTAAAGGTAAATTACTTTATAACTTAGAAGACTTTTTTTTAACTATAAAATTTATATTAAGGAAAATTATAGTATAATAAATATTTTTATATTCTAGTGTGACTGCTTATTTTAAATTAGTTCATTGTGTTTGTGTATCTGCAGTTTAGGATCTAAGGGTTTAGTACTTTACGATTCTGAATTAGAAAGAACTATAAGAAAATTTTTATTAAAAAAAGAACTTAACAAAGTGGCAAACATCTTAAATAATCAATATATGGAAAATGAACATCAACAGAGACAATTAAGAGACTATGTTAATCCTACAGTCGATGAAATTCACTTAACTATACAAACTCTTGTTGTAGCTTCTATATCATTTGAGCTTAAACTTGTTATTGTCCAAATGGTATAAAATAGTCAGTTTGGGGGAACACCGACTTAAGATCCTAACTTACATCTTACTAATGTTTTAGAATTGTGTGCTACATTTAAATATGACAGAGTGTCGAGTGTCGTGTTCAGACTTAAACTTTTTTCTTTTCCATTAAGGGATAAAGCTAATATGTAGTTAAACTCTTTAGCACCTGGATCTATCAAAACTTGGGGAGAATTGTCACAAAAATTTTTCTCTAAATATTTCACACCATAAAAAACTACTAAGCTTTGAAATGATATCACATATTTTTGTCAGTTTGAAGGAGTAACAATATATGAAGTTTGGGAACGATTTAAAGATATCCTTAGGAAGTTTCCACACCATGCTTTACTAGATTTGTTAATAATTCAAACTTTTTATAATGGATTAGTGGGATCTCTTAGATCTATTATAGATGTTGTTGATGGTGGATTATTAATGTCAAAAATATTTGATGAAGCATATTCTTTAATTAAAGAGATGGGTACTAATAATTTTCAATGACCCTCTGAAAAGGTAACTCCAAAGAGAGTAGCTAGTATTCATGATTCTGATGCAATATCTATTTTAGCTTCTCAAATTGCTGCAATATCAAAAAGGATTGATCAATTTAGAATGAATTTACCTCAAACACCTCTTCTGGTTGAAGAAAATTTATTGGAACAAATGATAGATTATCAATCATCATATGAAACTTTGAATACAATAAATAACCTAACTAATAATCCCTATTTTAATTATTAAAATTTTGGTTGGAAAAATCACCCTAACTTAAATTTTAATAATAATAACTCTAATGCTATAAATCCGCAATGGGGGATCAATAAAGTGAACCCATTAGGAAATTCAAACAACAAAGGAAATACTAACTATAAACCATATATTTCTTCAAGTTGCAACTCACAAATTAAGGAGAAGAATTTGTCTATAGAAGAATTGATATCACAGATGGGTAACTAATTACCAAGTCAAGGAGCACAATTACAAAGTCATGGAGCTGCAATTAGAAACATGGAAAATCAATAGGGACATATTACTCTTGCACTTAGCAACAAACCTCCATGAACTCTACCTAGTAATGTCGAATTTAATCTTAATAATCAAAATAAAGAGCAAATTAAGGCTATTCAACTGAGGAGTGGAAGAGAATTAGAAACAAAATTCCAAATAGAAATTGAAGTTGAGAAAGAAGGGGTGGAAATTGAAAAGTCTGATGAAGATTTTCATCATGATTCATAATATCCTATTAAACTAATGAAAATTTGTGTAGAAAAACCACCACCTCCATTTCCTCAAAGACTGAGACAGCAAAACAGAGATAACAAATTTTTGAAATTCTTAGAAATATTATGGAAATTAACCATGAAGATTCCATTTGTTAAAGCCTTGAAACAAATGTCAAGTTATGTGAAGTTTGTGAAGGATATACTTAATTAAAAAGGAAGTTTACAAACAATGAGACATTTGCACTTAGTGAGGAGTGTAGCACAATAATTCAGAAAAAGTTTCCTGAAAAACTTAAAGATCCTGGTAGTTTTGCTATTCCTTGTGCTATGGGCGAAAAGATTTTTGGAAAAGCTTTATGTGATTTGGGAGCCAGTATTAATCTCATGCCACTATCGACTTTCAGAAGGTTGTGTTTAATAAATATTTCACCAACTACTGTAACTCTTTAATTAGTTGATCGTTCGACCACCTATCTCAATGGAGTTATAGAAGATGTATCAGTACATGTTGATAAATTTATCTTTCTTGGGATTTTATTATGTTAGATATGGAGGAAGATAAAGAAATTCCTATCATTTTAGGTCGACCATTTCTTTCTACTTGAAAAGCTTTAACAGAAAGGAGAGTTAATCGTGAGAATCAATGATCAAGAAGATACAATTAATAAATCAAAATTAATGTGATACCAAGTAAAAGGAAGAGATGATGAATTCTTCAGAATGGAAATAAATGATTATTTAAGTAATAAATTTTTCCCAAATAACTTTGAAGAGAAAATTGGAGAAGAATAGTTTGAGAATGAAGATGAGGAAATAAAGCAAGATAAATCTATTGAAGTGAGTAATGAGGATTTGGATTATGTTCAGGAATGATTTGAGTTGTTGGATACTACGAATAATAATAAAAATTTTATTCCTTCAATTTTGAAAATTCCTAAACTCAAAAAAAAAATACTTCCTTCACATTTAAAATAAGTCTTCTTAGGAGATTTATCCACATTACCTATTATAGTATCCTCAGAGTTAACTAAATTACCAGAACAAAAATTGTTGGAAACTTTAAAAAAGTACAAGAAAGACGTTGGAAAGACATTTGCTGATATTGAAGGAATCAGTATTTGATTTGTATGCATATAAATTTGTTGGAAGAACATCATGAACCAAAAGTTTATCCTCAAAGTAGATTAAACCCTATAATGAAAGAAGTTGTTAAAAAAAAATTTAAAATAATTAGATGCTGGAATAATATATCATATTTTAGACAGTGTACAGGTAAGTCTAATTCACTGTGCTTTTAAGAAACAGGGTGTGACTGTTGCTATGAACGAGAAAAATGAATTAATACCGACACAACAGTTCACTGGTGTTGACCTCAATTTTGGTTGAGGTTTAGTTTTTCCTCTTTAGTAGCCTAGGGTCTAACCATAAGACTTTTCCTGTTGACTATTCCTAGAAAATTAGACATGGAACCCTCACCACTAGAAATTCCAAACCCTTCTCCACTCAACTTGAAGTTCCACATATTGGTCCTAACCTCTAAACACTTAGTAGGTGGGGTTACTGTGGGGGAAACTCAAGATGAGTCACCCTTAGGATTGTTGGACCTTAGGGTTGACCCTGGGTGTTGATCTGGAGCTAAGGCATTCTCTACACTCACAATCACTCACAACCCTGAACTCAAATTTCTAGCCTAGATCCCTTGATCTTTTGGGATACTCATG
>NEWO01000321.1:731472-769947 GCA_003013225.1 Phalaenopsis aphrodite | reverse complement strand
CCCAAATCAAACCTAGAGGCCAGCTCATCCAAATCAAACTATGGAGCTCCTCTGCCCTCCACCTAAGCACCACAATGCACCCAAACTTATGCCCTTAGAGCCACCACATGGCCATTTTTATAAAAACTCACCTCCATGGCTATGGGAAGTGTCCTAAAAATTTCTCAGAGAGGCATCTCCAAACTTTACACAGAGCTTCCCTAAGATCCCCTCAGTGCATTCCAACCATTTTCCCTCACCCATTCCCATTCGGAGCTCATTTTTAAGCTTGAAACCTTGTCGGAAACCAGGACAGAACCCAATACAACTCTACACTCCACCAAACTTCAATTGCTTATGCCCACATCTTCACAAGAGTGAAAGAAGCCAAAGCCCCATCAAATCCCCCTTCCACAGAGCCTCTACCATAACTCTGGACCAACATATAAAATCGAGCTTGGTCAAATTCATACCTAGACCTTACACCAAGGTCAGGGACTCAATCCCTAGTCTCTTTGGACCCCAACAAACGTGTCGAGCACCACTGATTGAAGCCTCCCTTCTCAGAGCAAAGGTATAAAACTCCTCCTCCTCCCGAGCTTATTTTGATTCTCCATTTACTTAAGCTTCATTTCATGGTACCTTATCTGTATGGATGTGTTCGTCTCACTTAGATGAGTCCATAAGATAAAACCCGAAGTGATTTGGTTGAGTCTAGGCCGAGATCTTAAGGTTTAGTGTGGACGGGCACAGGATCATTCTATCGGGGATGATGACGGGGAGTCGTTTGATCAAGCGTGTATCAAATGAACGGGGGAGATCGAGCCGAACAGCTCTTCGGGACATAAACAACGGGTCGAGTCAACAAGTTACGTGGACGGTGGCGTCCAACTAGAGAGCGCCACGCATGCCTTCGGAGCTGCCTAGGATCTAATCAGCACGCGCTTTTTAAATAGATAAATAGGGTTTTTTCCTATTTCTTTAAATACCCTTAACTTAGAAAATCCATAACTTTGTGTAGAAAAATCACAAAAATAAAATAAAAATACTCTCTTGCTCAGTGAACAGAGGAGAATAATGTGGAATAATTTCGAAGTCTATTTGATGCATAAAACATTTTTAATTAATTAAACACTATTTGGAATCATTTGATTCTTCATGAATATTGACACATCACCTTGGCTTAAAATTTTGACATATTGTAGCCTCTGTAAGGGGGAATATTCTCTATTTTTTCAAAATCAGAAGAGGTTCCTATATAGAGATCTATATTTTTCAAGTTATTTCATATCATTTTCTTAAAATAATCATGAAAATTAGCATATTGGTTATTAAATCCCAAGAAAATTTTGGAAGGTCTACCATGACCAGAGAAACTTCTGAAAATAATTTCATGGGTTAAGTCATTTAAAACACCCTTAAATTTTCCAAATATTAAATCACTAAGATAATTAATTTTGAAAAATATAAACATTTAAATGACTTGATTTTTAATCTCCACTATGATTTATGATCCAGAGAACTCATCATAAAAGTTTCAAAATACTTTCAGTTCATTTAATAACTTAAATTGATTTTTAAATATAAATACCACTCTTAACACTTAAATGACTTTTTAAAAATCAAAATATAATTTAAAAAATTATGAGACTTAGTTTTTTGAGTTCTCTATGATCAGGGGTATTTTCTAAAAATAAAATGATATTTAAGATAAAAATTTGATTTTTAGCCTATTCTAAATATTTAAATAACTAAAAATTAATACAAATCATAAAAATAATAAAACTCATAGAAATGTTCTAAATTTTTTTCTAATCACTTAGAAACAATTAGAATATTTTTCCTGATTTTCTAAATAAAGATATTTATTTTCAAACCTTAAAAAATAATTTTTAAAAGGCTAAAAATGAGTTTTCACTAAAATAATTCCAATAAATCAAAGAAAAATAAAAAAAATATAAACTTTTCTCCTATGAGTTCTTTGATCTTAGAGAGATTTTCCAAAAATACAAAACTTAATTTTCACCACTTAAAATATTTTATTTTTACTAAATAACTCATAATTTAAAATAATTCTAATAAATCACATAGAATTAAACTAAAAATGATTTTAATAATGATTTTTGTAGAATAATTCTAATATAGGACTTTTTTATTAAGACCTGAATATCAAACCCACATGGGAGATTATACAATATGCACTTTTTAGAAAGTTTTTTCTATTTTTAAAAAGATAATTACTTAAACTAAAAATGATTTTTGTAGAAATTTAAAATTTAAATATTTTTTGATATTTTTGATATTTTAACGAAATAGTAATAACTTCAAAAGATAACTAAAGTTTTTGTAGAAGAAAAGTACTTAATATAAAAATATCTTACTTCTTATCATGAATCAGTAATAAGTATAGGAATTCTGTTGTGAAAGTATGCAAATTTTATTGCGTCAAATAGGAGCAATAATATTCTTTACCCTTACTAGAGATGCTATAAAGAACATTTGCTAATTTAAAGTTTGAATAGTTCTGAAGAAAGGCTAGGCAGGGAAGATACTAGCTCTCACTCTAGAGTTCTCTCGATTCCCTCTAGCTGGGGGCTAACATTCTCGTATCATAACCTAAAAAAATAAACAAAGTTGGGGGCTTTAATCCGTCACTTTAAAGTTCTCTAACTCTACACCGATCAATGAATATTTTCCTATTTATTTGCACTCAATCATATGAACTACATTCTCATTCATACAACCTCATGTGATTCTTTCCAATTGTTGACTGAGACAATACTAGCCCGGTTCTTACAAGTTCAAACAACAAATTTTAATATCTAGATTGGCCAAATTAAGAAGTAAATGAAGTGCATGGATTTAAATCATCACAACTTCTTCCAACATTAAAGATCAATACTCTTCACAACTTCCATCCAAAACTTAATTACTTATCATTTTAAGAAGAAAAATAAAGAAAACTACTTAGAATCCATGGAGAAAACAAAACCACACTTTAGTTTAAATGAAGAAATTATTTGCAAACCAACAAGTCTCAATTAAAACCAAAAGTGTCTAAAACAAAAAGATAAAAACTTATCTCAAATCCTTCACCAAACTCTTAAAGTTCCTTTGAATCTCTTCTCTTTTACAATCATTCAAAACAAAATAACAAAAAGGATAAAGTAAATAAAAACTGGTTCCTGAAAATCACTCCGAACTAACTCCCCAGAGAAGAACTTTCAAAACTTGCCAATATTTTCAGGACTCCAACTTTTTCAGACCTTGTTAGGACACTTTTTAAAGTCTTCTCTTATTTCTTTTATAGTTTTCCAAGAGGTGTCTTTGGGATCTCTTCAAAATGTGTCTTGATTTATTTATTTGTCCGAGAGATGCATCCTTTCATGATAATTTTCGTCTATGGTGGTTACAGCCTCTTATTAAGCCAATGGGTGCCTCAAAAACCTCTTCAAAATTTGTGAAAACCAATTTTACTCTTCTAGTAACTTCCATTGGCGCTTTAGCGCGGGGTCTCGGTGCTTAGGTGTCACCTTCTCTGTTTAACCGGTGCTTAAGTGTCAGATCTGGCGTTTAGGCGCCAAAACTCTTTTTCACAATTTTTCATCTTTTTGCTCTAAATTTGATCCTTTTTTACTCCTTTAAGCTTTATTTTTCCATTTTTACTTGTATCTGCAAGAAAAACACAAAATACCTTCCATTAAAGCACAATATCTCAAAAATAGGCATAAAAATGTGTCTAAAAATACTATATATTTTAGGTGTATCAAGGATCAGTCAGCTCTCTTCCATATGAATTCTATGCATACAAATTGAATGACTAATTCCTTTAATATCAGCAATTGTTCATCCAAAGGCTTTCTTATAATTCTTCAAAGTTTTCATCAAACTCATTTCTACTTTTGTTGTTAAATTTGAGGAAATTATAACTGGTTATGTTGAGGAATCACCTAAAAAGGCATATTTTAAATGTTCAGGACAACTCAAGTTCAGGAGGTTTTTCAATCGATGGACAAAAATATTTCTATTTCTCTTTTTTGTCCAGAACTTCAAAACTTTCTCAAACATAATTCAAATCTTTCTTATAAAAATCTTTAAATTGATCTAATTGCTCTTCTTAATCGTTTTCCAACTCTTTCATTTTAGATTTCTCTTCAAAAGTTATTTTGAAATGACATTCACTCCGATATCTTATTACAAACATTTCGTAACTTTCATCATCTTTACCTTTTGCAGGATACTTCATTGATTTGGAAATATTAAAAGTAACTGTATGATCATTGACGCGCATGGTCAATTCAACTTTCTGAACATCTATAATTTCTCTTCATGTAGCTAAGAAAGATAGGTATCTCCTTATCTTATTCCATATCTAATACAATGAAATCAACAAGAAAGATAAATTGATCCACTTTCATTAAAACATCTTTATAACTCCCTTAGGATATGTTATTTAATGATCTGCTAACTACAGAGTTAAATGTAAATGGCATAAGGTTAATGCTTGCACTTAAATCACATAAAGCTTTCCCATAAAATATGTCTCTTATTGCACTTAGAATTGTGAAGTTACCAGGATTTTTTAGCTTTTAAGGAAGCTTTTTTATGAATTGTAGCACTACACTCCTCACTAAGTACAACATTCTCATTATCTTTAAACTTCCTTTTCTTATTAAGAATATCCTTCATAAACTTCACATAGCTTGGCATTTGTTCTAAGGCTTCAGTAGATGGAATATTAATTGTAAGCATATTAAGTATTTCCATAAATTTTGAAAATTGTTTATCCAACTTTTGTTGACAAAGTCTTTGATAAAATGGAGGTGGTGGTTTTTCCAAGTCAATTTTAATGGAGAAATAGGTCTCTCTAAACCTTTTGGAGTGTCCTCTTCTGACTCTTTAATTTATTCTCTCTCTACTTCAATCTCTTTTTGAACTCTACCTTCCAACACTCTTCCACTTCTAAGTTGAACAGTTTTTACTTGCTCTTTATTTTGGTTTTTTTGGATTTACTTTTGTATTACTAAGAAGTGTTCCTTAAGATCTATTACTTAATGAATTTGCTTTTTGTCTCAATTGATTCTCAATATTTTAATTATAGTTCCTTGACTTTGTAACTGATTTCTCATTTGTAACACCACTTCTTCTATAGACAATTTTTTCTTCTTTAATTGTGGATTACTATTAAAACCTAGAGGATAAGTAGGTCTATAATTACTATTACCTTCATTGTTCCAGTTTCCCAATGGTTTTTCTTGGTTGTTCCCCCATTACTGATTATTACCACCCGAAGTACTATTCTAGTTAAAGTTAGGATGATTCTTCCAACCTAGGTTATAATAGTTTAAATATATGTTATTCTGCCTATTGTTTATGGCTTTCAAAGTTTCTAATGATGCTTGAGAATCTACAATTTGGTCTAATGAATTCTCTTCAATAATTGCAATTGGTTGAGAAAATTCCATTCTAAATTGGTCGAACTTCCTTGAAATTGCATCAACCTAGTATCTAAATGTGGGGTAAGTCTAGGTATGTTATGAATTTGACGGGGTCACTTTACTGGCTCCATTTTAAGAATCCAAAGAATCTAAAGAGTGTCTCGAAAGGAGACGACGCCAGTTAGATTCAATGGATTCTTAGCACAGTCATACTCGTGTCAATCCCGATGACTTAACTCGCATTGCTCATCGGGATTGACATGGGAGTCACTCTCCTAACAGGTCTGGCTAAGGCATCGCGACTAACATGGGAGTCACTCTCCTAATAGGTCTGGCTCGCTATCCATGTGATCATGCAACTGCAGATGATTAATCAAAAAACACAAATGATGAGTGTGTCATGGGGCAGAGACTTAAATGAAGATGAGCATACCGTAGTGGCAGCAGCCCGAAAAAGATGGGCATGTTATAGTGGTAGTGGCCCCAGAAGGTACGCTGATAGGGTAGTAACCTATAAGGAGTACGCATGTTGTAACAGCAGAGGCCCCAATAAGATGGGCATGTCATGGTGGCAGCGGCCTCAGGAGGTATGTCGGTAGGGCAGTGGCCTAACAGGATGGGCATTTCATGGCGGCAGGAACCCGAAGAAGATGGACATGTCGTAATGGCAGCGGCCCCATGTGGTATGCCGATAGAGCAGTGACCTTACAAAATTGGCATGTCATGGCGGCAGCGGCCCAAAAAAGATGAACAAGTCATGTTGTCAACGACCCTAGGAAAATGTGCAACTCATGCATATGATCATAATCATGCAGACATACAAATGCAAGATGGAATGCAATAATGTATTCATACATATGCGCTACAATATGAAAAAATGCAAACATACATACAATACAATATGGTTGTGCATGTAGGTGGTCGACTGGGTCGAGGAATCCGGTCGAGCCAAAGTGTCATGCCAACCGACTCAGGTAAGCCGATTGAAATGAAGTGGGATGCCTGTCAAGTCGGGGCAGCCAGAAGAAGTGAAATGCTCGCCGGGCCTGGGTGGTCGGACAAAGTGAAGTAAAATTCTCGTTAAGCTGAGGCGGCTAGTCGGAGCGAAGTGAAGTGCTCATCGGATCGGGGAGATCGGACGAAGTGAAGTGAAGTGCTCGTCGGGTTGGGGTGGCTAGACAAAGTGAAGTGAACTGCTCGCTCGGCCGGGTTGGCTAGACAGAGCGAAGTGAAGTGCTCGCGGGGCAGGGGTGGCCGGACAAACTGAAGTGAAATGTCAGAGCAAAGTGAAGTGCTCGTAGGGCCGGGGCGGCTACAAAGTGAAGTGAAATGCTCATCGGGTCAGAGCAACTGATCGGAGTGAGGTGAAGTGGAGGATCCTTTTTTGCATTCGTTCGAGGAGAGCCAAAGAGGGAAAATAAAAGCTTGTGATAAGATGCCTGGGAGAGATGCGGTGTTTCTTTAAAAAAAAGATATTGTAATTTATTTTATTCTTTTATTATGAGAGCGAAACTCACGCTTCATATCCATGGGAGAGGGTGAGGAGTGCGTTTGAATTAGAATGGGAGAGATAAGGATATATTATTATTATTATTATTATTATTATTATTATTATTATTATCCTTACAAGCTCTCTGCACATTTTCACCGAACACGTCCTCGCAATAAAACGAGGGTCTCCCTATGCAAAATTGACGTTCCAGACGTGAACACGCAGTTTGTTTTGTCGTCTCGGGTCAATCGAACCACTTTTTGACTATCGAGTCAAAAAATATAATCCACATATTTTAAGCCCACATGAAAAATCATGGTGCAACGAGCGCCTTTTCCAAGTGGAATCGACGTTCCAGACTCACTTGCATGGTTTGTTTCCTCATCTGGGGCCATCTAAGCGAGCTCGTTGATGATCGGGTCAATTTGAGCCAATTTCGCATGCGGCGTGACGAATAATATTTTTTGACCCTATTGGAATCGTCTGATGTGTCAAATGCTGACCGGCCTTCGGCCAAGCGAAAGCCAAAGCCTAGCAAAATGACCCCGGCTACGTGCCCCTCAACACGTGTCAGTGGTTCCAAAGTGGATGTCTTGTGCTACAGGAATAAACAAGTGCATCAAGCAATGTTCCTTAGCGCTCAAACGGACATCTTACGCATGCGACATCAAAAAAATTGATGCCAACAAAGATAAAGAAACTACTTAAAATTCTTAAAAAATCACAACCACACTTAAGTTTGAAAGTAGAAATCATACAGACAAACAAGATGCTAAATTAAAACCAAATGTAGTCACAGAGATAAAAACTTATCTCAAATCCTCTCCACAAACTCTTGACGTTACTGTGAATCACTTCTCTTTCTTTTTCTTACAATACTCTCTACTCACACACTACAACTCCTTTCTTTCTCTTCTCTCTAAAATATCTTAATTAATCTAAGAGAGAGTGACGTCGGCAGTGTCTAGAGCGGGGCGGTGGCTCCTGTGTCAGAGAGAGTTTTTCAATCCAATCCAAGTACTTCTTATATAATTTTTTAAAAGGTGCCTTGGTGTTTCTTTAAAATTTTTCCACATTCAATAAATCTTCCAAGAGTTGCCTTCTTTCAAAAGCCAATTGAATGTATTTTCATATCCATTAACTCTTTTTCACGTTTTCACCTTGGGTTGCTTCAAACACCTCTTCAAAAATTTTTTCAAATTCGTTGAATCATCAAGTAACTACTTTTGGCACTTAAGCGCGAGGTACTTGGCGCTTAGGCACGGTCTTCTCAATTTTACTAGTTCATAGCACCAGTTTTAAGCGCTTAGGCTCCACAATTTTTTTGCACATCTTCTTCATTTTTTCTTCAAATTTGATACTTTTTCACTCCTTTCACCATTTTTCATCCATTTGATTGTACCTGAAAGCAAAACACACAAATACCTTCTATTAAAGTGCAATATCTCAAAAAAAAGGTATAAAAATATGTGCATAAAGACTATATATTTTGGGTGTATTAGCTACCCTCCATAACTGGGACAATTTACAGGTGGAAATGGATTCCTCTTTACTTCAGAAGGCTCTTACTGTGGAAGACTCTTATCCTTGGCACATTGCTCATTGGCTTAGCAAAATCAAGGCACTTAAGACCCCTTCTCCCATCCACTTTATTTTCATCTACAGGGAGGGCAACTATCCTGCAAACTGGTTGGCTAAGTTTGGGAATGCTTCTAACTCAACTCTGGTGTCAAAAACCCCTTCTTCTTCTCTTAATTTTCTTTTGGGTGGGGACCTTTTAAATGTCCCTTACCTAGGAATTTGTAATTGAATTTTACTTCAATAGAATCACCTTTTTTTGCTATATATATATATATATATATATATATATATATATATATATATATATATATATATATATATATATATATATATANTATATATATATATATATATATATATATATATATATATATATATATATATATATATATATATATATATATATATTGGAAAAAGCACAATCTATTAAGGAGTAGATGAGGTTATAATTCTATGATAGGGAGCATCCAGAAGGTCCCCATGTAGCAAAAAAGTAAGTGGGGGAGGAGGGACAGAAGAAAAAAGAGCCCAATTGGAGTTGCTACCCAGCTTACCAAGCCAGTTAGTTGGCATATTGCCATCTCTAAATATAAAAGAAAATTAGATGTGACAAGGTCTTCTCAGAGAAATGATGAGCATGAGCCATTGAAGGATATGCCAGGTGGCGGTACTTCACCAGATATCATCTACAGGAGAAGAGATGAGTCAGTTTCCTCAACCAACTGGTCCCAGTATTTCAAAATATCAAGTTGGATAGCCTAGCTAATAGCAGCAGTTTCAATCTCTAATGCATCTTGAGCAATCATAGGAGAGTGTAAAAAGAGCTGACAAGCCCCAATGGAGTCCCTAAAGACACCACCAATTCCAGCTTGAGTAGCAGAGTATGATGAGTATGCTTCTTCCAAATTACCTTTGAGACAGAAAATCTAGGAGGAATGCAGGTCTGTTGAACATAACAGATATCTTGGAAATTTTTGTGCTTGATCATTTTAAGCAGGAAAGCCTTGCCATTGATAGAAATTTTCAAGGCAAAAGGAGAAAAGCCATCAAATTTGGTCTGATTCCTAGCCATCTAAATTAACCAGGCTACAATGAAAGGGAGGGGACTTAACTGATCTAAATGCTAGCTTACCTAGCAGGAAGTAAAATTTGGCAATCAAGGTTGAGCATATTAACCCCCATGTTTTTGGTAAACTCCAGCCAGACACTTTAAGCAAATCTACATTCAAAGAAGAGGTGGTTTAAAGATTCCTCAGCAGACAGGCACAGACAGCACCTGCATAGGCCCCTCATCCCTTTTAACTTGAGTAAGTCTTCTACAAGAAGCATTTTGTGAAATATTATCCAGCATACAAAAGATTTAGAAGGGGACAAAAATTTATTCCATATGATTTCACCCTAGGGAACAGAATCTTATCTATAAGTTTAGTATAAATGGCTTTGGAAAGGGTCTGAATTGTACAAGATTGTAAAATCAAGCTATATTTTTTACTCCTATTGAACATCACCTTTGTGATACAAGCAGCTAAGGTAGAGTCTAGCAGAGAGTGCAGAATCCTATTAAACCAGTTGTCTCCCTCATAGCAGACAACCACCAGTAAATTAGGATTAATATCAAAACGTCTAGGATGTAACAGATCTTGAGGCCACCAGTTATCCAGTCATAAGTGGATATTACCATTCCTCAGATCCCACATGAAAAGTTGTTCAGCTTGCTGTCTAACTTTAAGTAGATTCACCCAAATTCTGGAGTCTCCCAGTTTTCTACTGATCAAGTTGGGGTGGGAATGCCTGCAATACTTTCCCTTCATAAAATGTGCCCAAAGAGAATCTTGTTGCCTAAACTTTATCTAGAGTTTGCACATGTTCACTTGCTAGAGATGTTTTAATCCTTTAAATCTCAGTCCCCTAGCCATGGTAGGCTTAGCCACCTTTTGCAAGCTTGCCTAGTGGAGTTGTTGTCTTTGGCCAGACCAAAGAAATCTATTGAAACATCTTTCCAAATGGAGTTGAGTAGCCTTTTTCATAGTTGTAACCTGAAGAATATAGGATGGAAATAAGGTTAAAATTCTCTTTAAGAGAGTAATCCGACCCCCCATTGGACTGAAATGAGTTGGCCAACAATTAAGTTGGGAATCAATTTTTGCAATGACCTCATTAAACTGAACCAGTTTAGATCTACCCTTGATAAGTGGTACACCAAGGTATTTAAAAAGAATGGAAGCTACTAAAAAACTCAGTAAAATGAGTGATCCACCATTTAATTGAAGGGTTAGTTCTTTTGCTAAAGAAAAAATTACATTTAGAAGGGCTGAAGACCATACCAGAAGCTTGTTGGAAATGCATAAGACATTGATGGACCTATTTTACTGCATTTTTGTTGGCTTTAGAGAACAGGATAATGTCATCAGCATAAATTAAATGAGTGATCTCCAAGTTGGACTTGTGATGTTATCTTGAGTGAGAATTTTGCTTGAGGGCTCTATTAATGATTCTAGAAAAATGATCCATAGCTAATATAAAAATGAAAGCTGAGAGGGGGTCTCCCTGTTGAACCCCCCTGGTAGCTGGGAAGTAACCATGGGATTGACCATTGAGAAGGATTTGGTGAGCATTACTGTGCAGCCATTTAGAAATGAGATTACAAAATTTCAAGGAAAAGCCTCTCGCTTTAAGGATATCAAGGATAAATCCCCAGTTTATGGTGTCATGAGCCTTTTCAAATCAAGTTTGTAAGAAAATTCACACCCCTACAAGGATGATCCACATCCAAAAAAAGGTCCTGGGCGAATAAGATATTATCTGCAATGGATCTGACTTTCACAAATGCTACTTAATTGGGCTTAATGAGGTTGATTAAGTGGGGTTGAAGCCTAGCTACAATGATTTTGCACAAGACATTGGTGAGACTGATATGTTTGAAATGATTCCATGTGTTATGAACATTGTATTTAGGGATTATAACATAATTAGAGGAGCAGAAGTAGTTTAGTAGAGAGAACCCCAAGAAGAAACTTTGTATAGCATTAATGGCATCCCCTTTAATAATTGGTCAGGCCTTCTTGTTAAAAGTTGAGGTAAAACCATCAGGACTAGCAGTCTTGGTGCTATCAATAGAGTTCAGTGCATCCCGATTTACTATTTCAGAAAGGATGTCCACAAGTTGAAGATCTTTGGTGAATTTATGGTCCTCCATAAATAAATTCAAATCCACATGTATCCTATCTAAGGAAGGTTTGGTGAGAAGAACTTGAAAGAAACCCACAACATCCAGTTCAATACCCTTGTAGTCAAAAATCCAGCAGCCATTAAAATTTTAGATCCTATGTATGGTGTTTCACTTCCTTCTGTAGCTGATACAAGCATTATAAAATGTAGTATTTCCCTCCCCACCCACCCCACCCTCCCACCCCCCCCTTGAAATTTACTTATGGAAGCCTTTTGCCTTAGAAAATTTTATTGCCACTCAGGTGGTAAGAACTCTTTCACTAGCTTTAACTAGAGCTGCTTCAGGGCCTGTCCAACAGCGACAACTACTTCCAAATCTAACAAATCTATTTCGACCTTTTCAACATTTTTGAATACATCACCAAAAGTATTCCAGTTCCAGTCAATGAGAGCTTTGCCTATAATTTTCTGTAAGTGCCAGAGTTTTATTAGAGGGGCATAGTGATGAACACCTATCCACTTTTCCTTTATGAGGTTCAGAAAATCAGTGTGATCACTCCACATATTTTGAAATCTGAATGGAGCTTTCCCAAAAGAAGGGAAAGCAGTAATGGAGAGCAGTAAAGGTATGTGGTCTGAGCAGGCATACTCAGGTGGGAAACAAAAGTGTGCAAATAGTTCTGAAACCAGATTTCATTAGCCAAAAGCCTATCCAGTCTTTCCCAAATCTGTCCCCTTCTCCATGTAAATTCAAGACCCTAAAAGCCAAGATCAAAGAGTTCAGCAGTTTGGATATCGTCATTAAAGGCTATCAGCTTGTTGCGATTAGGAGCTCTGCCTCCAATTTTTTCTGAGAAGGATGTTATATAGTTAAAATCTCCACCAACTAGCCAGGTGGAAGACATAGAATGCCCAATGCCTTTTAATTCATTCCACATATCACTTCTAGAAGCCTTGGTTCAACCAGCATAGACAATGGTCAGTTTTACCATCAATATCAAAAGTAAAGTGGAAAAATTGGGGATTATTAATGAGGACTGGCCAACTTATCTAAGATCTGCAAAGGATCCAAATCTTATTGTTAATGTTAGCAAAGTGGGAAACCCCATAGAACTTTTTAAGATTTTTTGGGGATTTTTGTGGACCATAGGTTCCAAAAGAGCAATGCACCAAAGTTTATACTTTCTATTGAGATTGAAGTCTCTTGATGGAGAGTGGTAAGCCTCCCCCCCCCTAATGTTCCAACAAAGAAAATTAATCATGGTGGGAAGACTTGGCTCTCCCCTTGGTGATTCTGGTGAGGGAGTCCCTTCTGGTAGAGTAAGAGCTACTAGCTTCAAGTATATAAGTGTCCCCTTGGGTGTCAATCACTGCCTGAGGGTTCTTCTTTTTCTTCCTAGCTTTTGTAGTTGTCAATCCTCTTCTAACACTTATTGCATAAAATCTAATGGGAGAGGATCCAAAGGACTGACAAGATTGGAAACATTGGAAGTACTATGAACCTCAACACCCCTTTTGGTGGGGAGGGCAGCCAATTCACCCACTGCCTCCTCCACAAGGGAAATGTTGTTAGAATCAGGTAGAGTAGGGGATGAGCCCATTGGGTGAGGCTCAGAGACAGGCTCCATAACAAGAAGTGAGGCAGCATTATCAATTGGTTCAATTACAAGGAATTGGTTTTCTTGGGGAGAAGCAATAGGCATTTTAGTTCATGGGTGAGGCTCAGAAGTAGGCATCTCAGTAGGAGGCGGGGCTACAGTAGCAGGTTGTTCAGGAGCAGAAAAATGATTTTCCTTTGGATAAGCAGCAGTCATCTGAGTGGGTTCTTGTTGACTATTTTTTATCTTGGGGTGGAGCCTAACGCATCTCTCATTTGTATGAACAAACATTTTGTAATGGTTGCAATAGTAAGGCCTTTGTTTAACCACAATTTTCTGCTAATAGCCATTATGTGCAATGTCCAACCAGATTTCCTCCACATTAGGTAAAGTGATGTCTCTTTCAACAAAAATTTGTGCAGCAGATGGTCTGGATAAGTTCAAGGTCGGGACATCTACTTTCATAGGCCTTCCAGTGCAGTCCCAATAGTAAACAGCGCTTGGTCGTTGAAGAAGTGGATTTTAAGCCCTGGTAGTTTGAACCAGATAGGTATAATTGGAGGCTCCTGGCTAGGATCAAAGTTAAGAGACCATTTTAAAAATTTCATGGACATACCCTCAATCAACAACACTGTTTTGAGAAGAGTCTGGCATAATCCTCTTCTCGAGATAAATGAATAGAAATGTGTCTACCATCCACAGGGTCCACCTTCCAATCACTTAGCAACTTGAGATCTTTAAAGTATTTACGAACAGCTTTCATTTTAGGTTGTACAAATTGAAATTTACCTATTAGAGTAAATTTGAAGGCAGCTGATAGAGAGGAGATTTCAAATTCAAAGAAGAAAATAGCTGCTTTCCTAGGTTTCCTTCCAAGCTACTTAATAAAAGGACAATCACTTTGGCCTTCTACCTCATGGAATAATTGAAGGAACACCATATGCTCCATTGATTTCAGAAAACCAGAGCTCTTTCCGACAATATCATCAAAGGTGGCTTTAGACCATTGGATGTTTGTATCAAAATCTATAAGAATGGGGTGTGTCATTAAGAGAAAGGAGGGTAGAAGAGTTGTGTTAAGTAAAACGCCACACCCCTAACAACAGGGGATTGTGGCAATAGAACAATAAAGCATAGCAAAATTTGAAAACTCAAAAGCCCAGGAAGAAGGAAAGAAGAGAAACCAAACTTCCAGGGAACCACCCTAGCAACCATTGTCAAAATCCAAAGAAACCAGAGACGAAAGAAGGAATCACCAGCTAAAGGTGAGCAACCGAGAAGCTTCATGCTCGCAGAAACCCTAGCAGAGCGAAAAACTCAGTCGTCGGCATTATGTGTGTGTGTATATATATATATATATATATATATATATATGGGAGTAAACGAGTCGAACACGATTTGGCTCGTTTATATTTCAAGCACAAAAAAGTGTATTTGTGTTCGGCTCATTTGCTTGGCAAGTTGAACACAAGTTGTTCACGAACAAAGAGTCATTTTGACAACCCTAATCACATAGCCATAATATATTAAGGGTTGGGATAAGATGTAAAAACTTCTTTTTTATATTAAAACATTATTTGAATCTAATTTAATAAGTTTTAATTCTATTTTATTAATTATTATTTTTAATTGATTATATATCTTTGTAGCCTTGTAGTCAATTAATCTTTTTAAAAGTAATACTCATCAATATATATATATATATATATATATATATATATACTTAGATTTATCCCTTAAGAAGAAAGGAAAAAAGCTAAGTTTTATAGCGTTGTTTGATACGCCATCATATTTAAATATTGCACACAATTCTAGAAAACTTGTTATATGTAAATTTGGATCCTCATATGGTGTTCCCCCAAAACTTGCTTCATTATTTCTCTATGATCGTCCTATGGTTTATTTGGGTTGGAAGAAATAGTCACAAGTATGAGAACTCACCTCATACCCCCCATAATATGGTTGCTCTTATTGTTGCCAACTTCCTTAAAGCCTCCAAAACGCTGGGAGGTATTATTTCTTAGCATTGCAATGTTCATAGACCAACCTTAATTAAGTGGTCTCCTCCTTTCCCTAGGTGGATTAAGGGCAATATTGATGGCAGTTTTAATGGTGAGAAGTCTGGAATTGGTGGTTTATTTTGGGATGCTAGTGGTCAGTGTCTGGTTTTCTTTGCTTCATTATGCTTTGCATCTTCTCCTTTGGAAGCTGAAACTAGGGTTGTTTTGGGTGCTCTACAAACTGTCATTTTCTATGGCTTCTCTAATCTCATTATTGAACCTGATTCTAAAGTTTTTTTTTCACACTTTAATGGGCAAGGTAAAGCCTCTTTGGAATCTGATGATTTTGATTAATCGAATAGGTTGTATGGTTGCTAGCTCTAATCTCTTTATTCAGTATAATTTTGTTAATCGGGAAAGAAATAGGCATGCAGATTGGCTGGCTAAACATGGGTACAATGACATTTATATTGGGCAACCGCCCCTCCTCCCCACCCTCTCCAATTTGATTCATGGTGATATTATTGATGTCCCCTATTTACGTGCTTGAGGTTGTTGTACTGCAGGGTTTTGATGGCTTGTTTTATCCCATCCTCATTTGGATCTTTCCTTTTTGTTGGGTGGTGTACATCAAGCACTTATATATGTTTTGTTTGGAGGCAAGAGAAGAGGTTTTATTGGGAGGCCCATAGCTCCCTTTTTTGGTGGCAATATTTCAGGAATATATTGGAGGCCCATGGCTCCTGTTTTTTGCATACTTTCCTGGTTTGGAGCCTCATAGCTCCTAATGCTTATTTAAGAAATACTGGATGGTTTGATGATGTTTTCTTTTTCTATATGAGGAGGATAAATGGTACTTTTTTTTGCAATGGTTGTTGGAGGTTTAGGCTGTGCATTTCCTGTTATTATGAATCTCTCACTTTGGGGTTTCTATGCCTCTATTCTCTTATTCTCATTGGGAGAAAAGTAGGTTGTTTTGAATACTTTTCTTGCTGGACTACTTGGATGAGTTTTACAGTATTTCAATACCTTATGGGATACTTTTGTTGGTTATATTTGAAGCTCCCCAGAGTGAGTTTGTGTGGGTGGGTTAAGCTTGTGCAGCTCACGTTTTTTTCTCTTGAATTTTATTTGGCGGGGGTTGCTGGTATTTGAGGCCATGAGGGGGTATTTACCACTTCTCGGGCCCTCTCTCTCTGCAGCTTATATTATCAGTGGTTTATAAAGACTCCTCTTTTAATGTCTTATCCCCTCACTGTCATTTATTCTACCAACAGATATGAACTACAGGTTCTTAGACGCCGGCATTACTATTTTGTTTCTCCTCCAGGACTGTTACTTTGTCACAAATTTGCTCTCAGATTGGAAGATTGTGCAGTTTCAAGATAATTCGACTTACGGATTGCATAGTTCTATTTTGTACTTTCCCTACAAGTTCATTTTTTATATACTACTTTTGATTGCCATATCTTTTTGGGATACATATAATTTTGGAAGTGATAGCTTGTTCTACGTCCTTTTTTGTGTGGTGTTGTATGAGGACGGAGAAACCCTTAGATTTCAATGTATCTTTTTGTTTTTTTAATAATTAACTTAGCGAACAAGCCGAACATGAGCTTTTTAACAAACTGAACACGAACTGTGTGTGTGTGTGTGTGTATATATATATATATATATATATATATATATATATATATATATATAGGAAAAGGTGTATTTTATATTTTTAATATTAAATAAATTATATTTCTTAGATTATATGAATATTTTGGGTGGTATAAATATAAAAAAGAAAATAAATAAATAAATTAGTAAAGTTGAGGTATTAAATAGATAGGAATTAAGGGCGGTATGTAAAAACCTAAAAAATTTAAGCTAAACTGTATTTTTACTTCACCTCCTCGGCCATATAACCCATTCCCTCCCAGATCTTTCCTTCCGCACCGGCCTTAACTCCGATGGCGACGTGATCGTAGCAAATGACGTAAGCTAATGGCTGAGCTGCCGGCTCGAAGCCGCACTCCGGCGCAGAGTCCGAATGCCCTTTTCTCCTTACAGTCCAGAATCTCGCCGGACCGGAATTCCCGCCGCCATTACCGCCGCAGGAGGATCCGGAGTGCCGCATTTACTGGAGGCGGAGGCAATATACGAAGAAGCCCAGCCACTCCATTCTTGCAATGGAAGTTCGACGAAACGATCGATCTTTCCGGCGAGACACTCATGAAGGACAGAGAAGCGGTGGACGAATCGCGGCCGTCCTTTTCAGCGAGGAGGCTCGCAGCGGGGATTTGGCAACTTGGGCAACTAGAAGACGGTGGTGGAAGGAGAATGAATCAGGGTTTGGAGGTTTGGACAATGTTTCGATTTAGGGCTTCTAACTTGTTGGTTTGTGGATTTTGGCGCCTTGATGGTTTTCCGAGTTTTATTTATCGTGCGTTTTGGTTGTGCATGAGTTTTTTTCTGCTTTCGAACTGTTGACTAATGGTTTTTTGAAATTCGAATTTTCTTAGGTTTCTTAACTTTTTATTAATTTTCATTTAGAGTGCCGTTTGGATCTTCGGCACGCGACGTAAGACTGAATTCAAGATAAATTCAACCAAACATTTTTTTTTTTTTAGGAACTTGAAAGCGAGATTTGAGCTAAAACTAGGATTTAGTAAATCCAGTCCAAATTCTGGATTTACCGACTCCTGCCTGTACGGGCATATTCAAGTACATCAGGTAAATTAAGCCAATAAGGAAGCTTGAATGGGGTTCAACAAGTTGTTGATTATAAACTGGCTTGAACCACTTAGAACTTGGAATTTGCCATGCTGCGAGTCACCTAAAGCTTTGGGTCACTTAGGATCTGATCTTGTCATGTGACCCAAGAATCAACCTTAGTAAGCTAATTAGTGCTGAGCTATTGAATCCCTTAGCATTGAGGTATTGAACACACTTGAGGGACTCACAAAGTCACTTATTCGCCAGGGCCAGAACTTTGTTACTCATCTTGAGCACATAAGGGTTTTCTCCAAAAAAACCTCCTTGAGGTTATTCACAATCCAAAATTTCTCAACTAATTGTCTACCGCAAGCTTGATTTGTCAGTTGCAGCTACAACACACACACACACACACACACACACACAAACACACAGACCGCTTTTGTAAGTATATAGAGTTATTGATGGATCGCCTCTTGTACTTTTGGATAAAAGTACTTCATTGGTATCTCACAGATTATCTCCTAGATCATCCTAAGAGTCTTCTTCTTCCTACTTGAATTATCTTTATAAATTGGTTTTAATTCTCCATTCACTCAAGAGAATTACTGAGACTGAATCTTCACTCCTTCCATTTTGCTCTTCAACATCCATAATCAACATTAGATATGACATCTTATTATGTGTGGCGAGTCTGAAAGTGTTGAAGATAAGGAATTGGATTATCAAGCATCCTAAGAACAAGTAAAGGTCCTTACATAGCACGCAATCTAATGTCATGTCACGTTCCTACAATGATAGAATATGGAAAGATCTTCTCACAAGGATGATCAAGGAGGTTTTCGAGTGCTTTCATGCTTCTTGCTTATCCCTCAAGAGATTGAATCATACAGCTCTCTAAGGTGTTGATCCTGCCACAATTTATAAGCTATTCATTTGTCTTTTTTGACAACAAGCCCTATCTTCTAGACAAAAATACAACATATACTTTACTTTTTTTGTTACCCAACCAATTTAGCTTTACCTATAACCTTTTTAATAGAGATTACATTGGCTAGTCATCAATAAATTTAAGATTCTAAAATTTTTATAGTTAGAAATCAAACCAGTCAACTATGTCACTTACTTCGGATCAACTATCTCTCATTGTTAGTGATATCGTGAAGTTTTCTTGTCATCCTTAAAAAAACATTACCTCCTTTGCAAACTTCAAATGGCATTTCACACACAACTTGTCGGCGCTCAGAGACCCTAGTTGAATTCTTCAGCTCATAGCAGCTCAATGAACCACTTTATAACTTTATGGCTCATTTCCAGTGAAAATGTTGGATTGTGAAGACTTTTGCATATTGTTTCTCCTGTAATGTTTAGTCAAGATGTTTGGTCGGCATTCAAATAAACAAAGATGTTGCTCGAGTTTTTCGACCAGCACATCAACACATATGCTTGCAACAAAAGCCACATAGGATTATTTGTGATGTCTTGGGATTGATGGAGCAAGTTTTGCAACAATCATGAATATTAGACAGAGAAGCTGCATTCTCATCAACACCAATAATAATACTAAAATTTCAAAGGGTTTTGCTTATCTAAGTCACTATGGAAGGGAGATGTTACCTCTTCAATCAATATATTCATCATGCAATTTGCTCCGAGTATCATTGGCACTCATTGTTAGTGCCATATACGACAATGAGTAAATTCAATGACCTCAAACATTAGTTGCTAAAATTGGACTCTTTTGAACTTTCATTCTACTGCCTTTTTTGCTTTTTAGAAGGAATAAGAAAATCTTAGAATTAATTGCATTTAAATTTGACAGGTCAAATCAATTTGGTAGAGCCTTAACCGGTTTCAACGTATTGCTAATTGTGAACCTTCTTGGTTTACTTGCACTTGGAGCTCATCAAGCCTCAAGTTCTTCTAAAGTATCAAGTCTCCTAAGACCATATTTTGCTAATGCTCAAATTTCAGTTTGCTCTACCATTAAAATGGAGCCAGCAAACTTGCCTAGTGACTCACAAAATTGCCCTTTCATCTAGTCAACTCGCTTAATCAATTCGACCACTTACCTTGTGTACTTTTTGGTTGACTAGAGTTTCTGCCAGAAAAACTATTCAAGGATACTCACCCTCAATTCGATACTCATCCGATGTTTCCAGTTATCAATTGACTACAAGCTAGACTCACTCGCTTCACAGCTAGGTTCACTGTGTCCAAGTTATATGTTTTTCATATAATTAAATTACATGGTCAATTATATATCATTTATCTTTTTCCCTCACTTATAAACATAGGGATCATTTGCAGAGCGCGTGTGATACGATTTATTCTTTTGGCTGAAAGTTTCTTAATGTTCTATCCCTTAGACTCTCTTTGATCTCCACTGAATCTTTTGTTTTATCTATCCATAAATAATCTTTCTAACTTCGTTAACTCTCCCTACTATATCTAAAAGGCTTCAACTAGATCTTATATAGGCTGAATCGATGGAGGTGAATCAATTAGACCTAATCTCTCTCCCTCTCTCTCTCTCGCTCTCTCTCTCGAATCAATTAGACCTAATCTCTCTCCCTCTCTCTCTCGCTCTCTCTCTCCCTCTTTTCTTTTCTCTTCATGATCAATCCATATCTTTAATGAACTTTTGGCATCTTTCTGCAGAAAACATTGGATCTAACTTTGCCGAACACGATATTGAATAGATTTAAGGCCCTAGGATTTACAATTTTGTAAACCTTTTTATTTGCATACTTAACTATTTCAAAACTTTGAATAAATCTTGCTTGCTACCAGGCAGCCTTTTCTAAATTGAAAAGAACTATCATATTACCTGAAGAGATCTTGTAAGAAGTGATTTATATACTCAAGTTGTAACCATCATAAAATCCAGGGGCATACAAACCCTGCGGTTGACTCTGACTGGATTCTTTCAGGTCTGACAGTATCAATGACTAGTATTGGTGGCTTTCGGTGGCCCCAAAACACTGTCCTCAAACTTCTTTAATTTTAAATGCGTTTGGAATCTTAATTGCTTGCTTTTAGTTTTTAGTTTTATTTTTTATTTTTTTCTCCTTCTGATACTATATTCTTCTCTACACCGGAATGGCGGTCAGCTACACCTGCCTTGTTCTTCTCATGACAATTGCATCAACAGTGAATCTAGTAGCCCTTTTCCCATAAAAAATCACAAGGGAAACATTTCACACAAGGTTAGCCCTACTTTTTTCTTAGTTTGACAAAAAACACACTCTAATATTATTTCTTTCAAATTTTATTTCTACATCCTTTTATTGATTCAGTCCATTTACTCAGCTTGAAGCTTCAGCCTCACTCCTACACCCCTCAATAGAGAGGGCAACAAAATGGGACCCTGGATGTCCAAACTTATTGAAAGATTCTTATGGCTTGTATGGTAGTCTGAAACACCTCGAAGACCAGCAATCTGACATGATTTCCATCGTTTCTTTTCTTCGATCCGAGCTTCAGCAAGCTCGGTCCAGAGTAAGCGAACTCGAGGCAGAACAACTGTCCGCTAAGAAAAAGCTCGACCACTTCTATAGAAAAATTGAAGATCAGAAAGTTCAATGGAAGAGAAAAGAGCATGAGAAGATCCGTTCTGTAATTGATTCCATGAAGGAAGATTTAGGTAGGGAGAAGAAAAACCGGCAGAGACTGGAAATTATGAATTCCAAGCTTGTTCGTGAGCTTACCAAGACAAAGTTATCAGCAAAGCAGTTCTTACAAGACTATGAGAAAGAGAATAAGACTCGTGAGCTTCTGGAAAAAGTTTGCAATGAGCTGGCTAAGGAGATTGGGGATGATAAGGCTGAAGTTGAGGCGCTGAAAATTGAAACTTTGAAGACCAGACAAGAAGTTGAAGAGGAAAGGAAAATGTTACAGATGGCAGAGGTTTGGCGTGAAGAAAGGGTGCAGATGAAGTTAATAGATGCGAAGCTAACTCTTGAGGAGAAGTACTCACAACTAAGCAAGCTACAGGAGGAGATAGAAGATTTTTTGAGGTCCAGAAATGGAACCGGCTTTGATGTTTCAGAGATGAAACAAGCAGAAGCTCTTAAAGACTTATCTTACCAGGCCCTGCCAGCTTCACAAGATATTTTTTCAATCTTTGAACAACTCCAGCCAAGACAACAAGTTAATGAGAAAGAGAAAGAACAATGCAATGGATCTGTGACCATTGAGGTTAATGGTGTTTCGGAGAAACCCATGAATGGGTGCAATATCTTGATGCTTGATGGAAATGGTGATGGAGAAGATGATAGTGGATGGGAAACTGTGAGTCATTTGGAAGAGCAGGACTCATGTAAGTCACCTAATGGAAGCGAACCTTCTGTTAATGGAGTATATGTAGAGAGTCAGGCATCGATAAGCGGGACAGATTGGGATGAGCTTGGAGATGATGAGAAACAAAATAGTGTGATCAACGAGGATTTCTCTGTAACCACGAAGCAGTCAAGAAAGAAAGGTTCTGCCATATCCAGGCTCTGGAAGTCATCGAAAGCAAGTAATGGCGAGGATTTGAAGAATATTGCTTCTGAGCTAACCAGTGGTAGGCTTTGTAATGGAAGGCTATCTAATGCCACTCTATCACCCGCAAGGAAGTCTGGCGAAACAGGCCTGAGCTCGTCTAGTGTGGGCAATTGGAGCTCTCCTGATCTGCTCAACTTTGAAGGGATGAAGGGTCGTGGAGTATGGCCCTGGGGCTCTAAGAAGCAAAGCATGAAAGCAAAACTCTTGGAAGCAAGGGTTCGAAGTCAGAAGATTCAGCTTCGCCAAGTCCTCAAACAGAAAATGTAATGCAGCAGCCTGGACTGAACTATTTATTCAAATTTTGAACCTGGCTTTTATCCATCGATGAATTTTTTTCAGAATTGTCTTTATATGGTTTGTTTAGTCACTTCCTGAAAGGGTAGATTGGGTAATGTTTTTATTTATAGTATGAGAAACTTATTTCCCATTTGATCCTTTTGCACCCAGCATTTTAGCAGAATTTGTCTTTTCTGGTTTGGTTGATAGTTATCTTAGCCAAGAAATAGTAGAATTTAGATGATTGTGTTGAATTTGTGGAGACTTTGCGTAATTAGCTAGAGAGGCAGGAAGCTCTTCATAAATATGGCCGTTAGGATGGTGTGGATTGCCGAGGCAGTGAGGACTTAACCTGACTTAACCTGTGTTTCATTTTAAATGCAGCAATAAGATTGTTCGTGAACAGGCCGAACATGATAAGCTGAGGTTTTGTTGGTGTTGGGCATGTTTGCATTCATATTTAGTCGAAATCGGCTCATGTTCGAATTAGGCTTATAATGAGTTTGTTCGCATTCAGCTCTAAATTGCTTGAAATTGCTCGGCTTAAATCAGGCTTGCTCATTTGTTTGGTTGAATTTGATTCGAGCTCTCTAGAACTAGTTTGAAACTAGCTTGAATTTATCATAAAAGCTTAGAAGAAGCACATTATCCTTTGCTCACACATCTACATAAGTGACCAACTCTTTAATGAAACTGCCATAAAAGAAATTTCGGAGCCTCAATTAAATATAAACAAAAATTTAAACACTATGTTTGATGCAATATCACAAATTCACAAGATAGAAACAGAAAAGAAGAAATTCATCATCCTTTGCTCACTCAAGTGACCTAACCATCTATAAATCAAAAGACATCACAAGCACATCGTAAAAACCATTTGATTTGATTCATTACTCATTAGAAACATATATGGTCATCACTCAAACAATGATACCAAACCCTCATTCAATTCTAAAGAAAGTAAGACTTCAAATGAAACAAATCCGTAGACATGAGTAGAATGGGCAAAGAGAAAGATGTACCGAGTCGATCAATGCTCTGGAGATAGAGAGATACCAATCAAGTGATTGAATCGAGAGTTGTGAGAGGGTGAGAGTGTTGATTGATAACTAGTGGCAAGCCCTAGATGCTAAATCGGTTCGCCACTCGCAACAAGCAATAAGGAAGTTATGAAATAAATCACTATTAAGGTTAGGAGATGAATCGTGGGGGATGGAGCAGAGTTTATAACTTACAAGGGTTGTATACTTATTTGTGATAATATCAACCCTTGATTTGAGATCTAATGGATTTGATCTTATCATAGCTATAACTTAGTTATACTTTTTATAAAACATTTTATCCCATCTAATCATAGCTATAACTTAATTATACTTTTTATAAAACATTTTATCCCATCTAATTAAAAATTTGATAAACAAACTTAATTATTTAAAGGGACTCATATAAATAGATGCAAAATAAATTTAAAGAAATTCAGGCATAATTCTTGATAGAAAATGTATACTAACTTGAGTTAAGTTTCTTACCAAATTTTAAATAATTGTAGATAGCATTTAGGCAACAACAACCATACAATACTTTGATAAAAGGAAAACAGGCAAGCCATCACAATTATTTAAAATTATTAAGAAACTTATAAGTTATATCATATTTTTCTACAAGAATAATGAGAGGGTTAATAAATTTATCATTATACATTGTCAAGGATTTATAGAGCTTACCAACTCAACCTGACTTCAAGTATAAGATAAAACTTTAGTAACCATATTTCTTTAAATTTATTTTATTCCTATCTTAGGAATATCAATTTTCAAAATTAAAATAGCATAGCACTGCAATTATTAAAACGCGGCTTTATATATATTAAAATAAAAACTTATACACTGCATGAGGAAAGAGTTCCACGATGCAAACATTACAGCTTTATAAAAATGAAACTTTGTTCTTGCACCCACCAACAAAGAATACTACTAGCATATATAGAGCGCCATCAAACCAACAGACTGCAAAATTCTTAAGCAAAACATAATAAAAGATAAAATTACAAAAGCTTAACGTTATTGATGTTGAAAGGAGGAGCTAGTGTGGAGCAATTTTGAGCTGGCCTTGGCTTTTATATTTGCTTTGGATTTTTCAAATATTTTTTTTAGTTTCTTTTGGATCATGGTTGGATCTACCGCTAAATTTTCTCTGTCTGAAAGAGATTTTACCTCTAGATGATTATCATCTATAATTTTTTCCAATTGTCAGGTATGTTGTCACTAGTCATTGATACCTCATCATCTTCCTGCATCTGATCTTCGTCTTCTTCAAGTAATTTGGCAAGCTAATTTTGTAGTCTTTCTTTAATTCTTTTGGTAGATTCATTCAAAAATTTCCTCTTTAATTGGTGATAAAGATTTAGTCATGGTTAGTCAAGAAATGCCTTAGTCATGGCTTCAATGTAGGTCCAGCAATTGAATGAAATAGTTTTTATAAACTAAAATTCTAGATGTTTCTCTATAATTGTTTTAATTTGATGTGGAGTACGACCTCATTCTTTATAATTAATAATTCTATGACTAGTAGTTTTGCTATAAGCCATAGATTTATTTTCTTCATTATAAGTGTGTTGGATTTCAACACATTTAATGAGAGATAAGAATTGCTTCATACATATTACAATCATAAGAGTATTCTTGTGGAAAAGGATTAGTACCAAGAGAGCGCTCAAGAATGGCCCAAGGGGATGTAAGATGATAATCATTGTCGTTGATTTCTAGAATATGAGATACTACAATTTTGGTGCAAAGTAATAATTCAGATTCAGATTCAAGAATTTCTAAGTAGGTTTTAAGAGGAGTCTTAGGATCAGCAGAGGAAGAAGGTTGAGATCAAAACGGTTGATCACCATAAAGATAATTGGTAAGATTGGATCAGCAGAGGAAGAAGGTTGATATCAAAACGGTTGATTACCATAAAGATAATTGGTAAGATTAATGCGGGGAGGATTATTGCCATGACTTCCCCCTTGTAGGGGTAATCCACCCCTGAGAAGCCCTGCAAAAAATAATGAGTTAGAAAATTAGGGAAGGAGTTAGTCTCTCTTTTTATATATTCAATATCAAAATTAAAAACATAACTAGGCTTGTCAAGTGGCAAAATTTTATTTTGATGCAAATTTCTTAACATCTTTGAGAATAATGGATTTGGAAACTCTACAATCAATTCATAATAAGAACTTGGTATTTAATAAATCATCATAAAATTTGGAAATATATTTAACAAAAATAAGCATTTCTAATTTAACAGTTGAAT
This sequence comes from Phalaenopsis aphrodite, assembly GCA_003013225.1. Classification (NCBI taxonomy): domain Eukaryota; kingdom Viridiplantae; phylum Streptophyta; class Magnoliopsida; order Asparagales; family Orchidaceae; genus Phalaenopsis; species Phalaenopsis aphrodite. The sequence goes on along the minus strand of NEWO01000321.1, from coordinate 743,864 downwards.
ATTTGGATTGAGTGGGTTTCCATTGACCAGAGGTAAAGTGAACAAGTTTTTCTTTAGAGGAAGGTGTTAGTTTTTGTCTTAAAATGCCTCAAAATTTGAGATTTGATGCATCAGTTTCAATAATTTTAAAACTGGCTATATCAAGGAGATGAATGCAAGGTAAATTCTTAACTTTACGTTTAATTTTATGAACTGTTATAGTATGAATAAGAGACTAAGCTAGTGGATGCTTCTTAAGTCGATTAAATAGAGGTGCATCATCTAAAGCAAGATTTTTATACAAATCAACAACATAATTTAAAGCTCCTAAAAATCTTTGAACTTGTTTTTTATCCTAAATTATTTTAGAAAATTAATACTACGATGAATATAGATTATAAAAGAGTTTGAAATTTTATGTCCTAAAAATCTAATTTTCGTCAGCAATATTTTAATTTTGGGAGCTGAAATAATTAATCCATTTTTCTTAGAAATCCATTTAAAAGTATTTAACTCTTTAATATGATGTTCAATAGTGTTGGAAAAAATTAATACATCATCAATATACATAATAACAATTGAGAATAAGGATTAAAAATTTCATTCATAACATTTTGGAATTTAGAAGGTTCATTTTTAAGTCCAAATGACATTATATTCCATTTATAATGACCAAAGGGAATAATCAAAGCTATTTTATATCGATCTAGCTCTTTTATTTGAATTTGTCAATATCTGGATTTAAGGTCAAATTTACAAAATAAGATGACATTATTTAAGTGATTTAACATATCTTATTTATTTAGAATTAGATAACTTATCCATTTAAGCACTTTATTAAGAGGTTTATAATTAATAATGAGTATTGATTTTTCTCGTTTTTTTCTGCAACATTTTCAACTTAGAATGCTATACAACGCTAGGAAGAATAGAATTTTCTAATAATATATTTTTCTTATAATTCGTTTATTTCTTTTTACACGAATTGAGATAATGTTGATTCATTTGGCATAGTCTAGCTTTAGTTGGAATATATTTTTTAAAAAAATTAACTTCATATGGTAAATCAACATAATGAATTTTTCTTCCCAAAAAGCTATAGGGTTATATCAACAAATTTTCTCTTGTAATTCTTTTAATTTTTTTCTTATGATGTTATTATTATTTTTATTTTGAAGTTATTCTTTTATTCTTTTAGTTTTAATTTCTTCTTGCAATGAATTAATATGAAAACTTTTTTACTTTATTCTATTAATTTCATTAATAATTATTTCTTTAGGATTCTTAATAAATTAATATTCTATTTGGGTAGGAAACCTTTTAGAAATAATCTCCCAAGAATTAGTTTATATGGGCATTTTTTGGTTCAAAAATGGTGTTCCTAATATTATATGCTGAGATAAATTTTTAACTAATAAAAAAAGTGTAGGAATACAATATTCATCTTTGCAGAGTACAACATTAGATACTTTATATCAACTTCCAATCTACTACCAGTGACTGAAGTGAGTCTTTAAGTAGTTATTTCAAAATATTTAGAGGGGATAATTACCTCTTGAATACAATTCATATCAGCCCGTAAATCTACTAAAGCATTGAGAAAAGAAAATATATATTCCTGTTTAATAATTAACTTTATAAAGATTAACCATTTTTGCATGTGTCGGTCGAATTTTTTGAAAATATTTTAATTTAATGTACATATAATTTTGGCTTTGAAAATAACAATTTGATTTTTAAGAATAAGACCGATAGATGTCATTCAAACGATAGTTTAGATAGTTTGGCACAATACTACAAGTAATACATCACCCAGAGATGTGGGCATAATACTTGTTAGTATGCTCGGTCATTTCAACTAAGAAATTCAAGACATTCGTTAGGTAAGGTAATACCAGCATTCCTCATCAACGTAGTATAGGTGTATGCGGTTTCATACCTCTCCTCTCAACCCACCCTTAAGGTCATTCATTACAGCCTATGGACCCAAATTTTTTGTCTTGTTTTATAGCTTATGTACCCACCCTTTGGGTCGTGCTTCATATCCTATGAACCCATCTTTTGGTTCATGCCTCTGTGGCCTCTGAACCCACCATTCGATTCATGATTCATAGCCTCTAGACCCACCCTTTAGCTCATGCTTCATAGCCATTGAACCCATCTTTTGAGTCATTCCTAAGTGACCTTTGAACTCATTTTGGGCCATGCCCTTAAAGCCTATAAACTTGCCATTCTAGTTGGTCATCAAGTTGATGTAAGTCCAACATTCCTTGATTCAACCTAATTGTCTACTTTCTAGGATTGGATGTGAGCTCCCAAGCTTTCCTTCCTATCATATATAGACCTGCTTTGTTTGGTCAATCAGGCTATGTCTGTTGCATGACTAGCTTCGTCTTGATAAAAATTTGAGCTACTTCAAACAAGCAAATTGCACCTTAACGGTGCAACACACTTGTTGGGGGTCTTTTATCGGTGTCAATTTTTTATGTCACACATGTATGATATCCACTTAAATGACTGTAGACTATTTAATATTCATTCATAGTGTCTCGTAGCTCATTACATCCATCAATACCCAAAGTGTATGTTTGGGGCACAAAATCATAGTATGCAATGATTCAGCCTTACCAGGAGAGTCCAATATTAAGTGACATCATTCATGACATGAGACATGTTTGATGTCCATTCTAGTTTTAAAGTCCATGAAATATTCTTATGGAGTTTCTCGTGGTTAAAGGAACCCACCGAAGCTTACCGTAGGCGTCTTTGGGAAGATTAAGGTTTATAACATCGTGCCTGCAAAGTGATTCATGATGTCCATTAACATCAAGAATCCTGATGTACAACTCATAAAAATTCTCATTTTTGAAGTTATGAGATCATCTTTTAGTCATACACACTCTCTCATTGCTTTCAAATCCAAAATATCCTTCATCGGGTGTTTTTGATGAAAATTGGAGTTTTAAGGTGAGGCCCGCACTTAGGCTCGAGCCCCCGAGCGCCTAGGTTATGCCATACCAGATTAGCTAATTGTTCAAACCTTTTACAATAGATTGGTAGGTTCCCTGAGGTCCATAATAGTTGCTGATGCAAGAAGATTATTAATGTCCAAATGTTTGATGAAGCCTACCAATTGATCGAAGAGATGATCAGAAAAAAATTTCAATGACCTGTTGAAAGAGTTACACTTTAGAAGGAAGTAAGTGTGCATGAATATGATGTGTTACCTATTCTCATGAACCAATTTTCTGCTATCTCTAGGAAGTTATATAATCTAGGGATGAATCCTTAGATTAACCAATCGATTGCCATCAGTTTGATTGATTCGACTGATCCCTCTTTCGTTGATTGGCTGCTCATGCCAGCCTGATCGAATTCCTTCATCAAATTGATCAATCGATTGCCATCAATTTGATTGATTTGATTGATTCCTCTTTCACTGATGAACATCCCACGTCGGTCCAATCAATTTCATTCGTTGGCTTGATCGATCGATTTCCACCGATCAGATTGATCACCACCAGTCTAATTGATTTGACCTATCTTTATTCATTGGTTGGCCACCCACACCTCCCCAATCGACCATTCTTGTCGGCTTGACCGATTGGCTGCAACAACAAGATTGATTTGATCGACTTCTTTTTGTCATTTTGACTGATCAACTACCATAAGTTCAATGGTAGGGATCAACTTTATTTGAATGTTGAATTCTTGCATGTTTGTATCATACACATTTGCAACCTGCATCCCATGGTGCACGCATGAGCATAGACCCCCATATCCTCATGGTGGGTCTAAGCTCCACTTGAGAACAACACCTGGTGTCTGTTTCTTGACATTTTCATATGTCATCAGGCGTCATGCCCCCGTGTGTTTGCATTTGCACTTATGCAGCATTGCTTGTTCACTTGCATGACATTTTGTATGTTTGTATTTCATATTTTTGTGATTTGCAATGTAGTCACTGTTCTTGCACACTCGCTTTAGACACTCACTTGTTTTCTAAGGGGATGACTTACATGCTAAGTCTACTCATTGTGTGATTCTCTCTTCACGAGAATCACCTCTCCTACTAAACCACTCAAGACTGTAATAGGTATCTCCCTGACTCACAGCCTCCCTAACAAACTCACCCTCCAAGTCACTACCTCTCCAACAGACTCACCCTTCCCAAGTCACTGCCTTCTTGGTACACTCATCCCTTTCAAGTCACTACCTATTTAACACTCTCATTTTCTCTTATGTTGTATGTTTTGCATGCATCACTCCGCATTGTCGGTGCACTCGTCATTAGTATATCCTCCTTTCACTAGAGGCAAATGTTTGTCATCCTTTGATTGTTGTCACCTCACTGGGATGACCACATCATATTGAATCATGTTACATTTGTTTGTGCATTCCTTGATTACTTTGATGATGAAGTTGGTTGGTTAGCTGAGTGACCCTCTTTTGGTCATGCACGATAATTTATTTTGCCTGCGAGGATGTCTCGGTGGGGAATACTAGCTACGTATCACAGACCAACATGAATATGTTATAATAAAGTTCTAGGGGTCTAATAGGTGTCATTAGGCTTTCTATTTCTTAGGGACTACTTTTAACTATACAAATTTATATATTTATTGTATATGCATCATATGTTCAAAATCTGCTTTGAAATTATTTGCATCTCTACCTTAGACCATATGTGAAGTCACCCTTTTGAAACTTAAAGTTTTACAAAACCTACATCGAGTCACACCTCTTAGAATCCTTGGATCCTTAAGATAGGTTAGAGAAGGCGACCCTGTCAAAACATACACCAACCTTCTGACCTAACCCTGTGATACACGAAAAAAATGTATAATTTTATATATACATTTTATGCTTAAATTTGGTGATATTGCAGTTTAAAGAAGAATATTTTCATGTTTTGTTGCAAGCATATTGATTGTAGGCATTTAGAGCAAAAAAGAGCAAAAAGAATGAAATTTAAAGTTAAAATGACGCTTTTCAACATCCTGACACAAGAATTAGTGCCAGAGGCGCTAAAAACTAGCACCAAAGGTGTCATTTTACAGAGAAGCAATGACAGAGGTGCCAGAATTGGCGCCTCTGAGGCGATTATTGACTATTTTTTAGCGATTCTAGAAGGCTCCAATCAATTTAAATCTCTCTAGGAGTGACTCAATGCGTCTATACACTTTGAAAAGACTCGTAAATGAAGAGATATGTCTCTTGGATGAAGGGACATGCTTCTTGATGTGAAGAGGAGTGTCTTTTTGTGAAAAAGGAGGGAATTTTGAATTCTTTGAGGAGAAGTCTGGTGCCCCAATAAAGAGAGAGTCTAGAGAGAGAGAGGTAAAAGGAGATCAAAAGGTTTCCGTAAGAGAGAGTGTGGCATGAGAGAGAGTTGTGGAGGAAGAGTTAGATTTTCTTCTATAGTTGTAAGAGGAGGGGGAATGTGAGTGACTTCTTCTTCATTACATTTCTAAGAGAGAACTGAGTGTGATTGTAAAGAGGGAAAGTGCTTAAGGAAAACTTCAAGGGATTTTCTTAAGAAGGAGTGTGAGATTAGTTGTGTTCTTTCCTTTCTTTGTTTTGTAAAATTATTTTTATATATAAAATCTTTGTTTTGTCGTATCCTTCTCATGAATTCTGAGCAGTCTTCTTTATCCTTCTCCTTATAATGAGATATGATTTTGTGAAGAATTAATTTTGTTATGTAAGGTTTTAAATGTCAATAAATTTTGATTATTTGAACTCTGGTCTTCATTTATTTTTTGATCTGACCATTTGAAATGTTAAAATTTGTTGAGATACATAAGATCTGAAAGGGCTATGCTTTCTGCAACAAGGTAAGAGTCATATTCAATTTCATGGGTAAGAATGTAATCCATGAGGTTGCGTGCAAATAAATAGATAAATATACTTTAATGAGAGAAAAATTAGAGATTTTAATGTGACTGATTAAAATCCCTAATTTTGTCTAGTCGCTTGGAAAGTAAAACAAGATTGTTAGCCCTCAAGGGAGGGAGAAGTGAGAGTTGTGGAGTGACAGCAAGTATCCTTTCAACATAACCACGGATTTAGGGACCAAACTCAAGATTATTCAATGTTCTTTGTGCACTCTCAGATAGTAAAGAATATGATTGCTCCTATTTGACATAATGCAATTTTATATGTATTTTAAATGATTTTAATTACTTCATAATCCATAAACTCATTGTAAAGGGGAAGGATGTTTTATTAAATTTGAACTCTTCATTACAAACCTTTGTCTAGTCTTAGTAAAATTAATTTTGAAGTTTAGCAAACAGTTTAGTTAACTTAGTTCTCTTAGCTACATTTTTTTTAACACACATTAAATTTACTTTAAATTTATTTTTCATACTTAAGTCTTTATAGTTTGAATAATGTGTTTTACATTATAACCATAAGAGTTTTCAAATCCTCGTGGGATCAATACTTAGGACTCCATTAAAGCCCTTTATTACTTGAGCAATACATATACATGCGTTATTATTACAGTTTGATAGCTTAAAGATTTTAAAATATAAAACTATTTATATTGAAGTGATTTTTATTGTGGTTAAACTGCATATTTACTATTATGTTTTCGTGTATGTACTGTAATATTGAAATATATTTACAATGCACCACAAAAACCACCATCACCATGCACTCACTTAGATGTTGTGATTGGGGACTTTATGTTAGATGATGTGATATGTTAAGGACTAGGATGTTAGGTAGTCCTTTTCAATGTCCCGGCTATAGTTTTTTGCTGGTTTGGTTGCTCTAACAACCATCATATTTTATGCTTTTGGCATGCTTACATGTTTACCAATTTTGAGATATGTTCAGTAGTATATTAAGTCAAGCTTCTTGCATTAAGCCATGCCAAAGCACACACACGTGTAACAGGGAGGAGCAAGTAATAATTTTGACTAACTCTTTTATGCATGTGATGATAAGCTTCTCCAGCCAGACATGGCTCATATGTGTTGCATGTAGATAGCTTTTTATGCTAACCTTTTTTCATGCAATTCAAGTTCCTTTTTTTACTTTTCTTAAGTACTTTTTAGAGTCTTTAGGAGAGTCTTATATTAGAAATAAGGAAAGAGCATGAGTTTTGATGCAACAGGCTAGCAGAACCACGTGATGGAGCGTAGGAGTTGTTTACTCATGTCTCATATCTTAATCTTATATCTCATTAATGTGTATAAATCAGATCATGCATGTACTATGAGGTGTCTGAGTGATTTTTTTTGCTTCTGGGATATGTTGTTGACCCAGTGACACTGGCCTTTTTTTCTTTATACTTGGCATTTCCTTCATTTTTTGTATTCCATGCTTGAGTGCTTCAAGTTGGTTTTGCCATTTTTACCTTGTGATTTTATCTCAAAATTATGTTGATCACTTAGGATTTTTAGGAACAAAAATTTTTTAATTTTTTTGCAATATCCTAAAAAAACTTTTAGGCTAATCAAAATTGAGGATTAAAATATTTAAGATTTTCAAAATCTTTCTTTACTTTATTGCATGGCCTTCGGGCCAGCTTTTAAATGTGTGCATAACATGGATATCACCCAAGCCATTCTAATAGAGCCTCTATGATTTGGACTTAAATATATAACTACATCATTCTGCATGTCTTGAGGAGAAGTCATTATGATTCTTCAACCCGACTGCCCAACATAGATTTTTACTTAGATGGTTGTCTAATTTGCTTAGAGTGTTAAAGGCTTCTCTGACCCAAAGGAGGAGTATGCCCTTTTTAAGAGCATTCCAGGCTCGTGGTCTTAACTCTCTTTTCTTTCCACTTTAGTGGGTATAAGTTCCACCTCTGCTTTTTCTATTGACTTAGATTCATAGGGTTAGCATTTTTTTTTCTTAACCTTAGGGCTATTGAGGTCTCATGTGATGATGCAATTCACAAATTGCTAACAAGGGGATCTCTAGCTGTGTTGAATTGACTACCTTCATAATCACGCAGACTTGGGGTCCTAATGGTGTGGGATGACTGGTTTGTGGCATCTTAACCAAGCTATCTCTACCCGACTAAGATTACTCTGCATTTTCCTTGCTGCACACTTTACACCCTACTACTCCCTTTAACACTTCGTCGATGTCGTTTCTGAGGCTTGGATTGTGGGTAGATCATAGTTCATTTGGGATACAGTGATTCACTCTCTACTTTTATGGCTTGGTCTAGTTTTAGAAGCATAGTGTGGAATCTTTGAGTCAACCTGGTTAAATTATAGGCATTGATTATCGATGAGTTGTTGCTCATTTGGGATGTGGGAGACTCACTCTCTACCTTGTGGCTTACAAAGAGCTTTAAAAGTGTTGAGATGCTCCTGTGTGATAACCATATTTTATGACACCCTTTACTAGTATTATATAATTGTAAGCAAGATTTCTTTAATCAAATGTATTCTTAGGCATCCCCTAAGATGTAATTAACTAAAGGGATATGCCTCGTTGGGAGTTGCGCTTGACCCCCAGGGGAAACACACACACTTGAATCTCTAGTTGCGAGTTTCTTTTGTAGGGACTTCCATGTAGTTATATTCCAAAGTAATTTTGATCTGATCTTGTTCAGACGTACTATTTTTAGTTATGACATGAAGTTTACCTTACAAAAGTACTTCATGTGCTTTTTCTCACTTTTCTTCATTATTGTATATCCTTACGTTTTGATTTCTCGCTTCTTCAGATCATTTATATTATTCAAAACATAGATTTAATCAGAAACCAAGCTGGTGACTCCAAAAAAAAAGAGAGAAAAAAGTGACGAAAATAGTAAGAAACAAAATTCTTTAGTTCACTTTAAAATATTAAGAATTCTAGAAAAATAATTTTCAAAAATCTACTACACTTTGAACTAAACCAATAATTAGTAAACTAGTCATTAAACTACTTGAAAGTTAAGTCATTCTTCTTGAGATTGATAACATTGACCCATAATAGGTATATTACTTGATCATCACATATAATTTTGTGATAATGAGTGCTTTAACACATGAAAGAACAAGTTTCAGCATTATTGCCGAAGAACGACGTGAATTAACCAAATTAGGTTGAGACTTGTTGAGGATTTGAAATTTAGGTTATGAAATTTTAATGTTATCTATTACTTTATTTTATTTTGTATAACTTCTTACTTGTGTTTTTGACAACGACTTTATATATGCTTAAAAATACAAAAAAATGATACTGTACTAGAAGATTTAAGTCCCCGACAACGGCGCCAAAAACTTGACAACGGTTACAGATTTGATAAAAATGTGTATAAAATAATCAATAATTGTAAAGTCACACTTATCAACCCAAGTATACGTATCGTTCAAGTAATACAAGGCTCAAATGGAGTTCTAGATATCGATTCCACAGGGAGTAATGCTAGAGACTACGAACTAGGATTTAGAAAATCAATACTTAATCACAACAATACAGTTCAAATTGCTTATTTGTCACTAATATGCAATTTAAATAATAATAATTTAAAAAAACCCTTTATAGCGCACGCACACACCCTCCACCCCAAATTGCGTGCCCTAGCTCCCACTTGCGATGCCACTTAACTCCATTGTGTCTGTTCCTCGTGACTGAATCCCTACGCCTGCAACCTCCTCTCACCAGCGACTGCCTCTCGCTGGCGGCCTCCTATCACCGGTGGCCTTGCTTAAGTTGCGGCCTCCTATCACCGGTTGTCTTGCTCAAGTTGTGGCCTCCCTTCATCGGCGACTCTCCTCGTCTCGCAATGCTCTAAGGGGGTTCAAGCCCAGCCATTCGCTCTCGATGGCACTCTTACTAGCAACCTCTCATCATTGTTCTCAATGCCGGCTAGTTCCTCATAGGCTTGACCAACTCCTCCCTTCTTTTGCCTTTGATGTCAGAGAGGCTTGCATGTGTTTCCTAACATCAATCACCTCTCCCACACCAAAGCTGGCCAACTAGTGCTTTTCATTAGCGACCACACCTAACCATTGAACAAACTCTTCATCTCTAATTCAGCAAACATTTTGACTGACCCATTGAGTAATTCTTCTTACAAATCATATGCGATCTCTGAGAAACTGCTCATGAACTGGCAGAAAAGTAATGCTTCATTACTCTAAGCATTGCAGTAACTCGCCCAGAAGTGTGCAACATGTTGTCGGAAGTTTCTCATTCCATCGAAATTTTTAAAGGTTGGCGATACAAAGACCTTGGGGTATGTTATGGCATCGAACTCTTCCGTGTAAGGTTTATCCTTTGAAATTGATGCACCTCCTTTAGATTGGGCTAAAACTTCTCTTACTTTCTACTCTCGACTAACTGCTTGATGTCCTTTTCCAATATCGAACTCTGAACTGAATCCTTCTTCTGCACTTCATCCCTGTTGGCGGAGGAGACTTCTTTCCTTCCATCTGTAATGTGCACGATCTCATGCTGGTTCACATCCAAAGACACCACTTGATGTGAATGTGAGCACTATAGCCATGACGGCTATGGTGGCAGTCAACTCCTCCATTTTCTTTTCCATCCAGCTAATTTGCTCGTCCCTCAGCGGAATGGACCTTTGCAAGTTATCAACGACATTCTCCTCGACAAAAGGTGGAGGATCACGTGCAGATGTCGCGACCCTAGTCTCGACGACATTAATTTCCATGAATTCCTCATCAAGATAATCTGAAAAATTATAATCCTCGTCACCAAAGTTTAGTCCTCGTCTTTCACCAAATCTGAAATCTTGGCACTGAGCTTCCTTACTTTATCATAGACTTCTTTCATTTTAATAAGCTTAAGATCGACAAGCTTTTCTTGACCATCATTCCTTTCTGCAACTGACTTTAAAGCAACGATAGCTGGAGCATCGAACTTATGATCCATCTCGTGGAATTGCCCTACGGGCCTCTTAGTGCGTACTACTGTGGAAACCTTAGGTATCCACACTTTTCTCATTGATGTTGATGCCTTGAGAAGAAGTGTCTCGGCGGGGTCATCAGTATGCTGAAGAGAAGTACGCTCCCTATGATGCATACCAAGTACAAAGGTAAACAGTCTCTTCCCATTATCCTCTTCGTTCATTCCTCATACACGACGATAGACGATACTCTCGGGCCCATATGAGATTTAACTGGTCTATGTCCTGCAGGCTTCGGGACAATGGTAGTAGCATCTTTAAAAGTGGAAATAGTATCGACACAGCTCCCTAAACAGAATTTGGGAGGAATACGGGCTGGTGATACTTCTACTAACCTCTGTAATTGACAAACATGTATATCTTTCCTCAAAGTCTCATTCTTCATCTTTGGTGATACTCCGCAACCCATCTGCTTAAGCAGCTCAACAACAGAACATCCTTCCTTGTCGGCTAATTTCTCAAACACGGTACAGACTCGGGTGATGGGTGTAGGCCTCTCCTTCCTCTCATCATGACCATAAGGTAGTGGTAAAGTGACAATAATCCTTTGTAGGCTCTCGTCTCCAGTAGTGTCTGATAACAGGTGAAACCTACTCCCTTGGAGCAGAGGAGATGTCTCAAGCACCCCGAGTTCCTCCGATCGAGGAATCTCCTTAATGGAAGCTAACTTCATAGCCCGGGCCCTGACGACCCTCCGAATCTGGTGTATCTTCCATCAACTTTTTTTTTATCTCTCTTACTCTGTGCTGGATCTTCGCATAGCACTAGGACGTTAGTATATCACTCTATATCCGTGAATTTGCAAACACAAATGTAAGGTGGTGTGTGTGTAAGCAAAATTAAAGCGTAGGTGTTAGATATGTAAATACTTAAGAATTGAGTGGTATGAATTTAAATCTTCGTTTAAGAAAGTGAAATATACACATACATAAGGTGATATGACATGCATGTAAAGATTGAAGTTTAAATGTTAGATATATAAATACATAAAATTTTAGTGGCATGCATGTAAATCTTCTTAGTATGTATTCTAGATGTTAAAATTATAAAATTGAAAGATTTACTCACTTATCATTTAAATCTTATGCAATTATATATCTCACATTTAAATTTCAATTTACATATATGCTATTTCATCTATACATTGAAAGGTGTATTTTATTTTTTAAATTATTTTTTTTTATAATTTTCTTTAATGTGATATGAAACATTTGGGTGGCATAAGTATAAAAATAAAGTTTAAGTGCAAGATATGTAAATACATAAAATTAAGTTGTATTTATGTAAATGCCCTATAAAATTTTACAATCAATTACTTGAATTTTTCTTAGTAGATTTTTTTAAACTAGATTAATTATAAAGTTAACTCTATACTGATTCATGGTGAAATGAATCAAATTGATCGAATTACAACTTGATTAAACTTAATTCACTTTACAAAATAATTTAATCGGTCTATTTTTCTAATTTCTAATTTTTAAAATCAAAATTGATTGATTTAACAAACACTGAAATGTTA
>NEWO01000321.1:665250-730984 GCA_003013225.1 Phalaenopsis aphrodite | reverse complement strand
TGAATTCCGGATCCGTATGTAATATGTTTTCAATTTTTTTAGGGGCATTCACACTAATACCATTTGTTAGATTCTGTCGGCGACTAACATCTCCTCCATCACAGCCATACCCTTGCTTTTGATAATTTTGACCTCTCGAGTTTCGAAGCAGAAGCAGCTGAGCGATGGTTTGCGAGAAATGTAAGCATCGACTTTTTCCATTTTCTGTCAATCAGAACCCTAGGGCGTCAAGTTTTTCAACCAATGTTCGATTTCAGGCGAGAAGAAGCTCTCAAAGGTCATCGTACCGGATAAGTGGAAAGAGGGGGCGAGTAATACAACCGAAGGCGGCGGAAGGAAGATCAACGAGAACAAGCTCCTGTCCAAAAAGAACAGGTTTTGCTCGTTGCTCCTTGGAGATAGGATAAAGAATCTCTATTGATTTGTTATTTATTTTTTCTATTTTTCCTCGCCATTTGTGGATATGTGAACTTGCTAGACATCGTCGCTGGATGAGTTATACACTTAGGGTTTTTCAAAGAAGATGTGTGTTGCTTTGAATTGGAAGTTTGGATTCTATTTCGAAAGATGCGAACATTTCAATTTAAATTCTTAAAAGAATCTTAGTAGAGAAAGTAAAAATTAGGGGTTAATCTTCTTAGGAAAAGTTTTATGTCATTTTTTTTAATTTAATGCTGAAAATCATATATGTCCTTACAGAAAGAAAGAAACATGAATAAGGCATGACTGGGTGGAAATGAGCTTTTATTGTTTTATTAAAACAATATTAATCTGAGATTTTGGGTATTATCAATATTTCATTAAGCTATTTCCTTTCTTTTTTCATAGTTCTTTCTGGGAGAGAAACAAAATTCTTAATGTAGAGGAGAAGTTTTTTTAGCCTTTTGAAGTCTCAACAAAAAGAAAACTTTCACTTTCTTTCTAAATTTTTAGTAATATCAGCCAAATTTTGAAGGGCAAAATAAATTTACATCCTCTATTCTTAACTTTCTTTAAAATCTCAATGATTTATTCCGTGTGCATAGCATGAGTTTATTGACTTATTTATTCATTTATTTTATTGCTTGGTTCTTCTATATATAAATAAGAAGAATTTTAGTGGCATGTGTGAAATTTTCCCTTCTAATTCATAATGCAAGTGATAGCTGATTTCTCTCCTACTTTTTTGCATGGAATGAAATAAGTTATGGAGCAATCAGCCATCATAATTTTCTTATCATTAATTCTAGATTTTGAAAAAGTAAGGCCACTTTTTTCCTACATATACATTGAGTAATGTCCCCCTTCTCTGGTATTAGATTCAAACTAAGGTATCCACTGCTAGATGTCATATTTTTTTATTATTACTTTTTCTACAATTAAAATAAACGTCTCTGTAACTTACCTGTGCTTCTGCACTTAAAATTATTTTTTTTCTATGTAACTTAACAATTTATTGGAAGATGTGGAAGCCGTGATCCCTACCCTTTCATTAACTTTTTTGAAAGAGAATGGGCCAACAATGCGAGAAAGTGAATGGGCCAATTTGGCTGCATATGCATTGTATGAAAATTGTGTGAGTTATGGTTTTTCAAACAATTAAAAATGCGATTTTTTTTTGGTACTTCCAATTGAACATTGTAAATGTTAAATAATATCAAGAGAAGTATATTACATCAATTTTACTTGCAACCAAATAACTCTTAATTTATTTTATCTGTTTTCTTTTATCATGCTCTTAAGTTCCATTCTTCAATTTAGTGTGTGGAAGGAGGGCCAAGATTTGACATCCCCATATTTTTTTGTTCTGTAATGCTTTTTCTATCAGCCTTTCACATAAAAGTTTCATCATGATTATGAATGTCTTGTACTTGAAAATGTCAATCTCTGTCAATGACCTGAGAAGGATTGACAAGATGGCAAAATACTATGCTTGACTATTATTATTTGATCCTAATCTCTAAGATGCATCAACCCATCTACAAATTTACATTTATAGGAGATTTACACTCTGGATTGACATTTTTTTTTAATTTTCATGATTTAATGAACCAATAATGACCACTCTCTCTCTCCTGCCTAATTTGAGCAAGATTTTTTTGTACATCTAATTAATGGCAGTTATAACCAACTGCTTGATTGATTGGTATTCTCTTTGATTTCTAAAATGGAATCTCAAGGTTTAAAAATAAAAAAAAGTACAAAATGACTAATTATAATAAGTGACCAACTTTCCTTGAATTGAATTGAACTCCATTTAGTACTATTTGGCATGAAGTTTGTTAATATGTCTCATTTTTCCCCCCTAGATAAGGAGTTTTTTTTTAAGAAAACGTGCTTCAAAGTTTATTTTCCTACGAGAAAGTGAATCCTCAAACTATGGCAATGAAACTTCACATTTTTGCGTTGCTTCCAAATTTGCTATATCTATTTTTTTTTTGAAGAATAGATACCCCAAGGCATCTCTATATTAAGTATAACACATGCTTTACACATTTTTGGACAGACGTTTTCATGTTCTATGACTTTTTGTGTGTAATTTATAAAAAATGCATTTTTAATTTTATCCACATAGTCTATCAAGTTATTTACCTTTTAAGTTGATCTAATGATTATTGGCTATTAAAGGGTCAATATACGCGGTTTAATTTTAAAAAGCATTAAATTTATGATGTTTTAAAGGCCTTTAAGCGAAGATAAAATCAACACTTTTCAATCTCTTCCTTTTCACTCTATGGCTTGGGAAACTAATAATTGTCAATCAATAGTTCAAAGGATCAAATGATTTATAGCTTTGATGGTTTTTAGTGCTGTACTCGATCATTTAAAAAGATGGAACTTCTAGAGTTCAAATTTGTTTCCTCAATCACAATTAAACATTGGAGAAGTGAAAATGTTTAGATTGATGCATGTGACAAAACATTGAAGGATAGAGTTTGTGATAATAAGATTTGAGTGGTTGTGGTAGTGGCACTTAGGGGAAATGACATGCCTAGTTTGAGCTAACTAGCCTCAACTTGAAATCAAAGATATAAATTTAAATTCTAGTCAAATTGAGTCAAGCTGTACATGATCAATTTCAGCTCAAGTTTCCTATTGTATTTAATCGTATAAATATTTTTCCAATGACTATTCAAGATTATGGATTCTTATATGATATGTGTGTATACGTGCATATATCATTTATTGAGCTGATTTTAACCGGAATTAAACTCAATTTGAGCAAAGACACTTTAGTTGGCATAAATCTATTTCAAATCAATTGAAAATCGAGTTTTTATCAAGCTTTGATAGCGGTTTTGATTCCGGTTAATGGGCATAGTTTGGATTTGACCTGAAATTGACATGACTTGAAAGAGTGTGACTCAACCAAACCATTTATTATACGGTTTAGAATGCCTGAATTGAATCCAACCGAACACACACTCAATTGTCCTGAATCCGACACTTGTGCTTGTTTAATATATGGTTCATAAAAATAGTCTCAAATCTCAACAAAGGTTTGTTAATCCAAGCATGACCTGTTGAGGTGAATGAGGGTGGCAAACTAGTAAATGAAATGATCTATTTTAAATTTGAAAATTAAATAGATTATTTTTTAGTTGATTTTAGGTTTATGGGTTGAATCACTAAAATATTAACATGTCAGCATTTTAGACCTGAGCCTAACCCGTACTTCAAGCCAAACCTAAAATTTTATTTTTCAATTGGTGACTGTGTTGGTAGTTTGTCTTGGGCCATTTATTGACATTTTTACCTGCTGTGAAAAATAAATTTAGATTTTTAAGCATTTTTTACTGACACATTAAATGTACCAGTAAGATGGGTGAATTTATTTGAAGCAATGTGCGTAGGAAGGAAATGGTTTGGTTCAATTTTGCTAGAAAATTTGAAACTTATATTATTGAAAGTTGATAATACTATTAAATTAAATGAATGGAGAATAAAAATTCTTTCAAACCCACCCTTTTTGCATTATGTTTAATGATAATGCTATTCATTTTTATGTGTGACTCGACAATTGTCTTCATTGACCCGGTCAACTCATTTCATTTCATTCTTTTTTCCCTTTACTAAATGAAATCATATTTTCATGCTGAACATGTTCTAATGCATATCAATGTTATAATTGGATTTTGAAATTGTGGTGTTTTGCTTGATATTGAATTAATCATATATCTCAATCTCTCTTGCATACGTGCTTAGGAATACATATGCCCATTTGACGTGCTTACATATATGTATATTTTCATATATAAATGTGTATTACATCATACATACGTCCATTTAAATACAACAAATATGTACACATACAGAGATACAAACATGTACTTAAGATAGCCACGCCGACATACACAAGCCTCCACCTTCACCATGTGATCTGGAACTTATTTGGTAACATTAAGGCAAGATAAATTATGGAAGTAATATTGATGTTTAGGTTGGATATCTTGGGAAAAGTATATAGGCATCCTTTGTGGGTCTGACGTTCCTTTTTTTATGCACTAAGGATAGTAGGTCAATTTTTTTTTCTCATTATTCATTCCATCTATTTTTGTGATTACTTAATTCTAAGATTCTACTGCCTATTATATGGGCGGGATTTGATTCTCATCCATTTATATAATGGGGCATTTACACCCAAGTCCATTTTTACCACCCAAATATTTCATTTCACATAAAAGATATTACTATTTAACCTTTAAAAAGTGAAATACATCATTCATGTCATGACCCGGTTTGATAGCTTAGAATTAAATTATTCATGAACTATGGTTGGATGTTATTAACATCTAACTAACTATCCAGAGATTTAGAAACTTATAATATATAAAAGAGTCACTAAGAAATCACAAGTATACCGTACAAAAATCAAAATATCCAAAAATAACAACAAAGTCTGTGTAAATAACATTCCAATCTAGCATATAATTGTATATCACTACCCAAAAGACAACAATATATATATATAAAAAAAAACTACAATCACATAATAACATAATTCTTATCAGTTGTAGTCTCTCCTATCAGACATTTATTTATCTACAACATTTTTTCCTGCAAAAAATTATTAAATTCAACAGTAAATTCATGGCCTAGTGAGCAAATATAATCTTAATATGCATTAAATTTATGTGCAAATGCTATGTATGAAGGATAAAAAGAAAATGCAGTTCATTGCTTTATAAAACTGTAAACTTTCTTTTTAAATTTATCCTGTCCCATTTCAATTTATGTATTTATTCTTTTTAATCTTCTTAAGAGTCATATCAGGATTATCGTCATAATCGAAGATATCCTTAAAATTATACCCGTATGTACTATAAAAAATTACACCTGAATGTATATCTTTACCATTTCTTTTATCGTGTAGGTACATCGCATCCCTTGTCAGTATCATCTATGGCTAATCCTTATTGACTTGAGCCACTTTACATTTCACTTTTTTTAATTACTTCAATTTAAGGTCTTTGAAATCACCATTCTCCTTTTTTTATTTTCACATCATTCATTTTAGAAATTCTTTAATCCACAAGATGCCTCTGATTATAAAAACATTTTATGTAACAATAAAACTGTTCTTTATTAAATAATACCCTAATTTAATACACATAAGAAAATAATTACTCACCTGCTTAAAAGATCTCAGAAAATTTTCCCGCCACTTCTTTTGACTGCCACATGTATTAAATGAATGCACGTACTTTTAGATAAGAATACTATATCTAAATGAATGACTAAATCATTTAATTATAGATAATTTTTTAATCAAATATTCTTCTCAATTCTACTTATGAAAATTAATATCTATCTAATGCTATTAACATAGTTGTACCTCGCTCCTTACAAAAGCCACGATCCTAAGACCTAATCTTTTGAATTAAACTTTCTTAAATCTTTGATTCAGATCATAATGTTAGCATTGATATAAAATTTTTAATTACTATAAAATCTTTAATATACACACCGCTAAACGAGCTTCTCCTTTGAACGGGGCTCAACCCAACGTAGTGAAGTTTTCTCCTTCCCTTGTCTCCACAAATTTTAAGATTTAATAGCTTTAATCTTGATATCACATTCACTTAAATTTAACTTTAAATAACAAACTTATATATATATATATATATATATATATATATATATATATATATATATATATATATATATATATATATATGCATGCATGCATGCATGCAGCCTTAGCCCTCGCAGATGCTTCCATCTTCCCCTATCCTTCTGTCTGGACTCCTCTACGTCAGCTACTTTGCATAGTAGTAGTGCACGAAGCCGCCTCCTCCTTTCTTCTTTTGCTTTGGTCTCCTTTTACTAGGGTTCCACACACCAGAACACAATTAGCAGTGTCAAAGTCGATCCACTGCTCACACCTTCACGCAGAGCTATTCCTCTTCCTCTGCACGTAACCACAGTGGCAAAGCCGCTGGACTAGGGCTTGGCTTGCAAGGCCTTTGACTAGGGGGTTAGACACACCAGAAGACAGTGAGCAGTGTCAAAGTTGGTCTTTCTTTGCTTGCACCTTCACGCAAAGCCATTCCTCTTTCTTTGCACGGAAAGACAATGTTGAAGCTACTCTACTAGGCTCGGCTTAGAAGGCTTGTTAACCCTTCCGCACGCATGCAAGGTTTGCTCCTATAATTTGTCCTTCCTCCTTAGGTCAGCATGTGTAAGTTTCTTCTTCTCTTCCTAATTAGGGCACGACTTCTTTTCTATTATTTTCCTCTCCTGCTATCTCTCCTGGCTCGTTTATGCTGGATATGAACGAAGGACGCCCCTTTCGACTTATAATAGCCGAATCATTCGACAGTTTCTTATTATAGTTTTATTTTAGTTATTACAATTCACACATACTAGGTAGCGCGGCATATATGTAAAAATTGAAGTTTAGGTGTTAGATATGTAAATACATAAGAATTGTGTGATATGTTTGTAAATGTTGCTTATTTAAAGTGATTTAGCTTGTTATTTCAAGTTATTTTAGACTATTGAATTAATAGAATGCTCATTGTCACCAATTTCCGCCATCTTATCATTACTGTTTTTTGCTCTTACTTGGTCTAGAGCTTTAGTTCTCATTCTCCCGTCCTGGATTTTCTTTCAGATGGACACCTTATGGAAATGCAAAATGCATTATCTGTAAACAACAAGTTCACCAAGATGCCAAATACTGCCATACCTGTGCTTACTCGAAAGGCAAGTCACTAGTGCTTTTAGTTTAATTATCCACGCTTAATTCATTTTGCTTTTAGTTTAATTATCCACGCTTAATTCATTTTGCTTTTTCACTGGCTTATTTGAATAGTTAAATTGCTAATTAGACGGATTGGTATTATTATGAAAATTCTGGATTGAGTTTCTCCATTGTTTCTCTACCGTCATATATAGTGCCAAAAATTAATGGAGTTCAGACACACAGCTTGGAAGAGAGCTTTAAGTGAGCTAAGCCGGCTCCTGAGCTCAACCTCAACTCTATAACGAGCTCATGAGCTGATCTTATTGGGCCACTACAGCTTGAGCTTGAGCTTGAGCTAATAATACCACTCAAATCTATAATTGAGCTAGAGTTCGGGTATTGATCGACTTGACTTGATGGCTATCGAACCACTCGAATATCCAGCATCGGTGTTTTTGCCCATGAATAGCAAAACAACAAAATAATAAGAAGCTTTTAAAACCTAAAATTTAAAATTTCTTTCCCAATATCGCTCTTCAATACTGCTTACCATGGGTTGTAGTGCACGTTTCTGTTTCCCACCACGTGCATCTTCTCATTGGTATCTTGCTCCGCCTTTTGCAAGTTGTACTTGCAAGCTCATTTTGTCTCTTGCAACTCATAGAACTATGGAGTTGATTATAAGGAGACATTTGCTCTAGTGGCTAAGTTAAACAATATTCGGATCCTTGCGGTGAATATGGATTGGTCTTTATTCCAACAAGACGTTAAGAATGCATTCTTGAATTAAGAGCTGACAGAAGAGGTATACATGTCTCTCCATCCTGGTTTTGATTCTACTGCCTCCAGAGAACAATTGTGCAGGCTACAAAAGTTCTTTTATGGGCTAAAGTAGCCCTCAAGGGTCTGGTTCGACAAATTCACAAAGGTAGTCTTAGGTCATGATTTTATTCAGGTTCAATTCGATCACGCCCTCTTTTTCCGATATTTTTCCAATGGCGAGGTAGCTATCCTTATTGTCTAAGTTGACGTTATTGTTCTTACAGGTAACGATCTCCCATCATTGGAGTCGTCCTTCGAGATGAAGAATTTGGGATCTCTGCAGTATTTCTTAGGCATGGAAGTTGCTTGGTAATTTCGGGGAATTTGCCCGTCACAACACAAATATGTGATTGATTCATTGACATAGAATGACAATCTTCTTCTGTGCAAACGTGTTGCTGTTCTTATGAATCCTAATGAAAAATTATCTGACATTCTTAATGCTGTCCCTGTCAACAAAGCTCACTATCAGCGCTTTGTGAGAAAAGTCATCTACTTGGCTCATACTCGCCTTAACATATGTCACGTAGTTGGAATTGTTAGTCAATTCATGCATGACCCCTACGAGTCAATTCATCCAAACTGTCCACCGGATTCTCCACTACTTAAAATGTACACTGGGCTCACGTTTGCTCTTTTTGGCTACACCTCTTGGTATATTGTTGTTTATACAGATGTTGATAGGACCAAATCTGTTCACGATCGACGTTCCACCTCGGGTTATTGCTCATTTATATGAGACAATCTTATCATGTGGAAAAGCAACAAACAATCTGTGGTTGCTTGAAACAGCACTGAAGCTGAATTCAGATCCATGTTCTTAGGAGTTTGTGAAGCTATTTGGCCACACATTATATTCTGCGAACATCGTATGCCAACCTTTGTTCTGCTGCAGCTATTCTGTGATAATAATATCTCAATCAACATTGCTCACAACCCAGTCCAGCATGATCGTATCAAACATGTGGATATCGAAATACACTTCATCAAGGAAAAGATTGAATCCGGGGAAATTTGCCTTTTATATGTGCCCTCTAGTGGTCATCCTCATCCTTTCTTCGATGACTACAACTCCAAGTTGAACATGACTGACATGTATGCTTCAACTTAATGGGGATTATTAGATTATAACGGTTATCCCCACATTATTATTGCTTATTGTTTGATTTTATTATTTTATTCCCTGATTATGTTTCTTCTTTTGTTTTATTCTGTTTTATTTTCTTTCCTAGTTATTTTATTCTGTTTTTATTGCTTTCCATTACTATGCCTATTGTAATTGGTTTAAATTCTCCTCCTCTTATCAATAAAATTGTGTAGCTCTATTCCAAAATCTCAACACTTTTTATAGTATCATGGAGACTTTAAATTTTTTTGGAAAATGTAAATGCTAAATCAAAGAATGCATGAGATGGGAGATTGATTGCATCAGTGGGTTGTTGAGATGGGAGATTGATTGCATCAGTGGGTTGTTTGGGAATTGATAGTTAATTCAGCCTATTATTGATGTTGATTATATTCTATCATATGAATGGGCTAAAAACAAATAACAACATCGTTAATAATATTGATTTAAAAATATTAACATTATATTTATTTAAATTTTATTTCATTTACATAGTCTTTTTTTATTGATTCTAAACTCTATGTTCTAGATATTTACTTTATTATTTTAAATTTTCACTTTTTTTAGTGAATATCTCATCAATTAAAACTATCATATAACAAACAAGCAAGCTACATCAATCCTTTTTCTCCATTGTGTCCTATTGAGTGTCATATTTTCATTTAATTCTAATAAATTACGATACTTTCTTGTACATAATGCCCAAGTCTTTTTCGGTCCACCTCTACTCTTTTTAATATAAGTCAAATCTAAAACATATTTTCTCTAATTGGTTCATCAGATAGTCCACATTTAATGCGGCAAACCATCTAAGGAAACTCTTTCTAATCTTGTCTACCATTGGAGCTGCTTCAATCCTTTTATGAATATATTCGTTTAACATTTGGTCTCTAAGCATAAAGCCACTCATCCATCCAATTATTCTTACTCAACTACAATTAACTTAATTCTATGCTTCTCTTTTATAGGCCAACATTTTGCGCTATAAATCATTGTAGGTCTAACCACTATCTTATAAAAATTTTCTTTCAAGTCCATGTAGTACTTTTTCTGTCACACAATAGGCCAATTGCATTCCTCCACTTCAACCATTCAACTTGAATTCTACTAATAACATGCCCATTTATATCATCTTCACTTTGAACAACATACCTGATATATCTAAACTTTTGCTTCTTTTAATGACTTACCCATAATTACAATTCCACTACTATATCTATGACTGCTAAGATTACATTTCATGTATTCCGCTTTATATCTACTCAAAAGAAAGCTTTTAGATTATAAAGTTGACCTCCATAATTCAAGTAATTATTGAATTCTCCTTCTAGTTTTATTCACGAGAAGGTCATCATCAGTGAAAAGTATACACTAAGGTTCATTCTCCTATAAATGTCTAGTAAGAACATAACTCAAACAAATGATATGGGCTTAAAGCTGATCCTTGTTGTAATCCAACTATAGTAGGAAAATACTTGGTCAATTATTCTTGTTTTCTTGTGTTGAAACAAAGGTAAGAACTCTAGTATACATATCTTTAATGACTTGAATATAAACAATATCAACACCTTTCCTTTTTAGAACTTTCCAAAATTCTTCTATTGGAACCTTAGCATAAGCAAATAAATAAAAATCATATTTAGATCCCAATTACTTTCTCTAAATTTCTCTATCAAACCTTTCAATAAATGTATAGCTTTCATAGTAAGACTTGCCTGTCATGAATCCAAATTGATTTTGAGAAATTTCTATAACACATTGTAACCTATGTTCAATTACTCCTATAACTTTAATGGATAACATATTAACTTAATTTCTCTATAATTTTCACACTTTTTTGCATTCCTTTTATTATTAAAAATTGGAACCAGTGCACTCTTACTTCACCCATCAGGCTTTTTTTAGTTTTCAAAATAATATTGAAATGTTTAGTAATTCAATAAATTTTCATATCTCCTAATAACTTCCATAATTCTATTTGAGTACCATTTAATATTTTTCCATACTTCAATTTTTTTAAACCTATTCAACTTACGTTTATTTAATGCAATTGTAGGAATAAAAAGTTTTATTTATTTATTTATTATATTAATATCACTACTGTCCATTGTATTTTCACAATATTCATTAAAAAGTTTATTATAAGTTTTCACCCATCTATGTTAAATATACGAAAATTATTTTTTAATTTTCACCTTTAATACACTTTGTTTGAATTATATCTTTTCTTGACTAGTTTATACATATATATTTCACGCTCTTTAGTAGCTACTTTATTATAAAAATCATTAAAAATATAATTCTTAGCATTACAAATTTTTTTCCCAGACTTAATACGAGTCACCTTATAGCTTTTTAAATTCTCCAAGCTCTTATATCTAAATTACCTTTTATAACAATTTTTTATATTCTCTTACACATTATTATTTTACCACCAACTTTTAACATTCATAAAATTTTTGTTTTAATTCTCTAGACATTATATTTTTGCAATTTGCTTAATGGTATTTGTTATTTTTTTAACATGCTATTAGTTTCTTCATGAACATCTCAAATCTTAAGATCTTGAAGTTTACTCATAATTTTTTTTTCCTCATTTTAAATGCCTTTATAAAATTCTATGACAATATTACATTGTATTTTTGATCTTTTAACACTTTATCTTAAAATTTAAAACCAATAATCGATATTGGGTACTTAAACTTTCACTTAAAATGACTTTACAATCTTGACAATCTTCATTATCAATTTTTTTCATAAGAAAATAATAAATTTATTTCTTATTAGATGCATTCTTATAAGTCAAAATATTATCATCTTTTTTCTCAAATAAAATATTAGAAATAATAAAATAATATATTAAAAAAAAATCTAATATATCTCCACCTTCTTCATTAGTCATTCAAAAATCATAGTTACCATGCATGTTTCTAAAATTTTTTATTACTCTATCAATATATTCATTTAAATCTCCTATAATAAAAATTCTTACTTCAAAGTATATCATTTTTATTAATTATTTGAGGTCATTTAAATTTTTTTTTTAACATATATCTAAATTTATTTGGGGAGAATAAACACTTATAACACTAAAAATATTAATATCAACAACAATTTTTAGAGCTATGATTCTATCTTTAATCCTATTAATTTTTCCATCATTTTCTTTCAAACTCTTATTTATGGTTACATATATACCATTTATAGTACGACAATATGATGTTTAAAATCTAAATTATCAATCTCTTTAATATTTTCTCCAACCCATTTAATTTTTTGAATGCATAAGATATTTACCTTCTTATGAATTATAATATCTATTAATTCCATTAATTTACATATGAGAGTAGTTTTATTCTAAGTTTCATTTGAGTGTCTTTAATGAAAAAGGCTATAACTAAAATAAGAAAATGTGGATTCAACAATAGTTCTTTTTACAATCTATGAAACTTTTGAGTTATTCTAGAACTACTAAAACTTCATTCCGTTTTCATTGCATATTTTTAATAACATTAACATAACATTGTCGCACCTTTTGGCCCTGATGCATGCCAACTCAATTACATCGCATTTAATCATATATATACTCTAAATCATTAATAATCATATGACGTTCTTTTTCTCGTTCTTTGTACTTCATTAAGTATCTTAAAGTAAAATCTCTTCTATAGCAGATATTTCTAGCATGAAATGTTTTTAAAGTGGTTATCTTAAATTGATGAAATTTATGAAGTATATATTTTATTACAAATTTTCCTAGTTTCATTTTTTGACTGGTAAGGTTGATTCTTAAGTTGCATAATCTTGAATCCCGTCTTTGTTATTAAATCTTAGTTTCATTTCTCCAATCGGTTGACATTCTCTTTGGCTCCAGCAGTCTATTGAAAGGATTTGTTAATTTAATATTGCAATGTGTCCTACTCCTCTCCAAATCTCAATAACTATCTCATTTGGAAGTAAGCCTTATATTTAAGCATATTATTTTAGAGCTAACTCTACCTTTTTTTAAATCTCTCTGTTATACCTTATGAGTTCATTATTGATCTCTTTAAAGACAATTATTTCTTGATGTTCTCATTTTGTAATTTCTTATTATAATATTTTTATCTTTTCTTCATTTCATTAATCTAAAGCTTATTATCTTTAATTTAATGTGTCTAACTTGATAAAAATTTCTATATATTTTTTCTCTAGCCTTTTCTTTCTTTAGTACTAACTTTATTATATAAGACGTTAAAATCTATATAGCTACTTATTACTCCTTTTACATGACTTTCAACATTTTTGTAATTATTATATAAGGCTTAATAGGAGTAATTTTTTTCATTATTTAAAAATGTATCATTTTTCTTAATGATTCTTTGTACCTCTTTGCTCCACCATCCCCTCAAATATCTACATCTTTAATGAAACTAGACATCTTATCTTACATTAGGCTTTGGCTAAACTAAAATATTTCAATTTGTCTCCTTTAAGAACCTATCTTGAAATTGTACTAATTTGCACCTTTCGAATTCAACCCCCTTATCCCATTGCAATTTTTTTCTTTTTATGATTTTCACTATGCTCTTATGATTTATATCCATAATTACCACTCTATATTGTGTTATAGCTTTAACTTGATCAAAATATTTAAATATTTTACCTCTTGCTTTTTCTCTTTCTTAGTACTAAATTTACTATAGAAAGCATTAAAATCTACAACTTTTACTTATGTGCTTCGAAAATCTGAAATATACCAGACTCTCATCGTGAGCTTAAGTGTTAAGTTCCAGGTTAAATATTAAGAGACATATGACATAGTAGATAAGACACTACTCAGAGATTTCGCCCTCATTTTGTGAGGACTTTAAGATTTTGAGGTTCGAGGTTTCTATTAGGCGTTAGCCCCTATGTTTATTTACTCTTTTCAATAATTGGAGAACACTTTCAATTAAGGTTATTCAGTAGGAAACATATTGCTCAGCATGTAATAATAGTAGATTAAAATTTAAAATTTATGAAATCATCATTACTGTGAGCTTAAGAGCGAAGAGTGAGGAAAATAATGACGCACTCGATCAAGATCCCATAGTTTCATTGTACCGGGGCATCGTGAACCCAAATCTACTTAGTCAGAGGAAATAGTCTACCCAACCTGACACAAAGATCCTTGTCTGCAATTATGAGCAGTTGCGTCCTAGGAGATCTTGTAGGCATGGAGTGATATTTGTCTATAGGGACTAATGTAAGTCTATCTTAGCTAACAAAGGGCTTGATGCTCTATCAAATATACCTTACTGGCTATAGTCGTTATCGTAATATAATAATGTCATTTGGTGGCAAACCACCTGATCAGAGGGTTCTGATCGTAACCGCTTATTGTGGCGTGATTTGGCGGCAAGGCCATGCGTACAGAAGACTTAGGCCACGCCCTTACTAGTACAATTATTTTGAGTTTGAATTTAATAATATAGTTGATATGACATTTGACTCTATGCAAACTTGAGTAAATATTAGATATTATCCATCTTGATAAATGGTTGCAGAGGGCAGATGTAAATATCCTTCTTTAGCTTTTTAGTGATAAATTTCATTTAAATTTTTATGAATCATTATAAATTTAATATTTAAGATTTAAGAATTTGAAACTAAGATCCCATCCAGTTGAGATTTGCATTTAACAAGGTCATCTTTGGGGGAATGATTGAAATGTTTATTTTTGGCCTTTAATTGAATTTGTTCATTTAAACATCTAAAAATGCTTGGTTTTGCAACTACAATCCTTATCAGGAGGGGATTGGATTGGCCTAGTGGGAGAATAGTCTTGTCGACTGCTGTCCATTTAGGGAAAGTGATCAGACTAAGGTGTGGGACTTATGGTCTTGCCTAGTAGGAAAGGTGGCCCATTTGATGATGTGCATGATTTAATAGTTCTTTATTTGATTTTTTAGAATGAAAATTTTGAAGAGTTATAAAACACACACATATCTTAAGACAGACATACGTATAACCCGCGCAACATTCTCAGACACTTTAGATTTGAAGACGAGAAATGGCAGCACATGCGGCTATTTAAGATTTGTGAATTTGGAATTTTAGGAGTTTTAATTGTTATTTGTTCAAATGTATTCATGTATATGCAAATATTTCATATAAGCCTTTGATTTCGCCTTCTGCCGCTCGTGTAGAGGCATTGCGGATTCGATGAAGATTGAAGTCATTTTAAATTTTTACCATGTATTTGAAGTTATATATCTCTCCCTTTACTGTCACTAGAGCGCTCAAATGGGCCGCCTATAATTGTAATGTATAATCTCAAATAACTTTGATTGCATTTATTACTAAGCTAGTATATGCACCACATGTTTCGTTTAAGCTCGTTGACAAGTTATTGAGTCCCTTGTAAATTCTGTGCAGGTTTTATTATTATCTGATTTTGTCTGTCCTTTTTTATTCAAGTCCCGTTTTGCCCTTACATTAAAAATTTGGAGTTTACTTTTAAATGTAATTTAATCAAAATTGTTACAATTTGATTATTCTTTACAAGCAGCATTTAAACGGAATTCTTACAGCATTTCGGTAGCCTCCTGACGTCATCCCCATAGGGGGAAGAGGTTACATCAGGAAAGTTAGCCTAACCACCACGCCTTTAGGGGCATGTATGGGTGCCTGTAATTACTAGTTGAAGCACATATATGAATAATCTCCTCGTTTAGTTGTGTGCGTTGCCAAAATTTCTTCCTTCCATGATGCTCTTAGGAGCACGTTCAAGTCCGATCATCGTGGCTGACACATCATGAAATAGGCTGCGTCACGAGCATTGCATATGTGCTTCCCTCCCCACGCTCTTAGGAGCGTGTACAAATTCTCCTCATCACGTTGAATGTCATGCAAATGTGATATACACGAGCACCAACTAGTAATTACAGGCACCATACATGCCCTTCAACTCATTTTGGATGCAAAACAAAATCAACATGGATCTTGGCTCTGATTTTGAGGGTTAAAAATAAGAAATTTTTAACTCTCTCTCTCTCTCTTCACTCATTTTGTATTTTGCTTTCTGATTTTTCTTTAGAAGGAGAGGACAGATAGAGGCTTGTTGGATGGAGGAGCAGTTGCTCTTGGGCCGGCTGAAATAGGTGAAATGAGTAGTGAGATAGAGCAATATGCGGATGGGTTATTGCTTAGTCCAGGAAGTGCACGAACAATGAGGAAGCATTGACCAGTTTGCCGAAAGCGAAGTTGTCAGCGAAGCATTTCTAATAGCCGTCCTTGCTTTACTTAGGGGTTGTATGACAATGGACGAGCTTTACTTAAGTGGATTTAGTAAATCCTATAAATTCAGATTTAACAAATCTTACGTGGTTAAAGCCCATAAACTGTTTGGGAACGGATTTAAATAATCCAATTAAATCCATTCAAACTCTTTGAAAACTTCTCTCAATATTTAGAAGTTTTTATGTTAGAATAAAAAAATATAATTAGAATTTAATTATTTTATTATTATGATAGAAATTCATTATTAAATTAAATTAAATTAAATTAAACTTAATTACAATTTTATTTCAAAATATGGTAATTAATAATTATATGTTTACAAAATTAATTAATCATCAATAATGAGTTTACTAAATTAACTATTTATTAAATAATAGTTTAACATTTATAAAGTAGTAATTATGTAGTTATTAATAGTATGAGGGTTAAATTCTTGCTCTAAGTAAGTTATCAGACAGGCCCTTAAAAACAATTTTTTGAAGCCCGAGTAGAAAAGTAACGAATGAAATGGGTGGCATTGCATCGTTAGAGAACGACTAGACCTTCATCTTTCATGATTCAAGCAAAACAATCGCTGATGCCTTTGTATGGCTTGGAGAGACAACCAGCCTTAATCACCTCATCCTGATTCTGAATCAATAGCTTAACAAGCTGGATGGGAGCTGCGGCTGTTAAGGCTGCTTGTAGTCGGTATGTGCGACGGAGGAGAGGGCTGCTCGCATGAATCGGAGGGAAAGGGTAGAGGCAGCTTTTCGGGTTGGTTTTGCCTGCATGTGATGGGGAGAGGAAGGAGGAGCATTCTGTTTTTGCTGCGAAAGGATGCCTTGAAAGGTGTGCATTTTGTATTATATTATAAAAAAAATTACAAAAAGAGGGAAAAGGAACCTAGCCTATACAAACGTGTGATCTATCTTCTAAAAGGATAGAAGAAAGCTCACTAACGGTTCTTACATGTTTCCAAACAAAACTATCAAGTAAAGCCAAGTTGGCATAAAGATGAGTTGCCTTGTTGCATTGTCTAGGAATGTGGAAGAACAAAACCTATTTGAAAGCAAAAAAATGAGCCTCTAAAGGATGCCAGAGGCAGAGACATGCTGGTTTTGCGGGTTTCACCTGAGTAGTGAGATGGAGGAGATGGGGTTTAATGTGGGATCGTGCAACCTTGGCAAGGAAGCAGAGATTGGAGGGTTTAGTTGGTGCTCGTGAATAAATGAGAGAGCCCGTGGGTTGTTGAGGAGCCAAGCTTGCCGTAGCTAGGAGAAACATGAGTGTGTTGAGAGGTCGCCAATTTCTTAGTTCCGGTGCAAACCATGTGATACCGTACTTAACCCAAAATCTGATAGGAACACAAATTTTATTATTTAAAACAACGTGGTTACAATCAAGACTCAAAACAGGAAAAAAAACACAATACAAATCCAACTAGGGCTTAGGTCGAGGTGGTGATCATTTAGGTAGATTGGGAGTGGAGAGGCTAGTTGTATGAGGGGGGAGTTGAAAGATGGTGGTGTTTAGTAGGTACAAAGTTGTGGTAGGGAAGATGGTGGGGAAAGAGATAACTGAAGTGGGATACAAAAGTGGTAGGGTTCTTATGTGGGAAGGTTGATCGATGGGAAAGCTACGACAGGGGAGTGGTGGGCTGATTCGAGATGGGAAGTGTGGTTGGGGGTAAGCTGCAGGAGTCTGGCTGGGGGTTGGGAAGGCTGATTGGCGACGGAAGGACCAGGCAGGGAAGAGTGCGACTAGGGGAAATCTGCAAGAATCTTGCGTAGGTTTGGGAAGGCTGGTTGTAATAGGGAAGGATGGCATGAGCATCCTTACCCCTCTAGACGACTTACAGCCGGAGCATATTCTCATTACCAGATACAACCCTAGAAGAAAAAAGGGGAACGCCGGAGGCTGTTCAAACAAAAATCTCAACAAAAAATCGAATCCTAATTACAATAACCTCACACATATAGTAGATAACTAAAAGGGGGACACCCTTCCCTATGGTGGCAACCTTAGCCCATAGCCTGGATCGACCGCCCTTATTCTCCCTAAATTGAATCGGTTCAAAAGGACCAATCAGTTTAGCCCTCTAGGGAGCCCCACATCAGTTTCCCGGGGTTGGGGGAGCTTTGACCCCATTCGTTGAGGCTTCTGTTCGCTCGTTGTCCTTGATGTAGCTGTTGTAACCTCATGAGGTTGAAGGCTCTATGACTAAAACCTGCGAAGCACCTTGATCCCACTGAAGGCTGCACCATTTCTCAAGGCACTTTATGATCTTTCCCCACTTACGAACAAATATCCACATGAGTCCAATCTTTTAGGAGTCTAATTGAGCTGAACTGAGTCTGCGTGTCTCGCCTCTTCTGCTGAATACTCACAAATTAATCCACGGTTGGTTTGACCTGATCTGAAGTGGGGGTAACCTGAACTCCTTGCACGGTGGTTGCACTGGTGGTAAGGTATCAACAATGATATTCTGAACTGCTTTCTGTTGTATCTTACCTGTGTCTATAGTTGGTGTCCCTGTCCTATCATTCGCTGTCGTGATCAAAACTGGACCCACTGATACTACTCTGCTGGCAAAGGTGCTTGTGATCCCATACTCCATCGAAGGGAGAACTATGAGCTTTCCATCATTGGTGAAAGAATGTGTTTTTGAATTCGTCGTGCTAAGTCCTCAGGTCAAATTGCCACTGTCTCCTCAACAAAAGGTGACAAACATCCATGGGAATCACATCGCACCACACTGATCCTGTAGCTGGCCCCCGATTGAAAATTCTATCGGGCACCTCCGGTCGATGCTGAACCTGATCTCTTTTTTCAACAATGTCAGAGAATATGGTTGGGAGTGTCTGAGTCATGAGGCCTAACTTCACAATCATTGGGGACTTCACATTTTTACTGTTCCCTCTATCGATGATGAGACTGCATACATTTGCGTTCACGGTGCAACTTGTGCAGAATATATTTTCACGAAACTATTGTGAATTCCTTGTATCCTCGGCTTGTAGGACCCGTCAAACCATGAGTGCCTCTCTTTCATCCGGTTGAATATGATACACTTCCCTCTGTTCCTCAACCGTCTTTTCCTCGTTAACCTCCCATACGATGCCTTGCTTAGTAAAAGACACAACTCGGTTCATCGAGCAACTGGAGGCGATGTGCCCAAATCCATGTCTTATGAAGCATTTTCTGGCGATAACTGTAGTAGGCGTGCTACAATTCTCAAGCTTTTACTCAATGGGGGTGGCTCTATCCTTATCCTAACCATCTTTCTCAACTCACTGGCATGCTCCTACTGGTGTCTCCAACTTTTGGTGGCTGCTTGACTGTTGGTGGTTGTCTGCTTTATTTTTATTGCCTTTCCACTTTCAATATTATGGTCTGGACATCTCCAAGTGACCAATGAAGCTGCAGCTGCATCACATTGCTAATAGTGCTCTTCTGCCCCCCCAGATAACAGGCTATGGTGTGTTTCTTTGGCTCGACAAAATCATGCTACATTTGGCACTGGTCAAACTATGTCGTTAACTTCTCCATTGATAGGTCTTTTTTCATAGGTGAAGTCTCAGAAACATATCTTGATAGTAGTGGAGTGGGTGATATTTCCTCTGCATCGCTTTCTTCATCTTTTCCCACTTGAAAAATTTATTGCTGCTTTCTTTTTTTCCCATGCCTCTACAAGTTGTCTCACCACAAGGAGGTGCTTTTTCTCAAGTTGATTGCTGCAAGCTTCACCTTTTTATCTTTTGACACTTCCTTGTACTCAAAGATCCGCTCAACTTATTGTAGCCATTTGATAAAATCATTTGGATCCATACCTTCGTTTAACTCTGATAGATCCACCGTTATTCCGAAGACTCTATATCCTACAAATGGTGTCTCATCTTTAGGCTTCCTTTGGTCTTTAAAATGTCGTGACCTTTCTTCTTCATCATTGAAATCCTCCCTATTTAAGAGATTGAAATTTTCGTCCCTTTTACCTCTCTGAATTTCTCTATCACCATTGAGGGTAAGTCCTCCATGGGTTTTATCATCCATCTTTGCAAATCTTTGTTGGAAATGACGAAGCTCCCGTTATATCTCTTTTCGGGTAGACTCGGGCACGTATTATCTTGGTAGACTAGAGTTTAGAGTTGGGAGGTGAAAAATGTGTAAAATTGATTTAAGGTTGCTGAGTTTGATAATCAGCAAGGGGACATTAGGGTTATGTCATAGTTTGGGAATCAAAAAGAAAATTTATTGAGGAAGAGGTAAGGCGGATGTTTGGAAACCCTACGATAGGACTATGATTAGAATGGCTCTGATACTAAATGATATTAGAATTAACCCAAAATCATATTGGAATGCCAATTTTTTTACTCAAAACAAAGGAGTTACAATCAATTCTCAAACCCAACTAGGGCTTAGGTCAAAGTGGTGATCGGTTAGGTGGATTGGGAGTGGGGAGGCTGGTTGTATTGGGAGGGAGTTGAAAGATATAGTAATGGGTAGCAAGGTGCAGAGTTTTGTTAGGAAGATCCCCCAGGGAATAGTTGATTGAAGTGGGAGACAACAGAGAGTTTTTTACGTGGGATGGCTCATTAGTAGGAAAGCTATGACAAGGAGGGGTAGGGCTGATTGGCGATCAGAAGAGTGCGGTTGGGGGTAATCTGCAGCAATCTGGGTGGGGGTTAGGAAGGCTGATTGGCGACGAAAAGGGGCAGGTAGGGGAGAGTGGCTGGGGGGAATTTGTTAGAATCAGGCTGGAGGGTTGGGAAGGTTTGCAGGAATATGGAAGGAAGGCGGGAGCAGGGGTAGCAAGTAGAAAAGGGGAAGATGCACATCACCTCGAGATGAGTTACGATCAGAGTACCTTCTCATCGTTGAAGACAACCTTAGAAGGGAAAAGATGGACACTGGAGGCTGTCCAAATAGAAATCTCATAAAAAATTGAACTCTAATTACAATAATATCACATATATAGTAGTTAACTAGGAGGGGGAAGGCTCCTCCCCTTGAGCGGCAACCCTAGCCCATAAGCTGGACCGACTACTATTTCTACCCAGGCTAAACCGGTTCAGGAGGTCCAGTCTGTTCATCCCCTAGAGAGTCCTGCATCAGTCTTCTGAGGTTGGGGGGAGCTTCAACTTCATTTGTCGAGGCTTCTGGCTGCTCGTTGTCGATGATGGAATTGTTTTAAGCTCTCAGGGCTGAAGGCTCTACGACTATAGTCCGCGAAGCACCTGGATCCCACTGGTGACTGCGCCGTTCCCCAAGGCACCTGATGATCTTTCCCCATTTATGAGCAAATATCCACCTCAGTCAAATCTTTTAGGATTCTACTACTGAAATGAACTATGTATGCGTGCCTCACATCTACTGTTGAATACTCACAAAATAATCCACGGTTTGCTTAACCTGATCAGAAGTGAGGGTAACCTGAACCCCTCCTTGCATGGTGGTAGTGTTGGAGCTAAGGTAATGACCATGATATTTTGAAGTGCTCTCTTTTGTGTCTTTCCAATGTCTAGAGTTTGTGACTCAGTCTTATCATCTGCAGTCGTCTTC
Source organism: Phalaenopsis aphrodite (assembly GCA_003013225.1). Classification (NCBI taxonomy): domain Eukaryota; kingdom Viridiplantae; phylum Streptophyta; class Magnoliopsida; order Asparagales; family Orchidaceae; genus Phalaenopsis; species Phalaenopsis aphrodite. Next base: position 709,064 of record NEWO01000321.1, on the reverse strand, counting down.
AAAGCTGGTCCCATCGATGCTGCTCTACTGGCAAAGGCGTCTGTGATCTCATACTCCATCGACAAGAGGACTATGTACTTCCTATCCTTGGTGAAGGAATATGTGTTTTTGAATCCGTTGTGTCGAGTTGTCCAGTCAATTTTTTGCAATTTTGTCGATAAAAGGTGACATGCATCCATGGGCACTACGTCGCACCACACCTGATCCTGCAGCATGCTCCCAATCCAAAAATTTCACTAGGCACCTTCGGTTGATGCTGACCCTATTTTCCTTCAGCCTCTTCAGATAATATGGTTGGGAGTGCCTCTGAGTCATAAGGCCCAACTTCTACACCATTTCTGCAGGCATCACGTTCTTACTGCTCTCTCCATTGATGATATGATTGCATACCTTCCCGCTCACAATGTAGTGGGTGTAAAATATATTGTGATGAAGCCATTATGAATCCCTCGTATCCTTAGTCTGTTGGACTTGTCGAACTACGAGCCCGTTTCCTTCATCCGGTGGAAGATTATACACCTCTCTATGTTTCTCAGCGATCCCCTAGTCGCTAACCTCCTCCACGACACCTTGCTTGGTAGAAGATAACTTGGTTCGTCGAGTAACTTGTGGTGATGTGCCCAAATCCGTGGCATGTGAAGTATTTTCTGGCGGAGACTGTAGTAGATGTGCTACTCTTATCGGTCTTCCTCTACCTAGGGTGGCTCTATCCTTATCCGAACTAGCTTTCTCAACTCTTTGAGATGTTTTCCTACTGGTGTCTTCAACTGTGGGTGGTGGCTTGACTCGTGGTGGTTGCCTGCTTTGTTTCTGTTATCTTTCTACTTTCAATGCTAAGGTCTGAACATCCTCAAGTGACCGATGAGACTGCATATGCATCACATTACTAATAGATGGGCTATGGTGTGTTCCTCTGGCTCGGCCAAATCATTCTACACTTGCAACTGGTCAAACTGTGTCGTGTACTCCTCCATTAATAGGTCTGCTACAGGCGGTGGCTCTTAGAAGCATGTTCCGACATTAGTGGGTTGGAAGGTATTTCCTCGGCATCACTTTCTTTATCTTTTCACACTTGGAAAACTTATCACTACGTTCTCTTTTCCTCTGCCTTAGCAAGTTGTCCCACCGTAAGGAGGCGTTTTTTCTCAATTTGTAGCTGCAAGCTTCACCCTTTTATCTTTTGACACATCTTTGTACTCAAAGGTCATCTCAACTTATTGTAGTCATTCGATAAAATCATTTGGATCCATACCTCCGTAGAACTATAATAGATCCGCTTTTATTCCGAAGTCTCTGTGTCCTCCAAATGTTCTCTCCTCTCTAGGCCTCCTCTAGTACCAGATTTTGAAACAACGTGACCTTTCTTCTTCATCACTGAAATCATTCTTATGGAAGGGGATTGAAATTATCGTCCCTTTTGCCTCTCCGACTTTTCCTGTCACCATCGAGGATAAGTCCCCCATGGGTTTTATCATCCATCTCTGCAAGCCTTTCAATTGAGACGACGAAGCTTTTGCTGTATCTCTTCCCGGATAGACTCAGGTACGTATCTCTTTGGTGGCTTGACTAGAGTTTAGACTTGGGAGGTGAAAGAGGTGTAAAAATTGATTTAGGATTGCTTATTTTGAAAATCATCCAGGGAAAATTAGTGTTATGTCAAAAATTGGTTATGATTTAGGAATCAGAAAGAAAAATTTTGTTTGAGGGGGTAAGACAAATGCTAGGAAACTCTAAGATATTACTAGTGTTAGACTAACTCTGAGATTAAATGATATCATAGTTATCCCAAGATACTATAGGAAAGCGAATTTTACTACTCAAAACTAAAGGGTTACAATCAAGTCTCAAACCCAACTACGGCTTAGGTCAAGTTAGTAATCGGTTAGGTGGATTGGGAGGGGACTGGTTGTATTGGGTGGGGGTGGGGGTGGACTTTGTATGATGACAGTGGGAAGACTGATTGGTGGGAAAGTTACAACAATGAAGGGGAAGGGCTGATTGGCGACGGGAAGGTGCGGTAGGGATGGGTGCGGCTGGGGTTAGGCTGCAGGAATCTGGCTGGGGGTTGGGAAGGCTGATTGGCGACGGGAAGGGCAAGGTAGGGAAATGTGCAGTTGGGGGAAATGTTGAAGAATCTCACTAGAGGATTGTGAAGGCTGGTAGCAATAAGGATGGCATGAGTAGTGACATCAAGAAGAGAAGGGGAACATACACATCATCTCGGAACGAGTTACAACCGTAACACCTCACCGTCGGATACTACCCTGGATAGGAAAAGTGGGATGTTGGAGGCTGTCCAAACAAAAATCTCTACAAAAACTGATCTCTAATGGCAATAACATTAAATATATGTAGTGGATAAATAGGAGGGGATGGCCCCTTTCATTGGTCTGCAACCCTAGCCCATAATCTGGATCGGCCAGCTCCTGTTCCCCCTAGGCTGAACTGATTTAGGAGGTCCAACTGGTTTAACCCCTTAGGGAGCCCCGCGTCACCGTGAGGGAGAGAGTAGCATTGATGCGGTGGGAGGAGAATGAATGTGGAGAAATTTTTTATTCCTTTTCGGGAAAGAGAGCTCGAGAGATCATTAGAGAGGAAGAGAGGAAATTTGTCAAGAGAGGAAAGAGAAGCAAAGTGCTGTGAGCGTTCTCCCACTTTTTCGGAATGGATCATGATGAGGAGAGAGGTGAGCTATAGAATTCTCCCCTTTAGGATTCTTCCAAGTTCATTGGAAGAGTAATTGGCAAGGAATTGATTCTCTCCAAATTAAGATGAATCTCAATTAATGTTTCATTAATATTTAATCAAAATAAAATTTATGGAGGGAATATTTTAATTTGAAGTTGAATATTATGTATGCAAATATATATTATTTAGTTTTTACTTATACGTAAATATAAATATTTACTACTATATATACATAAGTATATATTAAATCTGTTTAATTTTCAAATAAAATAAATATTCAATCCCTCAACGAATGCCAAAAAAACGTTCGATTCCAACACGAATGGACTCGATCAAATCGTTTAGATGAAAAAAAATTACGTAAATGAAAATTTTTACGTAGATGTAACTTGCTTAAACAGTTTGTTTTATAAAATGACGTCTCGATGAAAAATTTTTACGTAAATGAAAATTCATACAAAGTGGACTTTGTGCACATGACAGTGGTGGGGGGCTTTGAATGATGACAGTGGGTAGCAGGTCCAGAGTTGTGGTAGGGAAGATGGTGGGGGAAGGAGTTGACTGAAGTGGGAGACAGCAGTGGCATGGTTCTTATGTGGGAAGGCTGATTGGTGGGAAGGCTGATTGGTGGGAAGGCTATGACAGTGGAGGGGGAGGGTTTATTGGCGATAGGAAGGTGCGGTAGGAAAGAGTGTGATTGGGGGTAAGCTCGTTGTTGCTCTCGAGGTCGATTGCCGTCTGTCGAGAGTTTGAGAGTTTGATAGATCCAATTGCACTGAATTTGATAAATACTATCTAACGAAAAAACAAGTTACCACCTTAGTAAGAATGGAGGAACAATGATTTATAAATTGAACCAAAATAGTTCAGTGGGTTGAGACTACTGCCTTCGTAATTTTTTTAATACTAATATTCTTATTTTTTTTGTTTTTCTTGTGCAGGTGTTTGTGCCATGTGTGGGAAGCAGGTACTAGACACCAAGTTTTATAAGCAAAGCAACGTATGAGGTTGGCTGCGACTCCTAGCTTTTGTGATTCACTGCACGGGCTGCTTTACTTGGCCTTAAGGATAGTCCTGTATATGTTCCCATCCTACAGCTAATGAATTTGCTTCATGTAATTCTATTTCTATGTATTTTTAAGCTATTCCATGCCATATTATTATGTTTGAGAGATTCAGATTAGCAAGTGATCTTTCACATATATGAGAAATTTACAAAAATACCACAGTTTTTTTTATAATTTACATATCTAACATCCAAACTTTTATATTTATATGTAGAACACTTTTGTGTCACAATTCTATGCTTGAAAACTTCTATCACTTTTAAATAGCAAAGAAAAGTGATATGAAAGATTTGAGTGCTATGCACCTAAATATGAAAATTTAGGTGGTGAATACATAAGAATTGTGCTAAATTTGATCTGCATTTAATAGACTAAAGTTTTAAATAGCATAAAATATATAATTAATTTTAAAATACAGCTGATATTAATAATTGTTTAACAGGGCCAGGATTTACTTTAAATTTCTCTTGTATTAGTAAGAGGGTTGGTCCTCTGTGAACAAGGAAGGGGTAATTATATGTTCGATTGATGTCTTTTTTATTTTTCTTTTAAATTCTTCCTACAATTGTTTTGTGCCTTGGTTAACACACTAACATAAAAATACAAATAAGAAAAATTTACTCAGAGAAGGGGCTAGTTGAGAACACATGAAGAAGAGAGGTTGCTTGGTTGGAGTTATAGAAGTTCAAAATTTTTGCTCTAAAATCTTATAAAGGTAGATCGGATCTTGTTGAACTTTGTGCAATCATTTGATTCAACAATGTGTCTATTATGAATTAATGATGCACATAAATGTCATATATTTTTTATGACTCAAAGAGACTGTATTGTTGGTTTCAAAACCTTTCACTCGGGATAATCACATTGTTCATCTAGTTCAAGCGCATGTTCATTGCATAATTCGTTAGAACTTAGCAGTAGCAAAAGAGTACACAAGCTCTGTTGCAAATTCAAAAGGAGCTAGAAGAATCATTAAAAAAAATTATAACTCGCGTATAGAAGATGATGGTGGTAAGAGATCTAGGTCATATAGTTGCTCACACTACCATTGTGTAGGGCCTAAGTGAAGGTACATTCCACTGCGCTCTTAGGATACATCATGAGTGAAATTTATCCATAAAAAGCTTCCTACTCTTCAACCAGTAAGTCAGAAGTCTCCCTTCTAAATGTAGAGTATGGAGAAACTTTGAGAAATGCCAACCTCATCCATTTAAGGGGCAAACTCAAACTCACTCTGAAGAAAGCTTAGTTGGTCGTTGGTGGAACAAAGGTCGCCATCTTTCGTTATTCATCTACCAACAACAACTTTATTGAGATTCTTGATGATAAAATAAGGCAAATCCATCCAGAATAATGAATATTTATGGAGACCGACACCCATCAAAGTTGGGGTCATCCGCATGACCCATGGAAATATTTTGTAAATCATAAGGGTCATGACCATGACATATAATACTATCGACATTTGATGAATATGATTCAAGAATTAGTTAAAACTAAAATACTAAAAGAGTTCATCACATTTGAGGAGACCACTATGAAATAAGGAAAAACTCAAGTCGAGGAAGAGCGTAATGAACTTGTTCTTGTTGCATATGATTATTATTTATGTTTTTATCATTAGTATTTTTGTTTACCATTGTTTGCTTAATATATTTAATTAACTTGAGTATATTGTATATATAGTAAAGTTGAGTATAATCTTGAAATAGAAATATTTTGTTAAAAATTTGAAAAAGAGTTCAAATTTAAACCATGATAAACTAAACCAATGAAATAGAGCAGCCAAGAACTTTTAAGGAAATATGCCAACTCTCTAGTAGATGAGATTCATCAAACATCAATAAGAAAAAAAATTAAGCTAATAATTTTGAACTTAAAATTGATAATCATGCAATGAATACAAAATTTCTAGTTTAGGAGTTCACTGGTAGAGCATCCAAATTTTCATATTGCTAGTTCTTTATAAATATGTGCAACATTTAAGAACGATGTTGTTTCTCATGATAACATAATAATATAATATTTTTATAAGAATTTATATAATAAATAAAGTGTTACTCAAACATTAAGCATATATTGAATAGTATTATAAGTAACATGCTATCAAAATAAAAAGAAAATTCCTTAAACTATAAATTTATTTCTTTATTCAAAACATTTTATTATTTTTCTTGCCCTCTTTATATCTCTACTTCCACTTATTCCTCAACTTATTCATATTTCTCATTTGGCATTTATATCTTCATTTTCATATATAGGTGCATAAACTCTTATAACGCTACTTCTACGCACGATATATAATCATCCCGCCATAAAAAAAATAACTTCCACTCATGTCTTTTTTTCACATTTTTTTGCAAATACTTTTGATATATTAGAATACAATTATCAACAATCTTAACAAGCGTGAACATCATCTAATATACTATATAAAATTTAAAAAGTTGGCATGCACAATTAATAGTGAAATTTGTAGCAAAAATTAATATATACATAACTATAATCGAAATTTATAAAACTATTTATATGAAATGTACAAAACTCTATTTAAAAATTTTTCTTATTCTATAGCAAATTTTGTCAGATTCAATATAATTGTTAAAATATACAAAATATTTTACCAAAAAAGTATTTAGTACATTTTTTTCCTATGTTAATATATGCTCAACACAATCTATTTTACAATACATAAAAAATTACATGAAAAGTTTGTAAATCACTATAAATCTGAGTTTGTTTGAAACTTTATCAAATAAAATACTCAAATTTTTTTTAGAAAATCAATAAAATTGAAATATGATGTAGAGTATCAGTAGCTTATTTAGAGCCAAAAAAATTGTTCAATTAGCCCAGTGGACAAAATCGACCCTAAACCCTCCAAATCACACTTTTTATCTCTAAAATTATAATTTTCTTTCTCTAACTCTCTCTATAAGTTTTATTGTTTAAAGGAATGGAGCACTAGGGATGAATGAGGTGATGCATTTAGATATTTCTAATTAAAGTAATTTTGTCCAACTTATGATGTTCATTAAATCAGTTAAAAATATTTTAAAAATAAGATAAAGTGTGCTATAAAATCTAAAGAAGACAATTGGTGAATTGGATGCATAATAAAATCAGATAAATTATTTGATTACTATAAAGTCAAGTTTCATAAGAGAACTTGGTAGAGTACCATCTAAATATGATAGCTTTTAAATTTTTATAAATTATAAACATTTAATTTATACACTATCAATTTTTTTTAAATAAATGATATTATGTTGTTAACACAACTATTTATTATTATCAATGGGGAGCTTAAATTATTGTTTCATACTCACAATGGACGACTAAGACAAGGTTGGACTTTGTCTCCAATCCATTTCATCTATGTCTTGGATACATTTCTCTAATTTTATTGAGAGATTTTGTACTGATCAATTTATGATCTTATTTTATATGTTATGTCCTTCACCATACATTCAATATTTTTGGACGACTTGTTAGTTTTCTAGCCATACTAATAATATAATGATCAATGTTTCCAAAATTCTATCTATTTTTGAGCAACTATGGGGTTATTTTCAAATCACAATAAATCTTCTTTTTTCGCCAAATCACTTCAAGTAACACTCTTAACCTGGTCTTTTGTATTAATTATCACCTAATACACTTCACATAAAAGGCCATGAGTTGATTTCTGATGAGTCTAATATGTTGCTCTTTAGGAGAAAGCACAAGTTATTATCATTTATTGTGTGGCTCCAGTAAATTCAATTAACTATATATATATCTGGGTTTAGCTTTCTTATTGGTTCTAGTCATTGTCTAATCATAAATGCATTTTAAAAAAAATTCCTAGTACAGCTCAAAGACTTTTGTATGATACCGAAGAAATAAGATTCGTTCTATATCGTACTCTCAAACTACTCTTTCTACATCTAAAGGGCTTGGTTTGCCCCATTTTCATGTTCAATACTATTCCCCAAATGAATGTAATATAAAGGTACTAAATTTCTTATGATTTCATGTAGAATCACCATCATCACAAAGTTTCCCAGATTTGGAAGAAGTTGCAACCCAATGCCCTCCCAAGGCATTGAGGGAAGTCTTCTTTATGGACTATATGAGTGTAATTTTCATTATTTTATGCTCTTTGAATCAATGCTTATTGAAAGCATTTTTGGGTCTTTAGGTTTGTTGCATCTTTAATCTTCCTAAAGAAACCAAAATTAATCATATTATCATTAATTATGAGTGGAATCTTCCATACCCTACTAACTTATCCAAAAGCTCATGTTAATCTCATTTCAATATCTATTTTGAGAGCTACCTGAGTAAAAAAAAACATTTCCTTTGGTAGCTTCCTTCCTTATTTTTGAATACTGTGTTAAATTTAATACAACTCTTATTATTTTCAAAAAACATTAAAAGTATGTATTGCTATATTTTCTCACAATATAACTTGTACAGAAGTTGAAAACGCCTCCTGAAGAGAATGACTTATCAATATCTAGAACACCGGCACGCCACTCAAAAACTTTGCATAATGATAAAATAGGAACAGAAAATCAAATAGATTTCTTAAAAGACATTTCTCATAAAATCCATTTTACAAATGTTCAAAACCATTCAACAAACATTGAAATATATATATATATATATATATATATATAATGAAACAGTACTCTAACTTTCACATGTCATAAATACCAATACATATCTCAGCTACTACTGCTGCTACTATAATTTTTTGACTTCCAATACTTCTCAATCTCCTCAGCTGTTCTTCCTGGGATTCTCCCAGCAATCAAAGACCACCTGACAAATATTCAAACAAGCCAACCAAAAAAAAAAAAATAAATAAAAAAAAATCAAATTTTATGCTATATTTAGATGTAAAATGGCCTACAGACCTCTCTCCAACAAGTTTATACATCCTTGAAATGAGATTCACTTCTTGCTCCGAGAACTCAGCCTTGGAACACTGACTGTTTTTTTCTGCACCAAAACATTAGACATAAAAAAAGCAAATTTATGGCAAATGTATTGAAATATGTAAAGAAAACATTTTTTCCTTTCCTCCTGCAGACAAGCAAGTGAATCAAATTAGCACCTATGGAGTAAACATGATCCTCATTTTGTATCTTATCCATGGCAACTAGTCTAAAATCATGGTAAGTTCTGGTTGCTCTGCAAAAATTATGAATGTCTTAAGGGACATTTATATTGAAGAAGATATAAATATCTGGCTTGATAAGGATAAGAGAAGGACAACTGTATGGCCCAAAAGCGATTACTTGCTCGGTGTTAATTTTCTTAATACTAAGAGATGGTTTGTGCTAATGATTAGTAAGAGATTAACAGGTAGAGAAGTTATTGTTAAAAAGTAAACAATCATTATATTATGCTGGTTTATGAAGCTTAATGCTATGTAATTTTACGAAAATTTATGTGTTTGTTATTTTTTCTGAAAAGGCGATGGGACTTATTTGGATTAATTGATGTAAAAGGATTGGATATGATTCTTTTTTAGAAAAGATTGCATTTTTTAAGCAATAATTTAAAAAAAATTGTGGACATCACAAACATGTCTACGTGAATCTCAAGAAAAAATAGTTGGAGTCTTGGAGATATAAAGAACATAGATTATTCATGCTAACAATAGGGGGGTCTCATGAAATGTTCGAATGAAACGAACGAATGACTTGATGTGCATCGTGCATCTATATCGATCACCGACTATTCGGTAAATACTATCATAAAAAATAGCGGTCAATTGAAATAAGACATTTCAACAAAGATACAAGATCTGAGATTAGGTTGCTTATCAAATTATGGTGATTTACCCTCTGCATTATAAAATAACACTATCCTAGAACGATGTGTCTTCATATTCATACTCCACAGACTGAAGAGATTTAAGACCGGCTGAAAGATGAAGGGTATGAAAGTCCACCGAATGTAATTCAAAAATCTAAACTAAACAGGTTATAGAAGTATAGCAGCGCAAGCATCAGTTATGAGGTCGAAATAAATAATATCTAGTTATAAATGTATAATGTAAAAGCTAATTAACTATAGTAGTGTTCATCTCTTTAATAAAGAACCATTATGTAACTTACAAATCTTACTTATGACTAAAAGAGGTATAATTTTCAAGAGAGGCAAGACATAATTCTCACTTAAAAACAAGTATCAACCATTTAAATCTTTAACCTTTCTTCTTTTCATCTGATTAATGCTATATACCTTTGGCGTGACCAAGTAATTTGGAATCCAACATTTTAAAAGGTGTAGTGCGCTTGGAGCCATGCTGTTTACAAGACAAGGTGTACGACAGAGTGAAGGATTACACCAAGAAGAGACTTCTAACATAGATTCCTTCTTAGAATTCATACAACAACAAATCTAGGCGCTCCATGACTGGATGGCCACACAAATTGCGAAGTTGGTCAGAATGCTACTTGAGGGAAGGGCACAACCTCACCGCAAATCAATCCATCAACACCCCATCCATCGGTTCAACAAGCGGTCCTAGCAACCAAACCTCCAGTTCAACAAGCAACACCAGCAGCTGAACGAGAAGAAAAGTTTCATTATCAGAATAGTGTCAGGTCAGCACAAATGGGAGGACCACCACCTATTGCCACATGGAGAATGCATTCACTCAATATATTCTCGAGGCAAAACAGCTAGAAATGTTCAAGGTTCCCACCTTGGAATCTTACAAAGGTTGAAGTGATCCCTCTAACTACATTGTGTCCATTGTGTCGATAATCTGCCTTCTATAAATTTCATACGCATTAGTGACTACTGTTCTACACCATGCAAAGAGATATTGCTCTCAGGTAATTCAATGGGCTTTCTCGTAGGAATTATTAATTCCTTCCGAGAGTATAATTAGAAGTTATTTTTGGGACAGTTTCTTAGTGTCCAATGGCCACAAAAGTATTTAGATTCTTTGTAGTAGATGAAACATTGACTGAACGAGAGTTTGCAGTCATATGTAATGAGATTTTTGAAGGAGAAGCCTGAGGTCTGGAACTTGGAACCAGTAGTCGCCAAGGAAGCACCAGCACAAGGATTGAAGAGGCCACATTTTTGGTACTTTCTAGGTTTAAGGAAACCCGACACGTTGTTGGACCTCTTGGAGCTAGCCAACGACCACATTACGACTGAAGAATATATGAGCCAACTGACTTCTAGAGTGGGAAAATTGGATAAAAAATCAGATAGGAAAAAAATAAGGGTGACGATTGGAGAGAGAAAGATGACCCTCGTTTGAAAAAGGGAAAGAGGCAATTCTCCCCAAAGAGATATAAAGGATGATCGTGACGTATGCAAACATCATCAGTCAAGTTATCAGACTACAAGATATTGGAGGGCATCCACCTTCACACCACTATGATCTTCTATGACAAAACTCATACAAAATGATAGAAGACGGAGTATTTTTGGAAGGTGACTTTAGTGCAAACTAGAGCTTCCCTTCGAAACCCAAACAAACATTGTAAGTTTCACCGAGACCATATACATGATACTAAAGAATGCAGAAAGCTCCGCAACCTGGTAAAGGAGCTTATACAGGTAGAAAAACTCAAACAATTTGTAATGCTGGAGGCTCCGACTCGGCGGAAAGGTGAAGCTCCAATGAAAAGCGAGTTGACCGGGGCAACTTGAGCCAGCCCGATCCACATAGGAGGGAGAGTGCTAGCAATATTAGGAGGTGCCACATAGCCAAGGCCAACAAGATAAGAACTTGGTTGGGAGACTAATGCGCTGTCATACCTGCTCAAAAAAGAAAATCACATCCAACCATCATTTTTATTAACACTTTTCTTCCTCTACCTGAGAATCTTTACAACGATGTCATTGTTATCACAATACTCATCAGTAACAACCAAGTTGGCAACATCCTGGTCGACACCGGGAGGTTGAGGAACATTTATTCTGATCTATGTACGAGAAGATGAGACTAACAAATGATCGATTGATTGATCCAATTGAACCACCGTACGGTTTCTCTGGCAAATGGAAGGATGCACTATGGGTAATAGCCCTCTCTATAAGTTGGGGAGAGGACGATAATCAACTTACCAATATGAAGGATTTTTTGGTAATTAAAGCATCACCAACCTACAATGCAATATTCGCTCAGCCCCTCCTCAACAACTTCTGAGTCTTGGTGTCAACATATCACGTAGCTGTGAAATTCTTCTTTGAAGGAGTGGTGGTCACCGTGCGTAGAGATCTGGAGTAATCTCAAACGTACTACTTGAGAGTTGTAGGAAGTATGGAGCATGAAGCATTGGACAAACAACACCATTGAGAAGGAGTTCTCAAAACTAACAAGACTTTTACCAAAATCCTAACAAGAAAAGAGTATCATGATAAATATTTTTAAATCAATAAAAATTTTGATGCAGGACATAAAGATGTGTCGGTCCAGATTCTCCAAAAGCATTGTGATGTTTTTCCATGCCTGGCGGCTGAAATGCCTAACATTCTCATTGATATTATTTATGAAAGATTCAATGTCTCGTTGAATGCCGGGACAGTGAAGCAGAAACTCTGGTCAGCGACAATAACCATAGCCAAATCAGTTTGCAAGGAAGTGAAGAAATTTTTTGATGTTGGATATACACGAGAAGTTTGATACCCATTATGGATATCTAACGTAGTAATGGTGCAAAAATATAATGGAAAATGAAAAATGTGTTTGGATTTCACAAATTTGAAACACCGTATACCCAAAAGATGGGTACCCATTGCACCAGATTTACCCTCTAGTGGACTTTGCAGTCAGATACTCTGTCATAAGCTTTCTTTAAAATTTCTTAAGATATCATCAGCTTAAAATGCACCCTGTGGATTTAAACAATATTTCTTTTATTACTTGCAATGATTTGTATTGTTTTACTATAATGCCCTTAGGGCTAAAAAATGCTGGTACAACTTATCATCGCCTCATGGAAGTAGTTTTTTCCTAAACTAAAAGTAAGAAACATTGAAGTCTACGAGGATGATTTTCTACTAAAAAGTAAGACAACTGAACAACATCTAAATGAATTAAGAGAATCTTTCTAAACACTTAGAAAGTTAAATATGAAATTAAACCCATTAAAATGCATGTTTGAAGACTCAATGAAGAAATTTTTGGGCTATCTCTTATCAATTGAAGGCCTCAAAGTTAATCCTTAAAATGTTAGAGCACTTTTCAACATGCTTTCTCTTCTGAACATTAAGGAAGTGCAAAAGTTCACTGGCCGAATGGTAGCTTTATATCAATTTATTTTTACATCGGGTGACAAATGTGTTGCCTTCTTCAATGTACTGAGGAAAACAAACAAGTTTGAGCAAACGAATGAATGACAACATGCTTTCTAGAATTTGAAGCAGACCTTCATCATTCCGCCACTACTGCAAAGCTTAAAGCCTAAAGTAGAACTTTCACACTACTAGGTGTGGGCCCGAGCATCATATCCCAAGTGCGTAGCCGCTACACACATGGGCTTTGAGTCTCTTGATAAACAACGGTCCAAATTTCTCGCTAAGCCATTGAGCAGAGAGTGAGTCTCTCACATCCCAAGTGCGAAGCAGCTCATCAGCACATAAAGCACTTGAAAAAGATAAAATCATCTTGAAGGGAATATCCTAATATGTCAAAAAATGTCCAGACCATAAGGATAGAGGACAATTCATCATATCTCAAATGAGCGGCAGCTCATCGGCATTGGGTCGTCAAGATGATACCAACGAAGTCAAGGAGCTATAGGAATCATAGGGGCTTAACAATAGGAAGGTAGAGTATTCCTATATGGAGGTTAGCCAGGTCAGGGTACTACAAACCCAACATCCTAAGCTACTAGAACCCTAAGTCTATCCAGTCGTGAAGGTAGTTGATCCAACACATCCAGATATCCGCGCTCAACAATTTGTGAATTACATCGTCGATGTGGACCTCGATAGCCCTAAGGTCAAAGGAAAGAAACTTCATCCTATGACTATCTGCTGAAACTCCAAGAGTAGGACATATACTCTTTAAATTAGTGAGAATTATGCAGAAAAAAATAGAGAAAGAAGTTGAGCTATAAAGCCAGAAATGTCCAATAAAAGGACTTACGCTCCGTCTAGGTCGGCGGGCCTTCTAACACGTTAGGCGCGCTTGACAACCACCATCATAAAATGGTATGTTGGGCTAGTTGGGTTAGAGAAGCACAGGCTTCTCCTTGCTTCTCCTTGGGACAAATAAACATTATGCAATTATCTATCACAATCCTAAGTGTAGAGGCACTTTAAATATGATGAATTATGATCATGCATGCAACCCATTTTAAAAATGGCCTAAAGTCCATGCAGTAAAATAGTGACAAGTTTTTAAATTTAAGAATCTCTTAATCCTAAAAGTTTGATTATCTTAATCTCTTATTAGGATTTTGATGTGTAGATAAGTTAGTGTTTCTTGATGATCTACACATTTTTATGAATAAAATTGCACTCTAAGCAAGATATTTTTGCGTCTATATTGCAAATAGAATAGAAACTTATAGTAGAAAAATAAAGAGGAGACTTGGACCATTTAGGATCAAAGTGGCACTGACATCTAGGCATCGGGCCCTTGATCGTTTATGCACCAGTTCCTACCTTACCAACCCATGATGTTGGCGCCTACGCTTAGGCACTGGATCCCTTGGGTGCTTAGGTTTCCAATCATTCCATAACAAACAAAGAGCCAGATGACTAGGTGCCAGCCTCTGGTTGCTAAGGAGTCAGCCTCTGGTCACCTAGGCACTAAAAACTGCTTGGAGCAATTATTGCAGTTTAAGTATTCAGTCGTGTGGATCATGTGGAGAATCGTGTAGGGATATTGGGGAGTTATAAAAGATAATGTTAAGAATTTATAAATATTTGTGCATTAGGGACTTAGAAATGATTAATTCCATTGGGTTATTTAGTAGGTTTAGCTTCCTGTGGTGAGCCCTTCTTCTTCTAGTGCTGAGGACAAAAAGAGCTCTACAAAAGCAGCAACCTAGGAATTGAAAAGTGTACTAATTTATTCATCATTGAGTCATTGTAAAGGAGAGAAAACTAAGTCTTTTTTTATTCTTTCTATTATGTTTCAATAGTAACATATGGATAATGGATTTCTTTTGTTTCAGTGAATCTGTATGGAGTTTTTATCATGCTTCTTGAGTAGAATTTTCACTCTTCTTTGTGATATTTAAGTAGGATGGATGAAATGTGAATTGTGTAGTATTTTAATTACTTTAAATGGTGAGAATCCTTCGGAGCTTAATATACTTTTCAATCTGATCAAGTGAATTGTTAAAATTTGTTATGAACCATAAGTCTTGGGAAAGTCTACGGTAGAATCAACTACATTTTTTACATTAACCTGTGGAGTATAAACAATGAAAATGTTAGGAAAATAAGCTTTGATGGGTTAGTTATGCTATTTATGAGACTAAATTCATTTCTAACTAAGCTACGTTACACACTCAGGAAGGGTAAAAAAGACTATAGCTCCTTTGTCACTCAACTATTCTACTTGCAATTCTCAATTTTATGAAATCCACTTAACTCATTACAAGGAAGAGACACTAAGTATTTGATAATTTCAATATAATTGTGATAATTTAGGATTAATTTGTTAGATTTAAACATTTTATTATGCTTGTGATACTTTAGGATCACTATGTTGGATTTTTAAAAAAACCAAAAATTTTAGGCTAGAACTAAAACTAGTAGGCTAGAACTTTTCTTAACAAGGATTACCTCTTTCTCTATGGGATCAACATTTTGAACTCTAAAGTTTGATCTTACTGATATGACATGTGCAATTACATGAGCCCCAATGTGTTGTTGCACCGGGAAGAGGTATTAAGTTTTTGGCGCCATTTTTTAGGACCGATGGTGTTTTGAATTAGGAAAATTTTAGTTGTTACTTCTAGGCCTTAGACTTGAAAAATTGTTGTGTTAACTATTTTTGTTCAAATTTTTCACTATTTTTGTAAAAACAAGAAAAACCAAAAATATTTTTTTTTTATTGCTCGTGAATTTTCAGGATAAGGGATCACTAGTTTGTATTTACATAGTTCAGGACCTTCGGGACTTGAACCTTATGATTCTAAGCAAGAGAGAACTATTATGAAAATTAGGAAACAAAAGCAACTTCAAGAACTCATAGGTGTGATGGAGAGCAATCCACAAAAAAACCTAGAAATTCAAGAACGAATACATAAACATCCAAATGCACCTAGAACTTTAAGAGACTCGCTAACCTTACAACAAATAAAATTCATTCAAGTATCCAAAACCCCTATCATAGAAACTATCACATTCGAACTGAAACCGAAGCATGTTATCATCCAAATGACACATAACAACTAGTTTGGCGGAACCTAATCTGAAGATCCAAACATTCATTTAGCGAGTTTCTTAGAACTTTGTACCACATTTTTCTATAATATTATTTTCAATGTCATTGTTAGGAAAAAGCTTTTCCTTTTTTTTGAGGGATGAATACAAAATGTGTTTGAATTCATTAGCACCTGGATCAATTAGGAGGTGGAGTGACTTTGCCTAGACATTTCTAACTAACTATTTTCCACCTTCAAAAACAACTAAACTTAGGAATGACTTCTTTTTATAAGCATAATAGGTGAGTTTATTGTGAAGCTTGGTAACGCTTCAAGAAACATCTTAGAAACCTCTTAGGTCTATCATTGATGCTGCCACAGGTATTTTGCTTATTTCAAAGCCATTTGATGAGGTCGATTCTCTGATTGAGAAGATGGATACGAACAGTTTTTAATGGCCTTATGAGAGAGTGAACCCTAGAAAGGTTGCACGTGTGCATGAAACTAACGTGCTTTTCATTCTAACTTCTCAGGTACCTGTTATATCTAGAAAGTTGGTCCAATAATGGATGAACCAACCTTGAGGATCCAAGACATTGAGAAAAATTCATTCGGACAGTTGATTGATGCTAATGTGTTGCCACTTGAGACCCTGAATGCGATCAACAATATGAAGAACAATCTGTATTCCAATTTCTATAACCATAGTTGGAAGAGTAACCCTAACTTTAGGTGGAATAACAATCATAGTGCAAAAAACCAACAATGGGAGAGTAATCAAGCAAATCCTTTTGGAAATAGGAATAATCAGGGTAATAATAACTAAATACCTTCTTATCCTCCTAGTTTTAAAATAAACCAACAATTTGGGGACAAGAAGTTGTATTGGGAGAAAGTTGTATTGCATATGGGGAATCAGTTACAAAGTTAAGGTACTGGTTCTAGGAATATAGAGAACCAATTAGAGAAAATTGCAAAGTCATTTAGAAATTGACCATTTGGAACTCTTCTTATTAACACTAAGATCAACCCTAAAGAAAAAAATAATGAGCACGTGGACCGGTCAAGTTAAAGAGTGGAAGAGAGTTGGAGGAAGTGGTCCAAAATGATTCAAAGTGGGAGAATGAGAACTTAAAACCTGAACGACCTATGAATGACCTTTCCAAAGATTTAGGAACATTAATCTTACTCTCTAGGAATAATTTAGAAAAACCACGATCATCTTTTCCTCAAAGACTCCAGAAATAAAAACTAGATCAATAATTTTCTTGGTTTGTGGAAGTATTCAAGAAGCTGATGATCAATATTCCATTTGCTGATGCTTTGGAGCACATACCCAGCTATGTGAAGTTCATGTAGGATATTCTTAAAAAGAAGAGGAAGTTTAGAGATTTTTAGATGGTAGCACTCAGCAAGAAGTGCACTGCTATCATTCAGAAAAAGCTTTCTCAGAACATAAGGATCCTGAAAGCTTTACGATTCCATGTGTTATTGATAAGAAATTATATGAGAAGGCACTATGTGATTTGGGTGCCGATATTAATATCATGTCATTTTCCATTTTCAAGACATTAAGATTAGGAGATGTTTTTTCTACCACTATAGCCCTTTAGCTTGTTGATCACTCGATCACTTATCCAAAGGAGGTTATAGAGGATGTCCTTGTAAAGGTGGATAAATTTTATCATCCTTAGTGTCTTCATTGCAATATATATAGAGGAAGATAAAGAGATTCTCATTATACTTGGTTGAGTTTTTCTAGCCATCTTCAGAGTGATGATGACATGTAAAATGGAGAGCTTAAAATCAGAGTGAATGACCGGGAGGTAACATTTAATGTGCTGAAATCTAAGAAGCTTCCTTATAATTATAATGAAGATGCATGTTACAGGATGAATCTGATTGACTATTTATGTAGTAGCAACTTTTGGGAGAGTTGTGAAATTAGATTAGCGAAGAAAGATTTAAGAGATGATAATTCTACAAACTTTACTGACAAATCTATTCTAGTGATTGAAGATAACCCGAGAATTGTTAGAGAGAGGTTTGAGTGTTGACCTCACTTTTGGTTGAGGTATAGTTTTTCCTCTTTAGTAGCCTAGGTTCTAGCCATAGGACTTTGTTATTGACTATTCCTAGAAAACTAGAAAAAGAACCCTAACCATTAGAAATTTTGAACTCTTCTTTACTCAACTTAAAGTTCCACATAGTGGTCCTAACCTCTAGCACTTAGTAGGTAGGGTCATTGTGGGGGAGCCCAAGGAGATTTACCATAGGATTGCTTGACATTAGGTTTGACCGTGGGTGTTGGTCTGGAGCTAAGGTACTCACCTCACTCACAATCACTCACAAATACAAACCCAAAAATTCTTGACTTTGATCCCTTAATCCTTCTGGAGACTCATGTAGATGGTCCCTTAAACCTATTGGTCCTAGGCTAGGGTTTAGCTAAGACCAGTACATAGAGGACCCAAATGGGGTTTCCATTGGTCCATAGCTCATTTATGGTGGTTGACACCCCAATTCTACCAAAAATACTCAACTTGGTCTTTTTCCACTAAACTCCCCCATATTACCTAGGTTCTAGCCATAGCCAAAATTTCTAAATTTACCCAAAATACACATTTTTTTTCAAAAATCATTTCAAACATTTTGAAAACATCCAAATTACCCAAAATCACCAAAAATTGCCAAATTACCGAAATTCCCCTCCTTAGCCCAAAATTCCAAAAATTCCAAAAAAATTCCCAAAACCTTCCAAATATTCATAATTTGATTTTTCTCAACTGCCACATTACCCAATTTGACCAATTTGACCAGTTTGACCAAAACCCCCAAATTGCCTTTAAAGGCCCATCTTTCTTAAATTCACTTCAAATGTCCATCAATTTGGTCCCAATTTAACATAATTTCAATTCTAAACTCAAATTAACCTTCCATATGACCAATAAAAACCAAATCTAAGCTCAATTGGTCCATGCTTTGAGACCAATTTTAATCTAAGTCAAACCCCCAATTTTGGCCCTATGACTTGGTTCCACTAAATTGAATCCCATGGCCAACTCCATTGGTCTCAATTTGAATCCTAAAATCTTTATAAAACTCCTAAAATCAAAATTGACCTTCAATTGGCCTTGGTGAAGCCTCAATTTCCTTTAATTTCAACCCAAATCCAAAAATCCCCAATTTTGCCCTAAATTGGCCATGTCTCAATATTCCACCAAATTGATTCCCTTAGCCACACAATTTCCACTCCATTACTTCATAAAAAGTCTTAATAAAAGCTACATTGATCATTTGGACCATTCAATTGAGACAATTTCCAAGCCTAGCTCAACCTAAGCCCAAGTCTAGTCCAACATGCCCAAATTGACCAAAATCTCAAAATCCTTCAAATTGAGCTTTCAATTGAGTTCAAAATTACTTCAATCCTTCACCAAAAATGTTCATTACAATCTTCTACACATTTTTGATCAATAAATTGGGCTCAAAATCATGGCTAGCCTAACCCAAACCCACTTTAAGCTAAATTGACCTATATGGACCCCTTCACCAAAAGTTAACCCAATCTAGCCAAATTGGTCAAGGCAAAGCCACCACAGCCAAATTTTAGACCTTATTGACTAGGCTAAACCCCATAGAACCATCCAAATGAGCCATGGACCAATGGATCCCCAAATCAAGGGATTTATTTCCAAAATTGCTTAAGCTTAATAGATTTTTTCCAAAACTAAACACCTGCCCAATTAAATTGTTGTGACAGATTCCCCTGGCTCACCTGACCTCCTGGCCACCTCCCTAGACTTGCCGGCCAGCCTAGTCACCAGAGGAGCCAAAATGGTGAGCCATACTCAAGAAATTCAAACCCAATTCAAACCTAGAGGCTACCTAATCTCATTTGAAGTTTAAAGCCTCTTTGCCCTCCACATAGACAACACTTTGCACCCATACATTGGGCCACAGAGCCACCCTAAGTCATTTTTATAAAAGCTCCACCTCCATGGCCATAAAGGTGTGCTAAAAATTTCTTAAGGATACCCTCAGAAATTACTCACTGAGCTTCCTTGAGACCTCCACAGTGCAATCCAACCACTCCATTGCCCTAATTCCCCTTGACGGAGTTCAATTTTGGAGTTCAAATCCTTGCCGTAGACAGGAAATTCTCCACCACACCTCCACAGTGCACCAAATCCAAATTAAACTCACCCACACCATCACCACATTGAAGCACTATCAAATCCCCCTCATACATAGCCTCTAGGATAACTCAAGACCAACACCTAAATCCGACCTTGATAGAATTCGGGTCTAGACCTTTCACCACGATCAGAGGCTCAATCCTTAGCCTCATTGGACCTCCATGAACGTGTCGAGCACCTCTGATTAAAGCTTCCCTTATTAGAGCAAAGGTGTTGAACTTCCCCTCTTCCCAAGCCTATTTTGATTCTCCATTTGATTAAGGTTATTTTAATGGCATGTTTACCGTATAGATGTGTTCTTCACACTTGGACGAGTCCATAGTATCAAACCCGAGGTCATTTGGTTGAGAAATGAGTGAGATTTTAGGGTTTTAATGTTAATGGTCACGGGTTAACCTATTTGGGGATGATGACGGGGGGGCTGTCCGATCGCGAGTTTATCTCATCGACGGATGAGATCTAGCCGGACGAACTCTCGGTACTTGAACCGCGGGCTGCGTGGCATGCCAAGGTGGAAAGTGCAACGAATGAGAGTGTGCCGTGTCGTTGTTCGGAGCTGCCTAGGATGAGGTAGCGCTGCACATTTAAATAGATAAATACAGAATTAAATAAATCAGAAAATGATCCCTAACTTCAAAGATCCATATCTTGGTATAGAAAAATCACAAAAATAATGAAAATACCCTCTTACTCAGTGAACAGAGGAGAACATTATGGAAACAATTTTAAGTTTATGTGATGCCTATTTTTTTTAAGTAATTAAAAACTGTTTTGAGTGTTTTGATTCTCCACGCATGTAAATATTTTACCATGACTTGAAATTTTGGCATGTTGTTACCTCTGACTTAAGAAACATTCTCTGATTTTTCCAAAGTCAGAGGAGATCTCTCGAAAGAGATCCATATTTTTTAAGTTTATGTCTATTATTTGCATAAATTAATCATAACAATTAGCATATTGCTTAGAAAATTCCAAGATAATTTTGGAAGGTTTATTATGGCTGGAGAAACCTTTGGAAAATGCTTCATGATCTAAGTTATTAAGTATGCACCTAATTTTCACTAACCCTAAAATGCAAAAAAAATATTAATTTTGGGAAACACAAACATCTAAATGACTTGGTTTTCAATCTCTACTATAATTTGAAGTTCAAAGAACTCCCCATAAAAATTTCAAAATATTTGGAGCTCATTTGATAACATAAAATGATTTTCTAAGTTAAATGTCATTTTAACACTAAAAATGATTTTTAAAAATTAAAATAGAACTAAAAGAATTATAAAAATTGGTTTTGGGAGTTCTGTGTGATCAGAGAATTTTCTAAAAATAAATTTTTAATTAAAATAAAAATTCCATTTTTAAGCCTTTCTTTAATATTTAAATAATTAAAAAATGATAAAAAATTAAAAAAAATAAAAAAATTCATAGAAATGTTCTAAATTGTTTCCTAAGCACTTAAGAACAATTGGAAGATATTAAATTTTGAAGCTTAAAATAATATTTAAAGGCTAAAATTGGATTTTCACTGAAATAATCCTAATAATTCAAAGAAAAATCAAAATAATGTGAAATTTATTTATCTAGGTTGCCTGACATTAGGGAGATTTAATAAAGATGTGAAACTTAATTTTCCATATTTAAAATATTTTATCATTAATAAATACTCCAGAACTTAAAATAATTCTAATAATTAACATAAAATTCAAAAAATCATGAAATTTGGTCTGAGTGTTCCCCTGGTTTAAGTCTATCACCAATCAAAATTTTAAGGGATTATGCTTGAACTTGGTTAAGTTAGGGAATTTTCTTTTAAAAATCCTATCTCTTGCATAGAAATAGTTATATAAATTAAATTAAATTTTGAAAAATCACATTTTCTCCTCTGATGTCTTAATTGACCGATGAGCGAGGTGGGATACAAATTCCAAAGTCATTTTAATTCAATTTGATGAATTATGAAGTATTAGAGCCTTAGGGGCAAAAATGTAATTTTGAAAATTTGGCCTTAATTAACATTTAGACTTAAGTCAAAAGGGGAAATAAGTAATCTTTGATCCTAATTAACATATTTGGATGATTGAAACACAAGGGATCAATTAATAAAAACCAATCTCACGGTTATTAATTAAATGATAAATTTGTAATTTCCTTAAATTATTAAAATTTAGAAGTTTAGTCAATTAAATGATCTTAGATTTAGGGGTAAGATTTTGGGAGTTGATAACTCACTAATTTAACACCCCTATTTGATGTTCAAATGACTTTAAAAAATGAAACATTATCATCACTTAAAATTCAACCTTTAAAAAAAAAACTAAGACATCTACCAAAATCTTAAGGGCTTAGTAGTGACCTAGGCTAAATTTGGTTAAGTGAGAATTAGAAAAGTAAACATAATTAAAAATTGAACATCTTTAAACCCTAAATTAAAAAAGTTGGCTAAGAGACCAAAGGAAAGTATGTTGAGATTTTCATACCTATTTTATACTATTTTTTATGATATTACACTTTAAAGAAAGATATTTTTGATGTTCTATTGTAGGAATCATGAAATAGGGTCATTAGAGCAAAAGGATGCAAAAAGGAGCAAATTTGGAGCAAAAATGACCAAAATGTGAAAAATTGAACTAGGGCGCCGACGGCGCCATCAACCCCGCCGACGACGAGATTTTCACGAGACTCCAGAAATAATTCATTAAGAAGGTCCACTGACGGCGCCCTCGAGGCCTTCGACGGCGAGCTCAGCGGTTATGTCCAACCAGGCTTTGGATGAGAACAAATTTTGAAGGGTCCTTAGGAAACTTTTGGGAAAGCTTATCCAAAACTTTAAAAGAAGATTTTGACCAAAAATTGGAGAGGCTCTGGATGTTAGAAAGGTCCTGGAGGGAGGAGAGACTCAAAATTGAAGTGTAAAACAAGTGTAGAGAGTCTAAATTGTGAGGAAATCTTATAGAGATTGTAAGAGTGGAGCGAAAGTGAGAGATTTTTTCCTCTTTGCCGCTTCAAAGAGGAATTCTGTGTGTTGTAAAGAAAGGAAGAGATTCAGAGGAACTTCAAGGAGTTTTCTTAGGGAGAAATTAGAGATAAGTTTATTTATTGTTGTAGTTTGTATGACTTTGATTTTATATATGAATTCCAAGTTTTGTTATGTTTTCCCCATGAGATCTAAGTAGTTTTCTCTGTCTTTCTCATTGTCTTGAGATTTGTGAAATGGTGATTTGAATTGGTGAAGCCATGAAAATGTTTAAGAAATTGTGATAAATTTTCACTTCGATCTTAATTTACATTCAATCTGGCCAATTAGTTTGTTAAAATATGTTGAGTTTTCCAATTAAAGTGAAGATTACATCCAAGATTTAGGGAGGTCAAAACCCTTGGAAGTTGGGTGCAAATAAATAGGGAAATAAAATTATCGGGCGTAGAATTGGAGATTTTAGAGTGACAGACTAAAATCCCCAATTTGATCTTATCGTTTGGGTGCTGAAGTGTAGATGTTTGTCCTCAGGCGAGGGGAATGTGGGAGCTCCGAAGTGAGAGCTGATATCCTCCCAGCCTAGCTGTAGATTCAGTAAACAAGCGTAGGATTAGTCAATGTTCTTTATGCCTGGATCAAAGGGTAAAGAATAGGTATGCTCTTATTTGGCACAATATAATTTGAACTAATTCACTTTATTCATTCACTATAATTTATTGACAAGGAGAAGGATGCTTTCTTATATGTTGAATATCACATTCGAACCTTCATTAGTATATTTAGTTATTTAATTGGTATTAAAATTACATATTTATTTCAATTGTCTATTAGTGATAGATAAGCAAATTAAACTTCGTTGTTGCAATTAAAGTATTGGTTTTCTAAAATCTTAGTTCTTAGTTCTAATCTTACTCCCTGTGGGATCGATATCTAGGACTCCATTAGAGCCCTATATTACTTGAGTGATACGTATACTTGCGTTGATAAGTGTGACTTTACAATTATTGAATATTTATTACATCCATATCTGTTATTAAGTTTTGGTACAGTTGTTGAGGAATTAATTCTCTTTATAGCAGTATTAAATAATTATATTTTTAAGCATATATAAAGTCGCGGTTGCTAAGTGTCTTGATAAGATTAACTTGCCTCTTTATGGGTCTTCACCTGCATAATTCTCAAAATTAAATTATAAGTGATAATTACCCTACTCTTAGGGATAATTTAAACATCAATGTTCATTGAGCATTAAAGGTATTTATAGGATGGGTTTTTAAGCAACATAATAAGTTTAAAAAGAGCTCGATACTTTTCACCAGGCAGTGAGAGGGAAGCATGAACCTGCTTCTTTCTCCAGATCTGTTGGATACCTCAGAGGTCTACTAAACTTAATATATTTTCCTTAACAAAAATCATCCTTAATCAAATTAATAGAGACCCACCAAGTTATGACCTATGGTTGGGTAAATCATCAAAACCTTACTTTTTTGCTTTATATAAAGTGCTCTTACATGCATTTTGAGTTTTAGGTGGTGGAACGAGAAAACTCGTCAGGTACACTTTTTATAGTTTACAGTGTCGTCTTTCTTGTACTTTCATATTGTACTTTTTATGCTTACAAAACTTGCATGCTAAACAACAATGTCACCCTGCATGAAAACCAAAACTATTAGGATAGCCACAAAACATTCAAAATATAAAATAGCTCAAAATTTAATCACAAACAACACAATAACCACAACTACAACTAAATTAAGACGTCTCTATCGGATGATTGAGAATCCCTTGGAGGAGGTAACCTACATTGCTAACGAGGCTTCCCACGATCTAAATAAAAGTATGGAACTCATTAAGTTAAGTTTAGTAAATTTATTTGGACTAAGTGAATCCAATAGAAAATAGTAGTGTCAGAATGAGGGAACCGTAAGATCCTAACTAGTGTCGCTCTAATCAACTTTAACGTGCCCCATAATATTTAAAGAACTATAACCATAGGGTCATCTGATTTAATATCATAACTCGACACCCTAGAAAACTTAAACTCGTCACGGCTAGGAGCTTGAAGCTAGCATGGTGAGCAGCACGACCATCTTCAACAACAAAACTTGTCTCCCCCAACTAAGCCAATTTCCTTCCTTATAATTAAACAAAAAATCCATAGGACTTTGAGGTAGTTTGCTTATGTAACATAAATCCTAACCTCATCTTTAGGCCTTTGTATATCTCTGCTATACAATATAAGCTCTAACTCGTCTTAGGATTCCGAGGTTGTCGTCTGTCACGACCTAAATCCACACATCTTCCAGGCTATTTGTGTGATCGTTTCACACAAGTGTAAGCCCTAAAATAATAAAATTTGCAGGATGAAACACTCAAATAAATTTCTCCTCAAAATTGAAGTCAAACAATATGATAAACTGGGAAGTCACCGAGGCTCTCCTCCAGATCCATGACATCCCCTAGTTCTTCCTCCTTTGGATTCCAAAAATAAAATGTTCCAAACTTGAACCAATCCCATTTCACACCTCTCTGTCTGATCTCGTTGAAAACTCCTCTGCTTTGACCTCCTTGAAGGTAATATTTCTTGATTTTTTATCGAGAGTTTTCTTAGGTGACTTTAGTTATCTAAGATTTAATTAACTATAACAGAAAGCTTGTCTGAATCTAGCTTAATTTAAACCCTATTTAATCTTTTATATTAAATAGGGGCATATGTCCGCAAATAAAACGGTTTGACATACCAAATAGATATCATATATTTCTTAGTTTAGTTGATCAAGCCTCATCCTCAAATCTTGTGTTTATCCTTCGGGATAGATACAGGGTTTGAGGTATAACACTCTTTTATTTAAACTATAAAAAAATATAGGGTTAGTTTGATTTCATATTTTTCTAAAACTTAAATCTATATGTAAATTAAAATGTCCTTCCGAAGCGGGCGATGAGAATTCAATTTCGGTGACTGACATCTTCTTATGGGCAACTCCTCAACTTTTTAGTGTCGACATTGAGATACTTGATACTATTGAAAATTGTAAAATTTTTATTCCTTCTATTAAGGAACCTCTTGAACATGAGATGAAGGTTCTTTCTAAATATTTGAAGTATGTTTATTTAGGGAAATCATCAACATTGCCAATAATTATATCCTCAGAACAGAGTAGCTTACAAGAGGAAAAATTCATGAGCGTTCTAAGGTAAAAGAGCTTTGGGATAGACCCTAGAAAATATAAGGGGATTAGTCTTTCGATTTGTATGCATAATATCCCGATGGAAAAAAATCAGAAAACCAAGTAGAACCTCAAATGAGATTAAACCATGTAATGAAAGGACTCATCAAGGAGGTTTTAAAGCTGCTTGATCAAGGTATTATCTATCCAATTTTAGATAGAGCCCAGGTCTAGTAAACGAACAAAATGATATGATCCCCACTAGACATGTCATTGGGTGGCGTATATGTATTAATTACATGAAAATAAATTTATTCACCAGTAAAGGTATTTTCATTTACTTTTTTTAGACTATATGTTGGAAAGGTTAGTTGGACACCCATACTTCTACTTCCTGGATAGGTATTCAGGGTACCATCAAATTCCTACTGCTCTTAAAAATCGAGATAAGACCACATTCATGAGTCTTTATGGAATTTTTTCTTTTAGGAGAATGCCCTTTGGGTTATGTAATGAGCCTACAATGCTTCAGTGGATCATGATGTCAATCTTTTTTGACCTAGTTGAGAAAGGAACATAAATATTCATGTATGATTTTGTCGGCACTATTTTTGGTTGTGGAGTTGCTCGTTGGAAGCTATCGACCGCCGGAATCGAAATCCTGTCGCCCGCTTTGGAAGGAGATTTAATTTACATATATGTATAAGTTTAGAAAAATATGAAATCATACTGACCCCATATTTTTCATAGTTTAAATGAAAGAACGTTATACCTTAAAACCTGTATCTATCCCGAAGGATAAACACAAAACTTGAGAATGAGGCTCGATTAAATAAACTAAGAAATATATGATATATGTTTGGTCTACTAAACCATTTTTTATTTTCCGACAAGTTCCTTTATTTAATATGAAGAATTAAATAGGGTTTATATTAAGTTGGGTTCAGAAAAGTTTCCTATACGGGCAAACCTATATAGTTAATTACATCATCGATAACCGAAGTTACCTAATAAAACTCTTGATAACCAAAGTTACCCCAAGTTTATGAACTGCAACATCTCCTGACAGTCCTGACATTTCATCACAACTCCATGCAAAATAATATGTGAATTCTGTTAATAGTTTAATCAACTCTATAGATTCTTCATCGTTGAGTAAGGAACTTAAATATGTAGATTGGGGCTGCTCTTCCGTCCCAAGTTTAATTTCCTTCAATTCATCAACTGTTGATTTGATTTCCTCCTTAAATTATGGCAGAGCATCTTCTATTAGCTGATCAGTAGAGTCATCCTCCACATCGAGGCAATCCTCTTTCGATCTACTAGTAACGACCATGCAAAATTCTGAATCATCGAATGGTCTGATTGTACAAAATCTGAGACTCTCTTTCAAGCAAGGAGTTTGACTTTTAACATCCAATAATTTTTCAAAAAGTTGTAATTTATCTTTCGACATATGTTTTGGCAAAAGTCCCTGTTGAATTAACTTTTGTACACAAGGTGAAAAGTAATCAAAAGATAATTCCATTCATTCATTAGGATTCTCATTCAAATTTACATGATTTTCAAGAATATTAGAAGTAAAAAGCACGATAAAACTTGATTGGCTTTTAATCAATGCTACGGACTTCCTTGAACTCTAAACTCTCAACCTTTTGAGGGAGAATCAGAGTAAGGGTCATGGTGTTCACATAGTGGTTTATCCGATCATAAATTGTTTCATATTCGCTTTTCACCACATCTTCAAAGCATATCTCGTACTGAGGTTTCTTCTGTTTCGTCATCATTATTTCATCTTCAGAACTTTCTTCATCATCAATGTTGATGGTTGGCCTAGTCTGTTCAATTATTAAATTGGTTTTTGCTCGTCCACGACCCTGGCCTCAACCTCAGGTACGCGAACTAAAAGAACCCCCACCAACTCATTGCAAGAGAGTGGTGGAAGATTGCCGAAATGGAGTTGAATGGCATTACCATTGTAATTCTTTTGAATATTCACTTTTATTTGTCACAATTTCATGAGAGAAGACAGTTTTCTTTGGAGGCGTGTAGATGGCAGCATCTTCATGAATGCCAACTTCATGAACTGAAAACGGCTGTAAATCTCCCATGATGAAATGTTCTCATCCTTCTTTAAAATACTTAATGCATTGGTGTAGAGATGATGGAACCATGTTGTGTTCGTGAATCCACAGTCGACCAAGTAGAGCGTTGAAAGTGGTCTCGACGTCGATGATATGGAACTTAGCGGCTGTTATTAGTTTTCTAACCTTCATAAGCAATGTAATTGATCCAAGGGCTCTCTCTCCCTTTTGTTTGAATCCTCTGAGCATCATTTTATCAGTCGTGAGCTCCTGAGCTTCAATGTCTAAATAGGCCAATGCTCGTAGGCTCATTAAGTTGAGGGATGCTCCAAGATCTACTAAAATTCTGGACAACACAAATCTACCAATGTTAACGGAGATATAGAGTGGACGATTATGGTCAGTGGTACTGATAATAAGTCTTCATCTGTGAAGGTTACCCCAGATTGTTCTTTCAACTGGCAAACTTCATCAAAGAATGTGCTGGCCAACTGGGCTAAACAAATCTCTGAATCGAGAAAAGTTGTAACCAGAGACTCTCTCATCTCCTTTGACAGGATTAGAACATCGTAGATGCTCAATTTGGCCGACAGCTTCCTAAGATGAGCTAGCACATTTGTCGACACTATTTTTGGTTAAGGAATTGCTCGTTGGAAGCTGTCGGTCACCGGAATTGAAATCTCATCGCTCGCTTCGGAAGGACATTTTAATTTATATATATAATGAAAGAGAACTATACGTCAAAACCTGTATCTATCCAAAGGATAAATACAAGACTTGAGGATGAAGCTCGATCAAATAAACTAAAAAGTATATGACATCCATTTGGTCTGCGAAACCATTTTATTTTCTGACAAGTTCCCCTATTTAATATGAAGGATTAAATAAGGTTTATTTTAAGCTAGGTTCGAAAAAGCTTCTTATAAGAGCAAGCCCCTATAGTTAATTACATCTTAAAGGATCAAAGTGACTTAAGAAAACTCTCAATAAAAATCAGGAATTATTATCTTCAAAGAGGTCAAAGGATAGGAATTTTCAACAAAAAATCGGACAAAGAGGTGTGAAATGGGAATTGTTCAAGTTTGGAACATTTTGTTGTAGAATCCAAAGGTGGAAGAACTAAGGGATGTCATAGATCCAGAGGAGAACCACGATGACTTCCCAAGCTATCATATTATTTGGCTTCAGTTTTGAGGAGAAATTATTTAAATGTTTAATCCTGCTAATTTTATTAATTTAGGGCTTACATTTATGTGAAACAATCACACGAATAGCCTGGAAGATGTGAGGATTTTAGGTGGTGACGAACGACAACCTCAGAATCCTATGACGAGTTAGGGCTTATATTGTACAACAGAGCTATAGGAAGGCCTAAAGATAAGGTGAAGATTTACATTGCATAAGAAAAAAACCTTAAAGTCATATAACTTTGTTGTTTAATTCTAAGGAAGGAAATTGGTTTAGCTGGGGAAGACATGTTTTGCTGTTGAGTACGGCCGTACTGCCCACCATGCTAGCTCCAAGCTCCTCGTCGTGGCGAGTTCAAGTTTTCTAGTGTGTCAAGTTATGATGTCAAATCAAATGTCCCTATGGTTGAAGTTCTTTAAATGTTATGAGGTAAATTAAAGTTGATTAGAGCGACACCGGTTAGGAACCTACGGTTCCCTCGTTCTGGTACCACTATTTTCTATTTGATTTCACTTAGTCCAAATAAATTTACTAAACTCAACTTAATGAGTTCCATACTTTCATTTAGACTGGGGGAAGCCTCGTTAGCAACCGTAGGTTACCTCCTCCGAGGGATTCTCGATCATCCAATAGAGATTTCTTAATTTAGTTGTAGTTGTTGTTTTGTGATGTTTGTGATTAACTTTTGAGTTGTCTTATATTTTGAATGTTGTGGCGGTAAGTTTTATCTTGGTTGATTTTAAATTTTGTTCTGGTTTTGGTTTGACAACTATCATAGCAGGTTTGGTTCTCATGTCGGGTAACATAGCTAATTAACATGCAAGTTTTGTAAGCATAAGAGTACAATGTGGAAAGTATAGAAAAGAGACGGTACCGTAAACTATAAAGCGTACCTGACGAGTCTTCTCGTTCTACCACCTAAAACTCAAAATGCATGCAAGGGCATTTTATGTAAAGTGGGAAAAATAGGGTTCTGGTGATCTGTCAAATCCTAAATCATATCTTGGTGAACCCAATTAAGTTAATTAAGGATGATTTTATTAAGCAAGATATACTGAGTTTACTAGACCTCTAAAGTATCCAACAGATTAAGAGAAAAAACAGGTCCACGCTTCCCCCTCTCCGCATGGTGAAAGTCTCGAGCTCATTTAAACTTATTATATTGCTTAATAATTCATCCTGTATATATCTCCAATGCTCAGTGGACATTGATGTTTCAATTATCTCTAATAGCATGGTAATTATCTTTTGTCATTTAATTTGAGAATTATGTGGGTGAAAACCCTTAAAAGGGGCAAGTTAATGCTATTAAGACACTTTGCTAATTTCAGCTTTATCTTGGGCTTGTAGTGTTTTATAGGTGTTCAATTTCTGATTACATTCGCTTTTCTAATCCTCATTTAACTAAATTTGATTCAGCCTAGGTACTAAGCCCTTAAGACCTTGGTCGATGTCTTAGTCATTTTGAAAGAGATTAAATTTTAAGTGATAATAATTCATCAACAAAATGTTTGAATGTCACTTGAACATCAAATAGGAGTATTAAATTAATGAGTTATTAACACCCAAAATCATACCCCTAAGTCTAGGATTATTTAATTTACTAGACCTCTAAATTTTAATAATTCAAGAAATTACAAATTTATCCTTTAATTAGCAAAAATGAGATTGGTTTCTACCAATTAATCTCTTATATTTCAATCATCCAAATATGTTAATTAGGATAAAAAAGATTGCCCATTTCCCTTTTTTGAGTTAAGCCTAAATGTTAATTAAGGCCAAATTCTCAAAGTTACATTTTTGCCCCTAAGGCTCTATCAATTTATAATTTATCAAATTTAATTCAAATGACTTTAGAATTTTCATTCTAACTTAATCATGGGTCAATTAGACATCAGAGAAGAAAATGTAATTTTTCAAATTTTAATTTATTTTATATATTTATTGATACGCAAAAATAGGGATTTTCAAGAAAAAATCCATAACTTGAACAAGGCAGAGCCTAATCCCTTGAAATTTTTACCAAAGGTAGACTTAGACTAGGGAACGATTGGGATCAAATTTCATGATTGTTTAAGTTAAATTTGAATTATTAGATTTATTTTAAGTTATGGAGTGTTAATTAATTATAAAATATTTTATGGGTGAAAAATTAACTTTTGCATTTTTATTAAATCTCTCTAAGGTCAATGAACCTAGAGAAATACGTTTTCCAATTTTATGACTTTTCTTTGATTTATTAGAATTATTTAAGTTAAATATTAAGAAAAAATCATTTTTAGCCTTTAAAAATTATTTTTTTGCTTTAAAATTCAATATCTTCACTTATAAGATTAGGAAAAATATTCTAATTACTCCTAAGTACTTAGGAAATAATTTAGAACATTTGCATGAATTTTTTTAATTTTTTTTATTAATTTTTAATTATTTAAATATTAAAATAGACTTAAAAATGAAGTTTTTATTTTAATTACAATTTTTTTTTAGAAAATTCTCCTAATCACAGAGAGCTCTCAAAACGAATTTTTATAATTTTTTGAGTTATATTTTAATTATTAAAAATTATTTTAGTGTCAAAAATGTCATTTAACTTTGAACTCCAAACATTTTGAATTTTTTATGGAGAGTTATTTGAACTATAAATCATAGTATATAATCAAAATCAAGTCATTTAGATGATTATTTTTCCCAAATTAATTTTCTTTATGTTTTAGGGTTTTGTGAGAGTTAAGAGTGTTCTTAATGACTTAGCGCATGAAAAATTTTCCAAAGGGTTATTTGGTCACAATAAACCTTTAAAAATTTCTTTGAATTTTGTTAAGTAACATGCTAATTATTATAATTAATTTATGCAAATAATAGGCATAAACTAGAAAAATATGGAGCTCTGTCTAGAGGTCTTTTTTGACCTTGAAAAAATTTAGAGAATATCCCCCTTGATAGGGGTAACAACATGCCAAAATATAAAGCCATGCGAAAATGTTTACAAGCATGGAGAGTTAAAAGACTCAAAACCATATTTAATTAATTAAAAATAAAATAGTCATTAAATAAACTTCAAACTATTTCCACATTGCTCTCCTCTGTTCATTGAGCACTAGGTTAAACTTCAAACTATTTCAACATGCCAATAATATGAAGAGTTTTCAACATAAATTGTGGCAAATTGCGCAGGCTATGGGTTTCGATTTGGTGGGATTAAGTCATGTAGCCAAAATTAAGGGTTTGACTTAGATCAAAGATGGGCTCAAAGCATGGGCCAATTAAGCTTGGCTTTGGTTTAGATTGGTCATATGAAAGGTGAATTTAAGTTTAGGATTGAAATTGTGGCGAATTTGGGTCAAATTGATGGACATATGAGGTGAATTTAGGGAAAATTGGGCTTTTAAAGACAATTTAAGGTTTTGTTCAAAATGATAAAATTGGCCAAATTTGATTCCATTGAAGAGTCCAAATGGGTTTTTTTAATATTGGAGTGATTTTGGATGTTTTGGTTTGGGGTGCCAAGGGAATTTTTATTATTTTGGCAAATTTGGGAGGTATTTTGGTAATTTTGGAAGTTTTGGGTGGATTTGGGCAATTTGGGTAATTTGAAATGGGTTGAGATGATTTTTGAACAAGTTTGGGTATTTTGGGTGAATTTGAGGATTTTGACCAATTTTAGGGTTCCAAGGGTATTTAAGTAATTCAGTGGTAGGGGCATAAGGCCAAGTTGGATATTTTGGTAGAATTGGGCTGCCAACCACCATGTATGAGCTATGGACCAATGGAATCCTCATTTGAGTCCTCTATGTAGTGGTCTTAGCTAAACCCTAGCCTAGAACTAGTATGTTTAGGGGACCATCTACATGAGTCTCCCAAATAATCAAGGGATCAAAGTCAACAATTTTGGGTTTAGGGTTGTAGCAGAGGTCAATCTGTAGACCGAGTAATTTTTTATTTAATTTGTTAAAATTTTAAAATTTTAGTAAATGTAACTTGAAAGTAGAAAGGTTTAATTAATATAAGGAAAATTAAAGAGCACACTCAACACAACATAGTTCGATTTAATTTGCAAAATAGTAAATCAAACTCAAAAGGGAAAGTGTGAAGTTCAGGATCTACTGCGGGACGAACTTTATAACACATAATT
The DNA here is from genome assembly GCA_003013225.1 of Phalaenopsis aphrodite. Lineage (NCBI taxonomy): Eukaryota > Viridiplantae > Streptophyta > Magnoliopsida > Asparagales > Orchidaceae > Phalaenopsis > Phalaenopsis aphrodite. The sequence continues at coordinate 675,212 of NEWO01000321.1, read as the reverse complement.
TCCAGGTGGAACTAGTCCACCAATACACTTAATTTACATTTGCAAAATCAAAATCCTGTCACCTGCTTCGGAATGACATTTAATTTGCATATATGTATAAGTTTATAAAAATATGAAATTAAACTGACCCCTTATTTTTCATAGTTTAAATGAAAGAGCACTATACGTCAAACTCTGTATCTATCCCGAAGGATAAACACAAGACTTAAAGATGAGGCTCGATTAAATAAACTAAGAAGTAAATGACATTCGTTTGGTCTGCAAAACTATTTTTTATTTGTCGACAAGTTCCTTTATTTAATATGAAAAATTAAATAGGGTTTATTTTAAGCTGGGTTCAAAAAAACTTCCTATAAGGGCAAGCCCCTATAGTTAATTAAATCTTAGATAACCAAAGTTACCTAAGAAAACTCTTGATAAAAATTAGGAAATGATGTCTTCAAAGAGGTTAAAGGAGAGGACTTCATTGAGATCAGATGAAGAAGTGTGAAAGAGGATTGGCTCAAATTTGGAATATTTATTGTAGAATCCAAAGGAGGAAGAACTAGAGGATGTCATAGATCCGGAGGAGAACCTCTGTGAATTCCTAAGCTATCCTATGGTTTGGTTTTAGATTTCAGGAGAAATTATTTAAGTGTTTCATCCTACAAATTTTATTTGTTTAGGGCTTACATTTGTGTGAAACGATTGCACAAATAACCTGAAAGATGTGAGGATTTAGGTCATGACAAACGACAAGCTCAGAATCCTAAGACGAGTTAGGGCTTATATTGTACAACAGAGCCACACAAAGACCTAAAGATGAGTTGAAGATTTATGTTGCACTAGGAAAACAACCTCAAAATCCTATGGATTATTATTTAATTCTAAGGAATGATATGCTATTGTAGCTTCTCTTGTTGTTGAAGATGGTCGTGCTGCTCAGAATGCTAGCTCCAAGCTCCTCGTTGTGGTGAGTTAAAGTTTTCTAATAAGTCAAGTTATAGTGTCAAATCAGATGTCCCTATGGTTATGGTTCTTTAAATATTATGGGGCATATTAAAGCTAATCAGAGCGACACTGATTCAAATCATATGGTTCCCTCGTTCCTGCACCACTATTTTCTATTGGATTCTCTTATTCTAAATAAATTTACTAAACTCAACTTAATGAGTTCCATACTCTCATTTAGATCATGGGAAGCCTCGTTCGCAACTGTAAGTTATCTCCTCTGAGGGATTCCCGATCATCTGATAGAGACATCTTAATTTAATTGTAATTGTTGTTTTGTGATGTTTGTGATTAAATTTTGAGTTATTTTATATTTTGAATGTTGTGGCGGTGAATTTTATCTTGGTTGATTTTAGTTATGGTTTTGGTTTCACGGCTTCCCTAGCAGTTTTGGTTTTCATGCAGGGTGACATCGTTGTTTAACATGCAAGTTTTATAAGTATAAAAATACAGTGTGAAAAGTACAAGAAAAGACGATACTATAAATTGTAAAAGCATACCTGGTGAGTCTTCTCGTTCCACCACCTGAAAGGTCAGTACTTGCAAGATATTTATATAATATTGCAAGGAATTTAAATTGCATGAGTAGATGAAGGTTAAATTACCAAACCCCAAGTTATGATTTTATTGAATCTTGGTAGATCCTAGTGGATAATTTAAGAACAACATATGACAAGTTCAATTTGCTCTTCAAAATATCCAGTTAAGGCTTCAAAGTGTTGAGGGAATGACCCTGAACTACTTTAAGACTCCCTTGATTTATTTCGAGTTCATTTTAAACTTATTATATTGTTCCATCAATCATCCAAGGTCAAAGTGTCAAGGATAGAATACTCAACATTCATATAAAAACTACTACCCGTTGCTCGGTGAAACTTGACAACTTAATTATCTTAAGGATAAAATACTCGATTAATCAATTGATGTTTCGTTTAAGAGTTGTGTGAATTGGTGCCCCTAAGGCAGGTTTAGGTCGTTTAAGACTATGGTGCCCACAATTAATGTCAGGCTTGTAGTGTTTAAAGATGTTAATTACCAATTATGTTATCTTCTAAATCCAATCAATTGGGTTTAGACATTGAGCCTATATCACTACTAAGCCCTTAACAATTATGATAGGTGAAACTGTGATTATCAAAATTTTGATTTAAATGACAGGTATTCTTATCAAATGGTCAAACCATCCTCAACTTTGGGCTTTAAGAAAAGTGAATTTCCATCTTTCCAACTTAAGCCCATCACTTAAGAATTGTTTGATCTTAGTTGACTTCCAAGTCATGAAGATTAGGAGATTTATGATCTTGTTGACATTGTGCAATGGTGGTGAGTCGATTTCTACCTTTTAATCCCACTGTATTTCACTCATCCAAACATATTTATTGAGATCAAAATTACCCTTTTCCCGTTTGGTTAATCCTAAATTTTGATTAAGGCACCAAAGTCTAAAATTATCACTTTGTCCTTGGGGTATTTCACCTCATAACTCACTAAACACAACTCAATTGACTAAGGTTTTAAAGTGTCATATTCATGAGATAATTATAATGTTAGAGGAGAAGATGTGGACCTCTCAGAATTTTAATTTAATTTAGATAATTATTTAAATTTAGAAGATAGAATTTTCCAAGGTTAATTTGTTTAACTTTCCAAAATGAAGTTTGTATTTATGAGAAAATCATTTGAGGTTTCCTTAGATTAGAGAAACACCTAGGAAATATTTCATTATTTTTTTGAATTAAAATATTATTTTTATTATTATTTAATTTTAATCAATTTCAATGATTAAATCAAATAGAAAATAATGTTTTATTTCCAAAAAATCTTTTTTATTTTCTTAATAGACTTCTTTAAATTGAAAAAACTTAGAGAAACAAGTTTTGTACTTTTGTGATTTTTAATTTATTTATTATAAACTTAGAGAAACAAGTTTTGTATTTTTGTGATTTTTAATTTATTTATTATAATTATCATAAAGGAGAAATATGAAAAATTCATTTTTAAGCTTTTTAAATTTTATATTTTAACTTAGAAAAATTAAGGAAATTATCCTAGTGAATTCTAAATGATCAGGGGGCATTTCCACTCATTTTTTAACCATTTTGTATTTTTGAAAATTTTGGTTATTTTAATTATTTTTAAATCAAAATATATTTTAAAAATGAAATATTTTCACAAAAATGAATTTTATTTTTATTAAATGCCCTTAGTCACAAAGAACTCAAAGAAATAATTTTCATAATTCTCCTAAGCTTAATTAATTTAATATAATTATTTTTATTCAAAAATACAAGGTTTCCTTAGAATATTCATTTGAATACTTGAACTTAATCAAATTGTTTTCAAATTTTTACAATGAATAAACATGATTTTTATGAACACGGTGGGTTTAATTTGGTTGATTTTCAGTAAGTATATAATTTACAAAAATTAACAAAACATATTCATATTTATTTAAATATAGAAATTTACAGAATAATTCAAAGAATGATGATATTTTTCCTAAACTTCCGTGACTATACGAAACCTACTAAAGTTATTCCCATAATTTTCCATGTGATATTTCAATTTATACAATTAAAATAAGCCAAAATAGCCACCCTAGCTTAAAAATTAGGGTTAGAGACAAAGATTTCCTCTGAATTTGGAAAAATTAAAGAATATCTCCTCTATGATGAGGAACAAACCTTGAAAATTTCAAGCCACGGTGAAATATTTTAAGCCATGAAGAATTAAAATTTCACATAGGGTATTTAATTAATTAAAAATAATATATTTGAAAAAAAAATATTTTTGGTCCACATTATTCTCCTTTATTCACATAGCAAAAGGGTATTTTTATTTTAATTTTATGATTTTTCTAGAGAAATATATGGATTTGTGAAGTTTAGGCATTTAAAATAATTAAAAAATCCCTATTTTTCTACTTATCCAGCGCGACACCACCACAATCTCGTTCGCTCCGAAGACTTCACGTGTTGCTCCACCATTTTATGCTGCCAACCACGTAGCCTTCACGTGAACCACGCTTTAGGCACAAAGGGTTTTTTCGGTTTGATCTCCTTCATCCATTGGATACACGCGCGATCGGTTGACTCTCCGTTATCATCCCCAAGTTATCTAACATGTGAGCCGTTCACACTAAAACCTTAAGATCTCTACCTAGACTAAACCAAATCAGATGTTAATTGTTCCTAAACCTTCATATACTCAAGACGAACGTATCCATATGGCTTATACGGTATGAAATACAGTAAATACATATGGAGAATGAAATAAGCTCGGGCTAGGGTTAGAGCTCAATACCTTTATCTGAGAGAGGAGGCGTCAATCAGATGATTGTGATAGCTTTGATTGGGCCCAACAAACCTCCAGATGAAGTATCAAGCCTTGGTGAATTGTCTAGGTATGAATTCAATCAAGGTGGATTTCAGCTCTTAGTCTAGAGCTGTGTTAGAGGCTATTTCAGAGGAGGCATTTGTGGGGAATCAACTTCTATCACTGTGGGGATGGTGTGTGCACAATTAATCAAGTTTTGTGCACTATGGAGTAGTGGAGAGTTTTATCGTGGTTTTTGGGCAAATTTCAGTGAAGAAATTGGCTCTGTGGGGTGGCCATCAATGGCTGAGAGCAAGGGGATTGCACTTGGGTTGGTTTGGGGAAGCTCTGGTGAGATTTTGGTGGAGTTTCCTTAAGGTTCTAAGCACTTCCTTTCTTGGCCATGAGAGGGCTTATTAAATAGAAGAGCTTAGAGGGAAGCTCAGGGCCAATTGAGGGGTGAAAAATCGTGCTTCAGTGGAGGGCTGAGGAAGTCTAAAGATCCATTGGGATGAGGGGGCCTTTAGGGTTAAAATTGGGTTTGATTTAGTGGTGGTGGCCCTCAATTTTGTGGTTTTTCAGCCACTAGGCTAGCTGGCCAGGGCAATGGAGGTGCTCAGGTGGTCAGGTGAGCCAGGGGGAGGCTTAATTATAATTTACCCCCAATGTCTATTGATGATGGGGAAGATATTTTGATTAAAACCCAAAAGGAAGAATAAATCTCTTAATTTAGGGATCCATTGGTCCATAGCTCACCAAGCTGGTTTAAGATGGTTTAGCATGGTCCACAAGGTGTATTTTGTGGTTGTGGAGACCTTAATTTGGTGAATTTAGGATGGCTAAGTCAAATTTGGTGCATGGGTCCAATTTGAGTCCAAATGGCTAAAAGTTGGGTTTAGGTTAGGCTAGCCTTGAATTTGATCCTAAATGATTGATCAAAATTGTGTAGATGATTGTAATGAATATTTTTGGTGAAGGATTGAAGTAATTTTAAAGTCAATTGAAAGCTAAATTTGAAGGATTTTAGGGTTTTGATCAATTTGGGCATGTTGGATTAGACTTGGGTCTAGGTTGGACTAAAATTAGGCTAAGTTCAAATTGATTATTGTAAATGGTCCATAGCAATGTCATGAAGAGTTTTCAACATAAATTGGGTGTCAATTTTTGGGGTTAGGGAATTCAATTTGCTGGAATTTGGAGACATAGCGAATTTGGGGCAAATTTGGGGATTTTGAACTTGGGTTAAAATTAAATAAAATTGAGGCTTCACCAAGGAAAATTGAAAGTTTAATTTTGTTTTTAGGAGTGTTATGAAGAGTTTAGGATTCAAATTGAAGCAAATTGCGTAGGCTATGGGGTTCAATTAGGTGAGATTAGGTCATAGGGCCAAAATTGGGGGTTTTTTATTTGAATCAAAATTGAGCTTAAAGCATGGGCCAATTAGGATTGGATTTAGTTTAGATTGATCAAATGAAAGATTAATTTGAGTTTAAAGCTGAAATTGAGGGGAATTGGGGGCCAAATTGATGAGCATTTGAGGTGAATTTGGGGAAATTGGGCCTTTAAAGACAAATTGGGGGTTTTGGTCAAAATGGTAAAATTGGCCAAATTAGGTTCAATTGAAGGATCCAAATTGGTTTTGGAGACATTTTAAGTGATTTTGGAGGTTTTGGGAAAGTTTGGGCTGCTAAGGGTATTTTTGTAATTTTGGCAAATTTGGGGGTTTTTTTGGTAATGTTGGAACTTTTGGGTGGATTTGGGCAATTTAGGTATTTTCAAATGGCTTAAAATTATTTTTGAACAAATTTGGATTTTTTGGGTGAAATTGGGATTTTTGGCCAAATTTAGGGTTTCCATGGCATTTAGTACTATGGAAGGCCCCCTCAATGATGTGATCAACTTTCTCACTTATGGGAAAGGAACATGGAAGATAAATCAGCGGGAACGGGTAAACTTTTCTGCTTCCATGTTGAATGTCACCTGTAAGGCGTGACACTATTTCATTTCTTCTACTCTGTTACCGACCTATCACCACAGTGAGGTAACTAGAGATAAAGCTATTCTGAATTTCTGTATTTAGAATAATAGAACTATAAATGTGGGGAAAATAATTCTTAAGAATATATTGACTATAGCGAGGAGTGATACTAGTGGAGGTTTAGGACATCCTAGACTTATTTATGCAATTTGTAAACTTTCTTTAGTAAAATTTGAAAATGAAGAATGGGTTTATCCTATGAAACCCATTAGTAAGGCTAATCTAAAGACTTATGAATCCCATGAGAAATGGAGAACTGGGAGTAGAAGTCAAGAACCTTCTACTAGTAGAGATGTCCCCTCTACAAGTTATGACCTTCCACCTTCTAGTTCCCCTACCCTCTCTGATTTGATGAATGAGTTGACCTTGCAGCGGAAGAGCATAGAATTGATAAGTGAAAGGATTGGAGGTTTAGAACGCCGACATGATTATGATAGTGAGTACCTGCAGAGGCATTCAAATTTTGAGGTAGCTTATTATGAAGCTCAGACCCGACACTATAGAGGTGAGCCTGATGTTACGTTTCCTAAGTGCCCCGATATACTCAGTATCAACCCAATCCACCTGCTGATCAAGGCGATGAAGATATAGCTTGGGATTTTGATATAGAATGAAATTGATGTACTTATATTTGTATTTTTATTTTATGTAGTCTGTTTGTAATAGAAATGGATGTTTGAGTATTTTGACTTTCATTTTTATTATTTCATTGTATTTGAATTATTTTAATTTTTGTTATATAGTAGTATTATAGTTAAATATGCATGTGTAGTTTAATAAAAGTTGAGTAGTATTGTGAATTGTATTGTAATGTGATTTTTATTTCGCAATTTTAATTATTTTATTAGTATTGTGTTTGTGTTAGGAAATGTTGTGCTTATTTAATGTTTTAGTTTTATAGTTATTTCAAAATTTCATTACCCAGAAATTCCTCTAATGATTTATATGTGTAGAAAGCTCTTAATATTACAGACCAAGTGAAGTAAAAATTTGAGAAGGCCTGCAAAAAATTTAGAATCATAAAAATGCTTACAATACTGAGGTATGATTTATATTTATAGTTTTTCTTTCCACCTGTATTATTTCATATTTAAAAATTTAAGTTTGGGGGAGGGAAGAAAAAGATTAACTATTAGATGTCCCTTATTTCAATATTTTCAAAAATTATTTATATGATTTCATGTAGTGAATTTAGTTCAGGTAACTATATTTTTGTTACTATTTAAATATTATAGTAGATTTAAAGAAATATTTTTGTAATGAAAATTAATTTTTGTAACAAAAGATATTTAGTATAAGAGAATAAGATTATAGTTAAGTATTTAAAGTAAAGGAAACTATATTCTGAACTATTATGAATCTGAAAAGTAATTTGATAAGAAAAGATTGGGGCCCAATGATGTAAAAACTATGAAATATTAATAAGGTAAGGAAATGTTTTGAGTTTCAAATTTAGGGAAAGAAAAATGAAGTTCAAAATCATTAAAGGCTATCCAGATATAGTAATCCTCACTTGCAAAAGGAAAAAAGAAAGGATTGAAAACAATCCCTGAAATGAAAAGAAAAATATATAGGATTGAAAGCAATCCAAATGAAAAAGAGAAAAGAAAGAAAAAAATTTATGGAAGTGAGGAGAAGCTTGAGGATATGCCTAATCAAAAATTGGCTTCACTGGACCTACCTAAAGGGAAAACTTAAATACATTTCTGAACTTATATTTATGGAATAAGTCTTTTACTAGTAGAGTTCTCATGAAGCTCCTATCTTTTGGATATTCTAAGTGGCTTAATATTACAACTTATAGTCATTCTTGAAATAAATAGAAGACTAGAACTCTTAAAACTTGATGACTAGATAATCTGGTGGCTACAGAATTAATTCAATTACTTGAAATTTTTCCTGAAAATCTCACTATGATATTTATTTAAGTCAAACTTATAGTATTTCTGAATTAAAACTTTACTGCATTATATCATAACTTTTATATATTACTAAAATTACTTGAGAACAAGTAATAGTTAAGTTTGGGGGATTTTGACCAAAGGAAAATATGTTGAGATTTTCATACCTATTTTATACTATTTTTAATGATATTACACTTTAAAGAAAGGTATTTTTGATGTTTTGTTGCAGGGATGATGAATTAGGGTCATTGGAGCAAAAAAATGCAAAAAGAAGCAAATTTGGAGCGAAAAGGACCAAAATGTGAAGATTTGAACTAGGTCGCCGACGACGCCCTCGACGCCGCCGACGCCGCCCTCGACGCCACCAACGGAGCCCTCGACGCCACTGACGGCGAGATTTTCCCGAGACTACAGGACAAAACTCTCCAGAAGCTCGCCGACGGCGAGATCGATGGTTATGCCTACTCAAGCTTTGGATAAGGACAAATTTTGAAGGAATGCTTAGGCACTCTTGGGAAAGCTCATCCACAACTTTAAAAGAACATTTTGATCGAAAATAGAAGCGTGCTAGAGGCCTTGGAGGTTACCATTAGTGTACAGAGTTTCCAATAGAGTGTAACAATTGTGAGGAATTCTTCGAGAGATTATAAAAGTGGAGGGAAAGTGAGAGATTTCTTCCTCCTTGCTACTTCGGAGAGGAATTTTATCTGCTGTAAAGAAAGGAAGAGACTCAGAGGAACTTTGAGGAGTGTTCTTGGAGAGAAATTAGAGATAAGTTATTTACTTGTTGTAGTTTGTATGACTTTGATTTTATATATGAATTCCAAGTTTTGTTGCGTTTTCCCCATGAATTCTGAGTAGTTTTCTCTATCTTTCTCCTTGTCTCGAGATTTGTGAAATGGTGATTTGGATTGGTGAAGCCATGAAAATGTTTGAGAAATTGTGTTGATCTTTTCACTTCGATCTTACTTTACTTTCAATTTGGCCAATTGATTTGTTAAAATATGTTGAGTTTTACAACTAAAGTAAATGTTACATCCAAGATTCAGGGAGGTCAAAGCCCTTGGAAGTTTGGTGCAAATAAATAGGGAAATATTATTATCGAGCGAAGAATTGGAGATTTTAGAGTGACATACTAAAATCCCCAATTCGATCCTATCGTTTGGGTGCTGATGTGTAGATGTTAGCTCTCAGGTGAGGGGAATGTGGGAGCTTCAAAGTGAGAGTCGGTATCCTCCCAGCATAGCCGCAGAATCACTAACCAAGCATAGGATTAGTCAATGTTCTTTATGCTTGGACCAAAGGGTAAAGAATAGGAATGCTCCTATTTGACACAATATAAATTGAACTAATTCATTTTATCCATTCACTATAATTTCTTGACAAGGAGAATGATGCTTTCTTATATATTGAATATCACAATTAAACCCTACATTATATCATTAGTTATTTATTAGTTATTAAAATTATCTATTTATTTTAAGTGCTTATTAGTGACAGATAATCAAATTAAACGTCGTTGTTGTGATTAAAGTCTTGCTTTTCTAAGGTCTTAGTCCGTAATTCTAAACTACTCCTTGTAGGATCGATATCTAAGACTCCATTAGAGCCCTATATTACTTGAGCGATACGTATACTTGCGTTGACAAATTTGACTTTAACATTATTGAATATTATATTTATACATCTTAATCAAATCAAACACATCTATAAAG